>CM055128.1:27529385-28051885 GCA_029206835.1 Rana muscosa
AGAAGATATAACCCTGCCAATAGTGCAGCAGAGAACATATAGCACAGTCATACCTCCCCCTTCGTGGGACATTCAGAGTTGTTGAGCGGGGGGGGGGGGGGGTCGCGGTGGGGGGCCGCCTATCAGGGGGGGGGTCATACTAGTGCGCCGATCGCGGGGGGGGAGGGCTCTTACCTGCTGCTGCTGCTCCTCTTCTTCTGTTCATGTTTCCTGCTGTGCGGGAAACATGATAGTCTCGCGGGAGTGCGGGAAGGAGGAGCCTCTGCGGGTAAAACCCGCACAATCCGTGCAGTTGGGAGGTATGCACAGTGAGGATGGTTTTTGGTCCAGGATGATAGGACAGTCAAAATTAGAAGAGCCCCCCCCCCCCCCCCACGGTTGCGGAATGCAACCCGCTGCATACTGGAGGCAGTGCGGCTGCTTTATGGGGGCGCTAGACTAATTTTGCCTAACAGTGTAGCGCGTGCCGGTGGGGACTTTCCGTGCTGCCCCCCTGAAAAGTGCTGGCCTTGTCGGCCTAGGCAGGATACAGCGTTGCTCCTAACTACAAGGAAGCCTGGAAGGTGGACGAGGGCATGACCCATCAACCTAAAGAAAACAAAAATCATGATGTTCCAAAAAAAAAAAAAAAAAAACAACAACAAATCAGAGTTCTTCCTTTACATTAAACAGCTGCACTCTTGATGAATTGAACAGGTACACCTACCACATCCTAAATATCAACCAATCAGGAAGATTCAAGACAGTCATAGTGGCCATGAAAGACGAGGTATGCAGAACCTTTTATGCCATCAGTTGACGGCTGTACCACCTAAATCCATTGCTAAGAGTCTGACCTATCACCTTTGACAGGGTCATCACCCCAATACTCCTTCATGGTAGTAGTATGGGGCCCTGGTCACCTACTCAGACCAACACAACCCAATAGAGATACTCCTACTGGAATTCGGCAGGCCACTCCTCCAAGTCCATCAGAGCACCTCCAACCATGTTTGCTGGGCAGATTGCTTTTACTACTTGCAGTACAAAAAAATCTCATACTGGGAGCACCTACAAAAACCAGCCCCAACCTATAACCGCCATAAAACCTTACTGGCCAACAATGGCCAGGCCAAACTACTCATCAGTACCTTGTCCATCCAAAATGGTCAACAAAGCAGCCTGAAAAAATTTCCAATAAAAAGACAAATGAGCCCAGATAGATGCCCAGAAACAAACTATATACCATTTACTACAGAGAGACTACAAACTGGCCCCCATACCTGAAGATGCTGCAAGACCCCAAAGAGACAGACCCTGTATAGAGTGCCCATGTCCTGGAAATCAAATTAGGGTGGCAAGGACAGACCTACAAGCCCAATGAGAGCAAACTGTGCCAGCAGTGCGACCAGGGGGCCTTGGAGGTTGATGCCCACCTCCTTCTACAATGGCCCAAGTACTTAACAATGAGGGACACTCACTTCCAGAGACTCTCTGCTCTCATCCCAGACTTCACATCTAAAGAAGAGGAGAGGAACCCACATTCTACTGGGAAGAAGAGGTGCCAACGGAGAATGTTACGGCATGTCACAGACCGAGAGGGATATGGGAAATCATGGATCTATACGCCCCCCCTCCCCTATCTCCCTTTATTTTATCCCTTAACCTAATAACGCTATAGGACCTCACTTCATATCCCCTACCCTAAAAAAAGTCCTACAACTTATTCCTTCCACCCCCTCATCCAACCCACAACACCCCAATTGCTTTGGCAATGCTAGTATGTAGTTGGTCCTGCCAATAAAACAGATTTGAATTTGATATATTGGTGCGAGTTAAAGAGGGAGATGGGGAGAATCAGAGAAACAATGGGAGGAGGGAGAGAAGAAAAGAGAAAAAAGTTCGGGGAAGTTGTGGAAGTGGGTGAAGTTGTGGAATATCTGCAGTTTATTTCACAATCTTGTTCTGTAAGAGGGACTCAACGAGGGAGTGGAGACAGCACTCTGACCTCTGCACATGTCTTCTACATATATTTAACATATACAGTGTCATCTTAAGAGCATTATAGGCCCCCGGGCAATACGGTGCACTGGGGCCCAGTCTACACAATCACACACGAGAATTTTTTACTGACAAAAATCATGACATTTACTGGCAGAACCACATTTTTTTACTGCCACTGCAAAAAGGTACCTAAAATTACAGTTTTCAGTGCCAAACAGTGCAAATGTCAGTATTTAAACTATAAACATATAGATCGTGCTATTAGCAATGTGTTTAAGTTTAACAAAAGTAAAAAAAAATAAAAAATTCTTCATTGACATGAAGGTTAGGTTACTATAACCCAGCCAGCACAGAGTTTCCTCTTACATCAGAGTCTGCAGGATTCCCCCTTACAGTGAAAGGGAACTCTTATGTAAAAGGGGAACGCTGCAGATCATGATGTAAGGGGAAACGCTGATGTAAGGGGGGCTCTGGTGACCAGAGACCACCTTATATCAGAGTCCACTGCTTTCTCTTTACATCAGAGTTCCCACTTACATCAGAGCAACAGACCACCCCCCGATCTCTTTGTGCAAGCTGCACAGTCAGCCAGACAGCCACTCACCGTACAACACCGACCAGGGCACTCCGTGTCTGTACTGGCTGGTGGCTGGGCAGGTTACAGGCTCACGAAAACCGGCACTGCCGACAGGGGTCCGACTCCGCCACACTCTGCTTCAAGCCTGCTGTGCTGTCTGCTCTGACAACTCTACTCTGTCCATTCACCCTCAGCTCCTCCTGCCTTTTTTTTTTTTTTTTTAAGTCTGGCGGGTGTGGCTAACGTCATCATCGGCGGACAGACAGAGGCAGCACTCGAGGAGGATCGGATCTTCTCAGCGATATCCGCAAACTGCGCATGCACAGTTCTGACCCGCCGCTTCCTAACATTTTTTTACTGGGGTCGCTGGGCAGCCGGTGGGGCCCCCCAGGCAAGTGTGGCCCCCGGGCAACTGCCCAGCGTGCCCAATGGAAAAGATGGCCCTGAACATATCTTCTACATATCTTCTACGGGTCTTCAACATATATACTATATTGCCAAAAGTATTGGGACGCCTGCCTTCACAAGAACATGAACTTTAATGGCATCCCAGTCTTATGCTGGCCACAAACTCTACGAAAAATCGTTCGAACGAACTTTCGGAAAACGAACGTTCGGCCGTGAGCACAAACAATATTGCCATCATGTAATGACCGATAAATCGTTCAGTGGACATAAATAACATTTTTTTTTTTTACATATACCTAGTGCAGAAAGTTTGGACGGGAAACACATTAACCTTCCGATTTATCGTTCGTTCGGCAGAAAATTTCCAAACTTGTCCTTCGTTTTTTTGGCTCAAAAACGTCCCAACGATTATCGATTTTGTGCCCATTAACTGTTCGAAAAACGATTTTTTTGTATAGTGTATGGCCAGCATTAGTCCGTAGGGTTCAATATTGAGTTGGCCCATCCTTTGCAGCTATAACAGCTTCTACTCTTCTGGGAAGGCCGTCCACAAGGTTTAGGAGTGTGTCTATGGGAATGTTTGACCGTTCTTCCAGAAGAGCATTTGTGAGGTCAGGCACTGATGTTGGACGAAAAGGCCTGGCTCACAGTCTCCACTCTAATTCTTCCCATAGGTGTTCTATCGGGTTGAGGTCAGGACTCTGTGCAGGCCAGTCAAGTTCCTCCACCCCAAACTCGCTCATCCATGTCTTTATGGACCTTGCTTTGTGCACTGGTGCGCAGTCATGTTGGAACAGGAAGGGGCCGTCCCCAAACTGTTCCCACAAAGTTGGGAGCATGAATTTGTCCAAAATGTCTTGGTATGCTGACGCTTTAAAAGTTCCCTTCAATGGAACTAAGGGGCCAAGCCCAACCCCTGAAAAAATAACCCCACACCATAATCACCCCTCCACCAAATGATTTGGATCAGTGCACAAAGCAAGATCCATAAAGACATGGATGAGTGAGTTTGTGAGTTTGGGGTGGAGGAACTTGACTGGACTGCACAGAGTCCTGACCTCAAACCGATAGAACACCTATGGGAAGAATTACAGCGGAGACTGCGAGCCAGGCCTTCTCGTCCAACATCAGTGCCTGACCTCACATGCGCTTCTGAAAGAATGATCAAACATTCCCACCATAGACACACCTAAACCTTGTGGACAGCTTTCCCAGAAGAGATGAAGCTGTTATAGCTGCAAAGGGAGGGCCAACTCAATATTGAACCCTACGGACTAAGACTGGGATTCCATTAAAGTTCATGAACGTGTAAAGGCAGGCGTCCAAATACTTTTGGCAATATAGTGTATTTTATATGTCTTCTACATATATTTAACATATCTTCTACTGGCCTTCAACAGGTCTCCAACCGCCCTTCTAGGAGGTCGTCTACCGCCCTTCTAGGAGGTCGTCTACCGCCCTTCTAGGAGGTCGTCTACCGCCCTTCTAGGAGGTCGTCTACCGCCCTTCTAGGAGGTCGTCTACCGCCCTTCTAGGAGGTCGTCTACCGCCCTTCTAGGAGGTCTACTACCGCCCTTCTAGGAGGTCTACTACCGCCCTTCTAGGAGGTCTACTACCGCCCTTCTAGGAGGTCTACTACCGCCCTTCTAGGAGGTCTACTACCGCCCTTCTAGGAGGTCGTCTACCGGCCTTCCAAGAGGTCTACTACCGCCCTTCCAAGAGGTCTACTACCGCCCTTCTAGGAGGTCTACTACCGCCCTTCTAGGAGGTCTACTACCGCCCTTCTAGGAGGTCTACTACCGCCCTTCTAGGAGGTCTACTACCGCCCTTCTAGGAGGTCTACTACCGCCCTTCTAGGAGGTCTACTACCGCCCTTCTAGGAGGTCTACTACCGCCCTTCTAGGAGGTCTACTACCGCCCTTCTAGGAGGTCTTCTACCGCCCTTCTAGGAGGTCTCCTACTGGCCTTCTTCATACAGTATATTATGGTGGCATTTAACATGTGTTCTACCAGCCTTCCACAGGTTGTCTACCGGCCTTCTACATACAGTATATTGTAGTGGCATTTATAAAAAGGGCAAAGCTTATTTCAGGCAGCATCTAGAACAGGGTTCTTTTATCTGGGATGTATCCTTAGGGGGTACAAGAACCAAATCATGTGGTAATGGACTGCATCTCTAAATAATTAAAAAAAGGAAGGCTTCTGCATTGCTGAATCTGAAATCAAAGTGGCAAAATAGACTTGGTGTGTCAGATGACATGAAAGTAACTTTGTCAATATCTGGACCTCCTTCCCATGTTCTGATTGCACAACAGCAAAGCTCCCCCTAGTTGTATCTGGTTGTTTATTTGTGATTTGCGGTTTATAGAAATAAATATGATACAAATCGTTATGGTTTTCTTCCAGCGCCTGTCTTCTCCTTATCCGTATGTAAATAAAACCACGTTACGAACACCGTGTGGGGTCTTCCTAGTCCCTACTAATACAACTGGGGAGGATGATGAGGGGGCATGGGGGGACACATTGGGCATCCCTGGGGGGGGGGGGGGGGTCTATCATTGTAGAAAAATGAAGATCTCCTGATCTAAACCATAACCCAAAGATTGTGATGAGAACTTTATACCGATAAAATTGTATTTTTATTTTTCCTTCCTTCCTTTCATATTCTTTACATTGTTGATAATACAAGATTTTTATTTTATTGTACCTGCTCAATTCAACATTGTTCAGCTAAAGAAAGGAGACTCTGGATATGTGAAGATGTGACTTGATCTGGTCACAGTGTTCTGCTACATAGTAATGTGTATTTGATCATCTATTGTGTAACTTGTTTCTATTTAGGCCCCTTTCACACTGAGGCGTTGAAAAAACGCTCAAAAATTATAGGATTTTGTACCTCTATTTTACCGCGATTTTACCGCGATCGCGGTAAAAATAGCGCTAACGCGTATGCGTTTTTACCGCGATTTTACCGCGTTCGCGCTAAAATTAGCGCGAACGCGGTAAAAACGCATAGGCGTTAGCGCTATTTTTTAACATAACGCTTATGCCTATGCGTTTTTACCGCGAATCCCATTCATTTCAATGGGGATAGGCGTTTTTTATAGCGCTATTTTATGCGCCCTAAAGTTGCTCTAAAAAAGCTGTTTGCAGGATTTTTTTCAACGCCCAGCCAGCAAAACGCCTCAATGTGAAAGCCCTCAGAGATTTCACATTGAGAATGCTGGGGCAGGATTATTTCAGGCGTTATTACAGCGCTATTTTTACCGCGAAAACGCGGTAAAAACGCCTCAGTGTGAAAGGGGCCTTAGTGTTCTGTTCCGTATATCCCCATCAGCGCCCCCTGGTGGACACTCTGCACTACATCTACCCTACAGACTGGAAGATATCAGAAGGTGGTCCTCTGACATCTAGATGGAGCTCCATATGTGACACCCGGGGGAGATCTGTGTGTATGATAATGGGCGCCTCTGATGGTCATAAACCTTATTAATATTTATTTCAGGTATTTATATAGCGCCAATTTACGTACTGTACATTTACACCAGTCCTTGCCCTCAGGAGCTTACAATCGAAGGTCCCCATCTCACATGCATATTCACTATATTACCAAAAGTATTGGGACGCCTGCCTTTACAGGCTCATGAACTTTAATGGCATCCCAGTCTTAGTCCATAGGGTTCAATATGAAGTTGGCCCACCCTTTGCAGCTATAACAGCTTCAACTCTTCTGGGAAGGCTGTCCACAAGGTTTAGGAGTGTGTCTATGGGAATGTTTGACCATTCTTCCAGAAGCACATTTGTGAGGTCAGGCACTGATGTTGGACGAGAAGGCCTGGCTCACACTCTTTGCTTTAATTTATCCCAAATGTATTCTAATCGGGTTGAGGTCAGGACTCTGTGCAGGCCAGTAACGTTCCTCCAACCCAAACTCGCAAACTCGCTCATACATGTCTTTATCGACCTTGCTTTGTGCACTAGTCCAAATAATTTGGTAAAAAGGGGGGGGGGTGGTTTGGGGTTATTTTTCAGGGGTTGGGCTTGGCCCCTTAGTTCCAGTGAAGGGAACTCTTAAGGCGTCAGCATACCAAGACATTTTGGACAGTTTCATGCTCCCAACTTTGTGGGAACAGTTTGGGGACGGCCCCTTCCTGTTCCAATACGACTGCGCACCAGTGTACAAAGCAAGGTCCATAAAGACATGAATAAGCAAGTTTGTGGTGGAGGAACTTGACTGGCCTGCACAGCGTCCTGACCTCAACCCGATAGAACACCTTTCGGGTGAATTAGACCATCCCGCAGGGGTAGGGAACCTTGGCTCTCCAGCTGTTTCGAAACTACAAGTCCCATTAGACATTGCAAGACCCTGACAATCACAGGCATGACTCCTAGAGGCAGAGGCATGATGGGATTTGTAGTTTCGAAACAGCTGGAGAGCCAAGGTTCCCTACCCCAGACTGAGAAGACTGTGAGCCAGGCGTTCTCATCCAACATCAGTGCCTGACCTCACAAATGCGCTTCTGGAAGAATGGTCAAACATTCCCATAGACCCCCTCCTAAACCTTGTGGACATCCTTCTCAGAAGAGTTGAAGCTGTTATACCTGCAAAGGGTGGGCCGACTCAATATTGAACCCTCCGGACTAAGCCTGGGATGCCATTAAAGTTCATGTGCGTATAAAAGACAGGTGTCCCAATACTTTTGGTAATATAGTGTACTAGGGCCAATTTAGTCAGGAAACCAGTTACCTACTAGCATGTCTTTGGTGTGTGAAAGGAAACCAGAGTACCCAGAAGAAGCCCACATAAGCACAGGAAGAACATACAAACTCCATGCAGATAGTGTCCAGACTGCATTTCAAATCAGGAATCCCAGTGCTGCAAGGCAGAAGTGCTAACCACTAAGTTACAGTGCTGCCCAATCTGATTGTTGATGATGGACCTGTGTACAGCCCAGGGGCGGACTGACAACTCATGGGGCACCCGGGCAATAGGAGATTATGGGGCCCCTAGGCAATAGATTATGGGGCCACACACACACACACACACACACAGAATACACATAAACACACTGAAAAGGTACTGGAGAGGCGGGGCAGCTATAATCGTGGGATTTTTTTTAAAACACAGATTTTTACATACTGTCCCTGGTTTTACTGAGGCTGGCAACCCTGATGGGGGCCCCTAATGGCATGGGGCCCTCGGGCAGTGCCCGAATGGTAAGTCCGCCCCTGGTATAGCCTTTACATTGAAGATAATGTTAGTTAATGCGGTTTTCCAGTGAAACTACAAGTCTCAGCAGGAATGCGGTGACAGGAGCAGTTCTCTTGCAGCATTTGGGGCCCCCTGGGTTCAGGTTGCACAAGGGTCTAACTGACCAGAGTTTGTATGTCCCCCTCTGTGTTTGGGCGAGTTCCTTCCAGTTGTTCCTGTTTCCTCCCGCAGCCCAGAAAATGTGCAGATTAGGTCCAATACTGTAGCTACAGGACTTATCTGAATGGTCTACAGACTTTGTACTGCACTGCAGGGATTGTTGGTGCTATATACAGAGGAACAGAAATAAACCAATCAGGTTAGGGGGCCCCATGGTTTCTCTGCAGGACTGCAAGTCACCTTAAAGGGTTACAAGCGGGGACAGTCATACTGAAACCCTTGTAGGAAGGACGAACGTTCTCTGGAAGTCCTTCATGTGGTTGGGTTGAAGGAACTGACCGCACTCAGCGACTGTTCAGTCAGGTTCATGGAGGAAGTTCTATCCAACCTTCGAGTGACAAACCTACCCCAAGCAAGTCATGCCGGGGATAAATGACATAAGAAGCGCCGAGAGAGAAATAAACATGTTTAATGAATAATTATTCTTGTGCAGGAGCCAGCGAGAGCCTGAAATCCCAAAACACGAGAGCGAGGCGAGGAGACATCTGTCAGATTCTAGACATCCCACAAATGTACAGAGGGGAGAAGTTCACACAAAACCGGGGCGCGGCACGCTAAGATTAACTGCTTACTACCCAGGACAAGATAAAAGGATAGATAGAGGACTTGCTCAACCTTTTTACCCCAAAAGAACCCTCCAAATTATTTTTAGGTCTAGGGCAGCGTTTCTCAACTCCAGTCCTCAAGGCGCCCCAACAGGTCATGTTTTCAGGCTCTCCATTATTTTGCACAGGTGATTTGATCAGTTTCACTGCCTTAGTAATTACCACAGCCGTTTCATCTGAGGGAAATCCTGAAAACATGACCTGTTAGGGCGCCTTGAGGACTGGAGTTGAGAAACACTGGTCTAGGGGAACCACTGCTAAAAATGTATTGGTGATCAGTGAGAAGAATGTCCCTTACATTGGTAGTCAGTGGGAAGAATGTCCCTTACATTGGTGATCAGTGTGAAGAATGTCCCTTACATTGGTGATCAGTGGGAAGGATGTTCCTTACATTGGTGATCAGTGGGAAGGATGTTCCTTACATTGGTGATCAGTGTGAAGAATGTCCCTTACATTGGTGGTCAGTGAGAAGAATGTTCCTTACATTGGTGATCAGTGAGAAGAATGTTCCTTACATTGGTGATCAGTGGGAAGAATGTTCCTTACATTGGTGATCAGTGGGAAGAATGTTCCTTACATTGGTGATCAGTGGGAAGAATGTTCCTTACATTGGTGATCAGTGGGAAGAATGTTCCTTACATTGGTGGTCAGTGAGAAGAATGTTCCTTACATTGGTGATCAGTGGGAAGAATGTTCCTTACATTGGTGGTCAGTGGGAAGAATGTCCCTTACATTGGTGATCAGTGGGAAGAATGTTCCTTACATTGGTGATCAGTGGGAAGAATGTTCCTTACATTGGTGGTCAGTGAGAAGAATGTTCCTTACATTGGTGATCAGTGAGAAGATTGTCCCTTACATTGGTGGTCAGTGAGAAGAATGTTCCTTACATTGGTGATCAGTGGGAAGAATGTTCCTTACATTGGTGATCAGTGAGAAGAATGTTCCTTACATTGGTGATCAGTGGGAAGAATGTCCCTTACATTGGTGATCAGTGGGAAGAATGTCCCTTACATTGGTGATCAGTGGGAAGAATGCCCCTTACATTGGTGATCAGTGAGAAGAATGTTCCTTACATTGGTGATCAGTGGGAAGAATGCCCCTTACATTGGTGATCAGTGGGAAGAATGTCCCTTACATTGGTGATCAGTGGGAAGAATGTTCCTTACATTGGTGGTCAGTGGGAGGAATGCTCCTTACATTGGTGGTCAGTGGGAAGAATGTTCCTTACATTGGCGGTCAGTGGGAGGAATGCTCCTTACATTGGTGATCAGTGGGAAGAATGTTCCTTACATTGGTGGTCAGTGGGAAGAATGTTCCTTACATTGGTGGTCAGTGGGAAGAATGTCCCTTACATTGGTGATCAGTGGGAAGAATGTTCCTTACATTGGTGGTCAGTGGGAGGAATGTTCCTTACATTGGTGGTCAGTGGGAAGAATGTTCCTTACATTGGTGATCAGTGGGAAGAATGTCCCTTACATTGGTGATCAGTGGGAAGAATGTCCCTTACATTGGTGATCAGTGAGAAGAATGTTCCTTACATTGGTGGTCAGTGGGAAGAATGCTCCTTACATTGGTGATCAGTGGGAAGAATGTTCCTTACATTGGTGATCAGTGGGAAGAATGTTCCTTACATTGGTGATCAGTGGGAAGAATGTTCCTTACATTGGTGATCAGTGGGAAGAATGTCCCTTACATTGGTGATCAGTGAGAAGAATGTTCCTTACATTGGTGGTCAGTGGGAAGAATGCTCCTTACATTGGTGATCAGTGAGAAGAATGCTCCTTACATTGGTGATCAGTGAGAAGAATGTCCCTTACATTGGTGGTCAGTGAGAAGAATGTCCCTTACATTGGTGGTCAGTGGGAAGAATGTCCCTTACATTGGTGATCAGTGAGAAGAATGCCCTTACATTGGTGATCAGTGAGAAGAATGTCCCTTACATTGGTGGTCAGTGAGAAGAATGTTCCTTACATTGGTGATCAGTGGGAAGAATGCTCCTTACATTGGTGGTCAGTGAGAAGAATGTCCCTTACATTGGTGGTCAGTGGGAAGAATGCTCCTTACATTGGTGGTCAGTGAGAAGAATGTTCCTTACATTGGTGGCCAGTGGGAAGAATGTCCCTTACATTGGTGGTCAGTAGGAAGAATGTCCCTTACATTGGTGGTCAGTAGGAAGAATGTCCCTTACATTGGCGGCCAGTAGGAAGAATGTCCCTTACATTGGTGGTCAGTGGGAAGAATGTTCCTTACATTGGTGGTCAGTGAGAAGAATGTTCCTTACATTGGTGGCCAGTGGGAAGAATGTCCCTTACATTGGTGGTCAGTAGGAAGAATGTCCCTTACATTGGTGATCAGTGGGAAGAATGTTCCTTACATTGGCGATCAGTGGGAAGAATGTCCCTTACATTGGCGGCCAGTAGGAAGAATGTCCCTTACATTGGTGATCAGTGGGAAGAATGTTCCTTACATTGGTGGTCAGTGGGAAGAATGTTCCTTACATTGGTGATCAGTGGGAAGAATGTTCCTTACATTGGTGGTCAGTGGGAAGAATGTTCCTTACATTGGTGATCAGTGGGAAGAATGTTCCTTACATTGGTGATCAGTGGGAAGAATGTCCCTTACATTGGCGGCCAGTAAGAAGAATGTTCCTTACATTGGTGATCAGTGGGAAGAATGTCCCTTACATTGGCGGCCAGTAAGAAGAATGTTCCTTACATTGGTGATCAGTGGGAAGAATGCTCCTTACATTGGTGATCAGTAGGAAGAATGTTCCTTACATTGGCGGTCAGTGGGAAGAATGTTCCTTACATTGGTGATCAGTGGGAAGAATGTTCCTTACATTGGTGGTCAGTGGGAAGAATGTTCCTTACATTGGTGATCAGTGGGAAGAATGTCCCTTACATTGGTGGCCAGTAGGAAGAATGTCCCTTACATTGGTGGTCAGTAGGAAGAATGTCCCTTACATTGGTGATCAGTGAGAAGAATGTCCCTTACATTGGTGGCCAGTGGGAAGAATGTCCCTTACATTGGTGGTCAGTAGGAAGAATGTCCCTTACATTGGTGGTCAGTAGGAAGAATGTCCCTTACATTGGTGGCCAGTAGGAAGAATGTCCCTTACATTGGCGGCCAGTAGGAAGAATGTCCCTTACATTGGTGGTCAGTGGGAAGAATGCTCCTTACATTGGTGGTCAGTGAGAAGAATGTTCCTTACATTGGTGGCCAGTGGGAAGAATGTCCCTTACATTGGTGGTCAGTAGGAAGAATGTCCCTTACATTGGTGATCAGTGGGAAGAATGTCCCTTACATTGGCGGCCAGTAAGAAGAATGTTCCTTACATTGGTGATCAGTGGGAAGAATGTTCCTTACATTGGTGGTCAGTGGGAAGAATGCTCCTTACATTGGTGATCAGTAGGAAGAATGTTCCTTACATTGGTGGCCAGTGGGAAGAATGTTCCTTACATTGGTGATCAGTGGGAAGAATGTTCCTTACATTGGTGATCAGTGGGAAGAATGTTCCTTACATTGGTGGCCAGTAGGTGGCATGCTCTTACATTAGAGGTCGGAAGGTAGAATGACCCTTACATTGGTGATCAGTGGGAAGAATGCTCCCTACAGTGGTGGCCAGTAGGTGGCATGCTCTTACATTAGAGGTCAGTAGGTAGGTAGAATGACCCTGGTGGTCAATGGGAAGAATGCCCTTTATATTTGTGGTAGTCAGTAGGAAAAATATCACCCTACAGTGGTGCCAGAATGCCACCTTGATAGAAACCTAAAAAAAAGACCATTGGTGTCACACCTCTGGCTCTTCAGAGTGCCATTGGCTCCAGAACTGTGCAGGCACCATCAGTTAGGAGTTCAATGGGCTCAAGGAACCTCTGGAGGAATCGTAGGGTTCTACGGAACCCCGATCAAGAACAGCTGGATTCGAAGTTCTATAAATTTACATGTAGCTTATCTCCATGCACATAATTATCTATATAGTAGCTTTACAGACAGATCTATTTACACACAATCCTCTATCCCTGGAGTGGCGTTGCAGACATGCTGGGATTTGTTGTTCCCCAGTCCTCCCTGCCTGTCCATCCCCATCAGAAGACACCTCACCCATTGTAGACACCAGAACGCCAGGAACCCATCTGACACCAGAACGTCAGGAACCCCATCTGACACCAGAACGTCAGGAACCCCATCTGACACCAGAACGTCAGGAACCCCATCTGACACCAGAACGTCAGGAACCCCATCTGACACCAGAACGTCAGGAACCCCATCTGACACCAGAACGTCAGGAACCCCATCTGACACCAGAACGTCAGGAACCCCATCTGACACCAGAACGTCAGGAACCCCATCTGACACCAGAACGCCAGGAACCCCATCTGACACCAGAACGCCAGGAACCCCATCTGACACCAGGAACCCCATCTGACACCAGAACGTCAGGAACCCCATCTGACACCAGAACGTCAGGAACCCCATCTGACACCAGAACGTCAGGAACCCCATCTGACACCAGAACGTCAGGAACCCCATCTGACACCAGAACGTCAGGAACCCCATCTGACACCAGAACGTCAGGAACCCCATCTGACACCAGAACGTCAGGAACCCCATCTGACACCAGAACGTCAGGAACCCCATCTGACACCAGAACGTCAGGAACCCCATCTGACACCAGAACGTCAGGAACCCCATCTGACACCAGAATGCCAGGAACCCCATCTGACACCAGAATGCCAGGAACCCCATCTGACACCAGAACGCCAGGAACCCCATCTGACACCAGGAACCCCATCTGACACCAGAATTCCATCTGACACCAGAATTCCATCTGACACCAGAATTCCATCTGACACCAGGAACCCATCTGACACCAGGAACCCATCTGACACCAGGAACCCATCTGACACCAGAACACCAGGAACCCATCTGACACCAGAACTCCAGGAACCCACCTGACACCAGAACTCCAGGAACCCACCTGACACCAGAACTCCAGGAACCCCCTGGAAGGACAATGGACCCCCCCAGGTGAGTACCTGTCCTGCCTCCTTACCTCCAGGATCTGTACATAGCTAGCAGGGAACCATCCCCGGACCCCATCCTTCTCTCCTTCCCACCATCCTCCATCCGACACCTGCAGCACACTGATCACCTCTCCAGCCTCGAACTTCAGTCCCTGCTGGTGGTGCTCCCCGGAGAAGGAGTACAGGCTCCGGCACAGAGACCCGGACATGTCCGGGGGGGAGGGGACCAGGCTGGGTCACAAGTCCTCCATGACTCGCTCCGATCTCTCCGGATCCACAGAAAGCAGAAGAAGTCCCTTCACTCTCCGCCGCTCAACCCAGACTGAGAGGGAGGGAGCGGAGAGTGTCCTCCCTATACTCCACCGCCCAGCCAATCAGAGAGCGAGGAGGGGGAGCAACACTCATCTGTCACTGGAGGGGGACACCTACCTGCCCGATTCTTCTCACACCTACCTACCTGACCGACACCTACCTGACCAGACCGACACCCACCGCCACCTACCTGACCAGACCGACACTTACCTGACCAGACCGACACCTACCTGAACAGACCGACACCTACCTACCCACCCGATCCTACTCCCACCACCACCTACCTGCTTTATCCTTCTCCCACCACCTACCTACCCACCCGATCCTACTCCCACCGCCACCTACACACCCGATCCTATTCCCACCCCCACCTACCTGCCCGACCCCACCGCCACCTACCCGATCTGACGCCAATCTCCACCTATCTGCCCCATCCTACTCCAACTGCCACCTACCTGCCCAAATCGATCCTACTTCAATCTCCACCTACCTACCTGATCCTACTCCAAATGCCACCTACCTGCCCGATCCTACTCCCACCGCCACCTACCTACCCGATCCTAATCCCACCACCACCTACCTTCCCGATCTTAATCCCACCGACACCTACCTACCGTATCCTACTCTCACCACCACCTACCTACCCAATCCGACTCCAATCTCCACCTACCTACCCAATCCTAATTCCACCATCACCTACCTGCCCGATCCTACTCCCACCGCCACCTACCGTCTTGCCCCTCCATGGACCTGCTTTACCCTATTCCAACTGCCACATACCCGTCTGATCTTACTGCCCACTTCCTTGCCCAATCCTACTCCAACTGCTTTCCTCATTCTATTCCAGATGCCACTCACCTGCCCTATATTACTCCAACTGCTACTTACCTACCTGATCCTACTTAAACTACCACCCACTTGCCTGGACATATTCCACTGCTCACCTAGATGTCTGTTCCTACCCCAGCTGCCACATACCAGCTTGATCCCACTCTAATTGTCACCTACCTGTCAGATCCAACTACAACTACCCACCTATCTGCCTGATTCCATTCCAGTTGCCTACCTACCTGCCCAGTCCTACCCCACCTCCCACCTATCTGCCTTGTCCTACTCCAGCTGCCACCTACCTGCCAGATCCTACTCCACCTGCCTGCCTGCCCAATCCTACTTTACCTGCCCACCAACCTGCTGGATATTACTCCATCTCCCACCTACCTGCCAGATCCTACTCCACCTGCCTCTCAACTGTAACTGTCTGCTCCTCTTCAAACTGACCACCTGATTCTACTTCAACCTCCTACCTGCCTTGTCCCTACTGCCCTTACCTGTCTGTTCCTGCTCCGACCGCCCCTTACCTGCCTGTTCCGACCGCCCCTTACCTGCCTGTTCCGACCGCCCCTTACCTGCCTGCTCAGACCGCCCCTTACCTGCCTGTTCCTGCTCAGACCGCCCCTAACCTGTCTGTTCCTGCTCAGAGCGCCCCTAACCTGCCTGTTCCTGCTCAGAGCGCCCCTTAGCTGCCTGTTCCTGCTCAGACCGCCCCTTACCTGCCTGTTCCTGCTCAGACCGCCCCTTACCTGCCTGTTCCTGCTCAGACCGCCCCTTACCTGCCTGTTCCTGCTCAGACCGCCCCTTACCTGCCTGTTCCTGCTCAGACCGCCCCTTACCTGCCTGTTCCTGCTCAGACCGCCCCTTACCTGCCTGTTCCTGCTCAGACCGCCCCTTACCTGCCTGTTCCTGCTCAGACCGCCCCTTATGCCGCGTACACACGATCGTGATTCACGGCGGTGAAAACACCGCCGTGAATCACGACATGAAATAAAATGAAAAACGAGGGAACGGCATTTTCCCCCACACACGACCGTTTTTCCCGTCATTTTTTTCTTTGTCGAGAAAAACGACCGTCTGTGGGCTCCGCAGCAGTGTCTCCCTATGGGAAAACTGCCGCGGAAAAAAATAATGGAAAAAAAACGATGAGAAAATTTAGAACATGTTCTAATTTTTCTCGTCGTTTTTTCTGCCGTTTTTCTCAACGAGAAAAACAACATAAAGCCCACAGACGATCGTTTTTCTCGGCAAAAAAAAAAATGCAATTTTTCTTGTCGAGAAAAGCGGTCGTGTGTACGCGGCATTACCTGCCTGTTCCTGCTCAGACCGCCCCTTACCTGCCTGTTCCTGCTCAGACCGCCCCTTACATGTTTGTTCCTGCTCCGACTGCCACTTACCTGCCTAATCTTACTCCATTCCCCACCTACTTGCCTGTTCCTCCTCCAATTGCCTCTTGCCAGCCTGAATCTAGTCCAGTTGCCCACCTACCTGCCCGATCCCACTCCAAATGCCTGCCGGACCAAACTCAACTGCCCACCTTTCTGCCTGAAAACTATTCCCAAGTATACAAAGTATCTATTTCCTACCTGTTCCTGCTCCCACTGCCCCTTACCTGCCTGTTCCTGCTCAGACTGCCCCTTACCTGCCTGTTCCGACTGCCACTTACCTGCCTAATCTTACTCTATTCCCCACCTACATGCCTGTTTCTCCTCCAATTGCCACTTGCCAGCCTGAATCTAGTCCAGTTGCCCACCTACTTGCAAAATCCCACTCCAATTGCCTGCCAGACCAAACTCAACTGCCCACCTTTCTGCCTAAAAACTATTCCCAAGTATACAAAAAGTATCTATTTCCTTCTTATGTGCCCATCATATGTATCACTTTAAGTCCGGATTCCCTCATATGGGTCCATCCAACTCCCGTGATGTCGGTCTAATCTTCATTACCCCTCCAACAATGATTATCACAGGAAAATACTGCATTATGACCACTAGATGGAGCTGGCAGTAAATAGGTACAGTACTTATTTTCTATGATTCTATGACCAACAGCTCCTTCTAGTGGCCATTATGTATTTCCTGATTCACATCTATTCTGTATGACCGAATAACATTCAACCTGGAAAAAAAAACAGGCTAACAACATTCATTATGTCCTCATCCACAGAGAACAAATGTACAGGACAGACAGAGCGGCCATTTTCTCTTAGGTTATAATTTTATTTTCTTACAAGCCTTCATCTTAACCACTTAAGCCCCGGACCATTTGGTAGCTAGAGGACCAGAGGTGAATTCAGAATTTTGCACTGCGCTGCTTTAACTGTAAATTGTGCGGACATGCAATGTTGTACCCAAACGAAATTTGCGTCCTTTTCTTCCCACAAATAGAGCTTTCTTTTAATGGTATTTGATTGCCTCTGCGATTTTTATTTTTTGCGATATAAACGGAAAAAGACCGAAAATTTTGAAAAAAATGATATTTTCTACTTTTTGTTATAAGAAAAATCGAATAAACTCAATTTTAGTCATACATTTAGGCCAAAATGTATTCAGCCACATGTTTTTAGTAAACAAAATGTCAATAAGCGTATATTTATTGGTTTGCGCAAAAGTTATAGAGTTTACAAACTAGGGTACATTTTCTGAAATTTACACAGCTTTAAATTTATGACTGCCTATCTAATTTCTTGAGGTGCTAAAATGACAGGGCAGTACAAAACCCCCCCAAATGACCCCATTTTGGAAAGTAGACACCCCAAGGAAATTGCTGAGAGGCATGTTGAGCCCATTGAATTTTTTTTTTTTTGTCTTAAGTGATTGAATAATGACTAAAAAAAAAAAAAAAAAAAAAAAAAAAAATTACAAAAAGTTGTCACTAAATGATATATTGCTCACACATGCCATGGTTATATGCGGAATTACACCCCAAAATAAATTTTTCTGCTTCTCCTGAGTACGGGGATACCACATGTGTGGGACTTTTTGGGAGCCTAGCCGCGTACGGGACCCCGGAAACCAAGCACCGCCTTCAGGACTTCTAAGGGCGCAAATTTTTGATTTCACGCCTCACTACCTATCACAGTTTCGAAGGCCATAAAATGCCAAAATAGCACAAAACCCCCCCAAATGACCCCATTTTAGAAAGTAGACACCCCAAGGAAATTGCTGAGAGGCCTGTTGAGCCCATTGAATATATTTATTTTTTTGTCCCAAGTGATTGAATAATGACAAAAAAAAAATAAAAAAAAAAAAAAATTACAAAAATTTGTCACTAAATGATATACTGCTCACACATGCCATGGTTATATGTGGAATTACACCCCAAAATACATTTTTCTGCTTCTCCTGAGTACGGGGATACCACATGTGTGGGACTTTTTAGGAGCCTAGCCGCGTACGGGACCCCGAAAACCAAGCACCGCCTTCAGGATTTCTAGGCACAAATTTTTGATTTCACTCCTCACTACCTATCACAGTTTCGAAGGCCATAAAATGCTAAAATAGCACAAAACCCCCCCAAATGACCCCATTTTGGAATATAGACACCCCAAGCTATTTGCTGAGAGGCATGGCGAGTATTTTACAGCTCTCATTTGTTTTTGAAAATGAAGAAAGAAAAAAAAATATATATATATATATATATATATATATATATATATATATATTTTTCAATTTTCAAAACTTTGTGACAAAAAGCGAGATCTGCAAAATACTCACAATACCTCTCAGCAAATAGCTTGGGGTGTCTACTTTCCAAAATGGGGTCATTTGGGGGGGTTTGTGCCATCTGGGCATTCCATGGCCTCCGAAACTGTGATAGGCAGTGAGAAGTGAAATCAAAAATTTACACCCTTAGAAAGCCTGAAGGCGGTGATTGGTTTTTGGGGTCCCGTACGCGGCTAGGCTCCCAAAAAAGATGTATATTTAGACTAAAGATGGACTTTAAACGGCACACAGATAAATATTGTAAAAATTCTAAGGGTTTTATTGTTGGTAGAAAAATATAATTAAATTTAGGTAAAAAGTACATTAATATAGGACGCTGACATTATATAACAGTTATCTATAATTGATAGAGGGTCCCATTTACAAGACTCGACACATCTCCCAAAAATTACATTTACATGTAAAGTATACAAGGTAAAATAGAATATTGTATAGCCAACAAACAAAAATGAGGAGTTGGACGGTATGCACGAGAGATGGCTGGTTTTGTTGATGGGTCCAATAAATTCAAAGATAAAGATCTTGCTTTCGCTCGACTAGTTTCGCGTTCCAAAACGCTTCGTCGGGAGCATAGTATTGAACAAGGCCGTGTTAGGTAGTGAAACCAGCCTAGGTATTCCTACCTGGCAGTCCGTGTATCACAGGGTGCCAGTAATATCTAAACACATTCGTGGTAAACATTCATGCGTGATTTGAGTAAAAAAATATATATAGCTATGCACAGGCTACTGGTAGGTAGGGAACGTGAATCCAGGTGTAGCAGACCAAACGATACTGTAAAGATGTGTGTCAATCAAGAGCAATTGCTCGAGCCACACTATGGTACTCTGTTAGGGTAACCCCTAATGATAGACTGACCCAGCTTATAGTTTGTCAGAGATTGTAAGTCAGTAGGCCTGGACGGAACCTCTCCTGTGGACGAAAAACCCTTAGAATTTTTACAATATTTATCTGTGTGCCGTTTAAAGTCCATCTTTAGTCTAAATATACATCTTTCCATTGAATATCGGGACGTTGGCACATTTATACTAGGTGCATCCACAGTGTCACCCTGTGGTGATGCACAACTTAGCAATTTCCTTCTAAATAGGCTCCCAAAAAGTCTCACACATGTGGTATCCCCGTACTCAGGAGAAGCAGCAGAATGTATTTTGGGGTGTAATTCCACATATGCCCATGGCATGTTTGAGCAATATATCATTTAGTGACAACTTTGTGCAAAAAAAAAAAAAAAATTCGTTTTTCCGCAACTTGTGTCAACATATAAAATATTCCATGGACTCGACATGCCTCTCAGTATATAGCTTGGGGTGTCTACTTTCCAAAATGGGGTCATTTGGGGGGGTTTTGAACTCTTCTGGCATTTTATACACAACATTAGGAAGCTTACATCCACTCTTCTAACCACTTGAAGACAAAGCCCTTTTTGACACTTTTTGTTTACATGAAAACATTTTTTTTTTTTGCAAGAAAATTATGTTGAACCCCCAAACATTATATATATTTTTAAAGCAAAGGCCCTACAGATTAAAATGGTGGGTGTTGCATTTTTTTTTCTACACAGTATTTGCGCAGCGATTTTTCAAACGCATTTTTTGGGTTAAAAAATACACTTTTTTAATTTTAATGCACTAAAACACACTATATTGCCCAAATGTTTGATGAAATAAAAAAGATGATCTTAGGCCGAGTACATAGATACCAAACACGACATGCTTTAAAATTTTGTACAAACGCGCATTGGCGACAAACTACATACATTTTTAAAAGCCTTTAAAAGCCTTTACAGGTTACCCCAGTATATTTACAGAGGAGGTCTACTGCTAAAATGACTGCCCTCGATCTGACCTTCGCGGTGATACCTCACATGCATGGTGCAATTGCTGTTTACATATGACGCCAGACCGACGCTTGCGTTCGCCATTGGGCAAGAGCAGGGCAGGACAGGGGTGCTTTTTTTTTTTTTTTTTTTATTATTATTAATTTTGCTTTTTTATTTTATTTTTAAATTGTTCCTTCCAAGTATTTTTTTTTTTTTTATCATTTTTATTGTTATCTCAGGGAATGTAAATATCCCCTATGATAGCAATAGGTAGTGACAGGTACTCTTTTTTTGAAAAAACTGGGGTCTTCTAGACCCTAGATTTTTCCTCTGCCCTCAAAGCATCTGACCACACCAAGATCGGTGTGATAAAATGCTTTCCCAATTTCCCAATGGCGCTTTTTATATCCGGGGGGGGGGCATT
This sequence comes from Rana muscosa, assembly GCA_029206835.1. Lineage (NCBI taxonomy): Eukaryota > Metazoa > Chordata > Amphibia > Anura > Ranidae > Rana > Rana muscosa. The sequence continues at coordinate 27,550,531 of CM055128.1, forward strand.
CCCTCCCACTGCTTGTAAAAGCAGTCCAGAGGCTAATTAGCCGCTAGGATTGCTTTTACATGAAAGCCGGCCGCAGGCTGAAAAGAATGATACCAAGATGATACCTAAACCCGCAGGCATCATTCTGGTATAAACATTCAAAGTCCAGCAACATACCAGTACGTTGCTGGTCCTTGTTGGACATGTATTGTAATCTTTTTATTTCATGCAGCCAGTTGGCTGAACGAAAAAAGAGATTGATCGGTGGGTATGCCCACCATTAGAATACCGCCCTTCATCCACCCACTTCCAATGATGGGCATACACGCACCATTTATATATGCCGAAGCATGGGGGCATCCTCCCGCAAAAAAGTTATGCCGCGTACACATGGTCAGACTTTTCCACGGGTAAGCCTCCGTCGGAATTTCGACCGTATGTACGCGGCATTAGGAGCAAAATCGCTCCTCCGCCCCTGCTGCCCTAATGCTTCGGCATATATGCTCTTTTTATTTAACTGTGGTGGTGAAATCACCTCCTACAGCACTGGAGTCGCAGGGATCAGGCCTGTCTCTGCGAACGCTGCAGTTATGTGTGTTTTTGTTTTGTAAGTGACAGTGATCAATCGATACTGCACTTGGGTGGCCTGGGCTGGACGGAGGGGCAAAACGCAGGTGCCAGCAGGTATCTGGGCTGATCCCGCTAACACTGCGTTTTTGAGAACCCTAAACTGCTGGGGACGCTAGTATAGATCTGATCAGATCAGATATTGATCTGATCAGATACTATACCACTAAGGGGGGTGTATGCTTCACGCGTGGGTGTTGGCGCTACTGGCACTAACCTGACGCTGCCTGGGGTGTGACGAAGACCCTCTCTGACGCTAAAACCTAATTGATATCACCCGCCGGGCGATCAGGGGGTTAAACCTTAATTGGGTTATATACACGGCGGGTGCCCTGACACTATAAAAAGCAAACTAACTAACCAGCGTCACCCGTAACACTTATATGGTGATCACTGGTGAAAGGGTTAACTAGGGGCAATAAGGGGGTTAAAACCTTTATTAGATAATATATGGGGGTACCTGACGCTATAAAAACCTGCGGCGAACCTAAAAAAAATTACTGGCTACCGATCGGCATCACCGACACTAAGACAGCGATCAGAAAACCGGTCGCTTAGCGACAGTGGTGATAGGGGGTGAAAGGGTTACCTGGGGGGCCATCAAGGGGGTTAAACCTTTACTAGATAATATATTGGGGTACCTGACGCTATAAAAACCTGCGGCGAACCTAAAAAAAATTACTGGCTACCGATCTGCATCACCGACGCTAAGACATCGATCAGAAAAATGATTGCTTAGTGACAGTGGTGATAGGGGGTGAAAGGGTTACCTGGGGGGCGATCAGGGGGTTAAACCTTTATTAGGGGGGGTTAGGGGGCTACACTGGACCTAAAACTGAATGTACTGACACTTTTACAGTCACAAATGTCACTGATTGCAGTGATCAGTAAATAAATGGTCACTGCAATCAGTGACACTGTGACTGGGGGCTGGGGGGGGGTGATCTGGGGGGGGCGATTAGTGTTCCTATGTGTCCTGGTGTCAGTGTAGTGTTGTGTGCACTGACCTGATGTCTTCTCTTGTACGGCGCTCGGTATATGTGAGCGCCGCACCAGAGATGACATCACTTCCTCCTGCTTCCTCTGCCTGACACAGACAGAGGGGGCATTTCCATTCGCCGGGAGCGATCGCGAGGGGGTGGCCGGAAACGAATGGCTGCCCCCTCATCCCGGAACGCTCCCGGACACTTAGCCACCGCTCACTGTATAGGAGGGGGGTCCGATTGGACCCCCCAATTATGCAAAGGCAATCACGTATGCTCTACGTGATTGTGCCTGTCAGTGCCATTCTGCCGACATATATATACAGTGAGCGGTCGTTAAGTGGTTAATTATTTTCTGCATACCTCCCCCCTCCCCCATAGGTCTTCTGTCACCTGGCTGCCTATCATTTCTCTCATCTACCAATGGCTCTGAATTTTACTGGTTACAGCTCCGCCCCCTTCTAAGCACCACCCACACACTGGAGCCTAAGAGGGAGGTTACCCAGAAGGAGGGCGGGAATACATTTTTAGAGGCTCAGCCTATTAGAGACATCTGCAGATTGAAAACATTTGTTTTGTTATGGAAATAATTTTGATGATTAGTTACATCCGTTTAATTTGTGTATTTGTTTTAGAATCCGATTCAAAGTTTCCAGATTCGATCGTATTGAAGTCGGAAAATTCGAATGTGAATTATTCTAGTCGAAATTTGAATTTCGGAAGACGGCTATACAGTATTCTATTCATTTTTTCTATTCTATTTTTTATTTTATTTTTCTATTCCAATTTATTCTGATGGAAGTTCGAATTTCAGAAGATGGTTCTATTCGTTCTATTTTATTGTATTCTGTTCCCCCCATTTTCTATTCTGACCTTTTCTATTCTATTTTATTCTACTCTGTTCTGTTTTACTCTTTTCTATTCTACTCTAATATTTTGGTTTTCTTTTATTTCCTATTCTATTCCTTTATTTTTCTATTATATTTTATTCCAATCTTTATTTCGATTCTATTCCTGTATTTTTAATTCTTTTTTTTCTATTCCATTATATTCTATTCCTTTCTATTCTATTCTATTATTTTCTATTATTTTCTATTATTTTCTATTCTATTTTATTGTATTCTGTTCTGTTGCACTCTATTATTTTCTATTCTGTTTTGTTTTACTCTATTCTTTTCTATTTACTCTAGAAAATAATAGAATAGAAATCAAAATACTAGAGTAAATAGAAAAGAATAGAGTAAAACAAAACAGAATAGAAAATAAAGTGCAACAGAACAGAATATAATAAAATAGAAAAGATAGAATAGAAAAAACAAAGAATAGAAAATAAAAAGGAATCTAAGATAATATAATAGATTTTTTATATATATATATATATATATATATATATATATATAATATATAAAATCTCAAAACATAATGGAAAATAATAGTGTGCAACAGAACAGAATACAATCAAATAGAATAGAAAATAAAGGAAAAGGATAGAAAAAAAGAATTGCAAATAAAGGAATAGAATAGCGTAAAAGAATAGATTCGAAAAGATTGGAATAAAATAGAAAAATAAAAAGGAATAGAATACGAAATAATAGAATAGAAAACAAATTACTAGAGTAGACTAGAAAAGAGTAAAACAGAATAGAATAAAATGGAACAGAAAAATAATAGAGTGGAACAGAACAGAATAAAATAGAAAAGAATAGGATAGGATAGTATAGAAAATAAAGGAATAGAATAGAAAATAGGGGAATGGAAAAAAAAGAATAGAAAATAAAGGAATATAATAGTGTAATAGAATAGAAAAAAAAGATTGGAATAAAATATAATAGAAAATAAAGGAATAGAATAGAAAATAAAATACTATTCTATTCCTTTATTTTTCTATTATATTTTATTCCAATCTTTTTTTTCCTATTCTATTACACTATTCTATTCCTTTATTTTCTATTCTTTTTTTTCCCATTCCCCTATTTTCTATTATATTCCTTTATTTTCTATACTATCCTATTCTTTTCTATTCTATTTTATTTTATCCTGTTCTGTTCCACTCTATTCTTTTCCATTTTACTCTTTTCTATTCTACTCTAGTAATTTGTTTTCTATTCTATTATTTCTTATTCTATTATTTTTCTATTTTATTTTATTCCAATCTTTTCGAATCTATTCTTTTATGCTATTCTATTCCTTTATTTGTAATTCTTTTTTTTCCTATTCTATTCCTTTGTTTTCCATTCTTTTATATTCTATTTGATTGTATTATGTTCTGTTGCACTCTATTCTTTTCTATTCTGTTTGAAAATATAATACATAAAACAAATATATATAACAAAACATATTAGAAAAGAATAGAGTGAAACAGAACAGAATCAGATAGAATAGAAAATAAAAATAGAAAATAAGGGAATAGAATAAAAAAAAGAATATAATATAAAGGAATCTAAGATAATATAATAGAAAATAAAATACATAAAACAAATATATATTATCTTAGATTCCTTTATTTTCTATTTTTTTTATTCTATTCCCTTATTTTCTATTCTATCCGATTCTGTTCTGTTTCACTCTATTCGTTTCTATTTCATTTTATTCTATTCTGTTTTACTAATTTCTATTCTACTTTAGTAATTTGTTTTCGATTCTATAATTTCCTATTTTATTCTATTCCTTTATTTTTCTATTATATTTTATTCCAATCTTTTCGAATCTATTCTATTCCTTTATTTGTAATTCTTTTTTTTCTATTCCATTCTTTTATTTTCTATTCTACTATTTTCTATTCTATTTGATTGTATTCTGTTCTGTTGCACTCTATCCTTTTCTATTCTGTTTTGTTAGAAAATAAAATACATAAAACAAAACAGAATAGAAAAGGATAGAGTGCAACAGAACAGAATCGGATAGAATAGAAAATAAAAGAATAGAAAATAAGGGAATAGAATAAAAAAAATAGAAAATAAAAAGGAATCTAAGATAATATAATAGAAAATAAAATACATAAAACAAATATATATAGAAAAATAAAAGGAATAGAATATAAGATCATAGAATAGAAAATAGAATAAAATAGAAAATAAGATACTAGAGTAAAACCAAATAGAATAGAATAGAGTGAAACAGAACAGAATCGGATAGAATAGAAAATGAGAATAGAAAATAAGGGAATAGAATAAAAAAGAATAGAAAATAAAGGAATCTAAGATAATATAATAGAAAATAAAATACATAAAACAAATATATATATTATATTATCTTAGATTCCTTTATTTTCTATTCTTTTTTATTCTATTCCCTTATATTCTATTCTCATTTTCTATTCTATCCGATTCTGTTCTGTTTCACTCTATTCTTTTCTATTCTATTTGGTTTTACTCTAGTATCTTATTTTCTATTTTATTCTATTATTTTCTATTCCTTTATTTTTCTATTCTATACTAGTCTATGCTTTTCTATTCTATTCCTTTATTTTCTATTCTTTTTTATTCCATTCTCGTTTTCGCATGAGATTAGAATTTGAGCCGAAATTTTGTTTCGTTATCTCGAATTTGTTTACATTCGTTACGATTGTAATTCGGATAAATCTAAATGACCCAATACTGAAAAATTTGTCCGAATTTCGATTCAGAACAAAACGAGCCGCAGGTGTCTGCAGTCCATCCAATCAGCGAAGGATCTCACCACACAGACAGAGCTCTGTCACGCGATTGGAGCATTTTGTGATCATGTGATCCCTACTTTATGCTTTCCCTGCAATGTACAGACCCAGCACCCGACACCCTCACAAGTTATGTGTCCATTGCAGCACGGCTCATGCAGGAGCCGCACGGGGAAAGCACACATTGCATTAGGTGCAGCCCGGGAGAAGTCATTAGGGGAGATCTGATGTAATGAGGACCTGTCACCCGCTTTGGATCTCCCGGTGGGGTGGGGGGCGGAGCTCAGCCAATCAAAGACAATGATTTATAGCGAAGCTCCACTTTTCTCACAGATCTTCGGGTGAAGCATCGAGATCCTCCCAATCTTCTCCGGTGAGAAACTCTGATCTGCCAACTATCTGTCACTCTCCATTATATGTCTCCTCCCTCCCCCGCCATTGGGAAGTTTGGGGACGGCCCCTTCCTGTTCCAACATGACTGCGCACCAGTGCACAAAGCAAGGTCCATAAAGACATGGATGAGCGAGTTTGGGGTGGAGGAACTTGACTGACCTGCACAGAGTCCTGACCTCAACCCAATAGAACACCTTTGGGATGAATTAGAGCGGAGACTGTGAGCCAGGCCTTCTCGTCCAACATCAGTGCCTTACCTCACAAATGCCCTTCTGGGAGAATGGTCAAACATTCCCATAGACACCCTCCTAAACCTTGTGGACGGCCTTCCCAGAAGAGTTGAAGCTGTTATAGCTGCAAAGGGCGGGGCCAACTCAATATTGTACCTTACGGACTAAGACTGGGATGCCATTAAAGTTCATGTGCGTGTAAAGGCCGGCGTCCCAATACTTTTGGTAATATAGTGGATTTTAGGGCGTGTGCCGTGCGTAGGGAAGCCCATTCAAGTGACTGGACGCATTAACGTGTAAAAAAAGACAAAAAAAAAACCACGTGAGCGGGAACGCGCATTCCTGCTACACTCAGGTGTGAATGGGGCCTAATAGCAGCACAGGGTGCGTTCAGAAATCGCTAGCATCTAACCCCCGTTCACAGCGGCGCGACGTGCGATTTACACCTGAAGTCTCATCTAAAGTACTTTCTATGGCATCGTCTTAATAGGTGCGATCGCAAGTAGCACAAAATTTGAAAAGTAGCTCCTGCACTATTTTTTACGCAAATTTCACATGCGACTTGCATTAACGCCTGTACGCGAAATCGCACCGGTTCACACTGCCATGATTTGTCATGCGACTTGAGAGTTCAAAGTCGCATCCCAATAACAGCAATGGAATCGTTCTAAATCGGTGCAACTCAAGTCGCAACTACAAAAAAAAAAAAAGGGGTTCCTTTTTCTAAGTCGCACTAACCTTTAGGCGACTTCTGTTAACAAAGTCGCAAGCAAGCCCTAATGAAGCCGCGTGGGATGTCAGCTGTGGAAGTGGCACAGATGTGAACCGGCACGGAATTGCACTGCCCTGCGGCTTTCAAGTAGCACGATTTTAAAGCTGCATTCAGTGGGAACCGGGCGCGCTGGTCGATCCTAAATAATAATCACGAAAAAATAAAAAATAAATCGCCTTTGTGCGCTCAGCCTAAAGAGGAATTAATGAAAGTCATAACGATTGGCGGGATCGGTGCGTTTCTCCCAGCGATACGGCGACATTTCCATAGAAAGCAGCAAAGATGGAGGGAGGACCGGGAACAACAAGGGTTAGAAAACTGAAAAACGTAGCGAGGAACCCGGCTCCGCCCACGCCACCGCAATATAAAACTCACGTGGGCTTTCCTCAAGGCATATAATGCGTTTTCCCTCCATTGTGTTAAAAAACGACGTGAAAAACGCACCAATAAAAAATGCATTTTGCGTCTTTCCACGCATTGCCATTGACTTCACTGTAACAAAATAGCGCGCAGGATTTGTCAAAGAGCTGAGAAACAATGTTGCAGATTCCTACCTGGATCTCTTCTGAAGGAATCTTCATTTGTTGGCAGCTGATTGGGCGGGGCTGTGCTCATTATCATCACCTGAGCAATCTCAGTGTTCTAATGAGGGAAGCCGCATCATCGACCTTCACTAAGTAGATGAGCCTAACGGCCCCCATATCAGTTCACATCTATGCGTTTTTCAGGCGTGTTTTGCGTTTTTAAACCCGTGTATTTCATGAATTTTTTCATGCATTTTGCAGTTTGTTTTTTTTTGAAAATTTTGAAAAAAAAAACGTTTTTCTTAGGCCCCTTTCACACTGGGGCAGGCCGGTGCGGTGGCGGTATAGCGGTGTGATTTTCAGCGCCGCTATACCGTCGTATTTACCGCGATATTCGGCCGCTTAGCGGTGCGGTTTTACCGCGATATTCGGCCGCTTAGCGGTGCGGTTTTAACCCCTGCTAGCGGCCGAAAAAAGGGTTAATACCGCCCGCAAACCGTGGCTACAGTGATTCGGATAATGCCGCTGCTGGAAATAGGCGGCGATTTGACATGCAAATTGATATGTCAAATCACATGTCAATATGGCCCGATGTGAACGTGGGCTCAGGCCCCTTTCACACTTACGTGACCTGAAAGTCGTGTGACTTTGCAGCGATTTTGCCGCTACTTTGATGCCACTTGAAGCAATGCCTGTGTAATCTTGAGGTCTATGGATCTCAAGTTGCATCAAAGTCGGACCAAAGTAGTGCAGGGGCTACTTTGAAGTTGCTGCGACTTGAGGTCACACAGATATGAACGGTACTCATTGGAAATCATACGATGCGACTTTGCAGTCCCAAGTCGCAGGACAAGTGGCACTAGTGTAAAAGGGGCCGCAAAAGCTCTTTTCCACTATTGCGCCCCCCCAAAGTCGCGCGATTTAGAGTGTAACTTTGATTGCAGCTTCGATCCAACTTTACACTCTCTGGATCAAAGTCGCATCAAAGTCGTGCAGGCACCTTTTCAAAGTCGCATAGATGGGAACGGGTGCCATTGAAATCAAATGGGCTGTGACTTGCCATGCAACTTTATGTGTCCAAAAGTCGCATGACAAGTCGCACCAGTAGACACTCTATTTGCTACAAAGTGACATCATCTGCAGAATTTGTTACACTTCCACCTCCGGTGTTACTGCCCCGCCCTCCCCGCAGCGACTCTCCGCCCCCCCTGGAGGGGAATTATGGAATATAAATCGCATTCTTGGTGGAATCAGACGGCGGAGGAGAAGTAATGGACGCCTCTGCTGGACAGAAAGCTTTTTAGTCTGCGATAATGGAAGGCGCCGTGCTGTTGGGACGATGTAATTGAATTTCTGGTTATTGTTTGAGCGGGAAGAGAAAACGAGTGACGCGATTACGGCGACTGCTGAGATCGCTAAATACAGAAAGATCTCGTTTTCCTTGTGTACAGACGTGTCTGACACCTTCACGCACCTTGGGCTGTGCTTAGAATAAGTCTGCAGAGCTCTCCTTTCTTTAAAACATTCGTTCTGTGCGAATGTAGACAAAAATCAAATGTTGTTGTTGTTGTTAGGTTATTTTCCCCTCAAGGCTGAATGTTTTTCATTCTTACAATAGAGCGAAAATACCCCATTATGGTCAATAGATGGCGCTAATGATTATAAAACAGAAATATGTAGGATCTTCATCGCCATCTGGTGGCCACAGTGCAGTATTTTTCCCTATTAAGTCTTTATGAATGAACATTCGACCGGAGGGGAAAAATAGCCTAGTAACGTTCAACTTTTCAACTATTCACACAGAACAAGCACATTTACAGCGGGGTGAACAAGTATTTGATACACGGCCGATTTTGCAGGTTTTCCTACTTACAAAGCATGTAGAGGTCTGTAGTTATTATCATAGGTACTCTTCTACTGTGAGAGACGGAATCTAAAACAAAAATCCATAAAATCACATTGTATGTGTAGCGGCCTCACCCTCTCTCCTTCTTTCCTCGGTTTTGCACACCAACTCATGTCTAGGGGTTCCTGCTTTGTGAGAGTGAGATGCGCCACGGCCCATGTCCTCCCCATTGTAGTAGGGAGGTGAAGGCCACTTCCTGATGTTTCCTCGGGCCGGTGTGTTCTGTGAATGCACTGAGTCTGTAATTGCAAGCTCACCAGCCTCCCCTTTGCTTCCAGTAACTGGAGTTCACACACCGAAGAAAGGTCCAACACTTGTTTATTTGACACTCCAATACGCAAAGCACAATAAACAGTTCTTTTGCAACAAACTGGTTGGGACCTATAACCTTGCCAACGGTGGGATGAGCAGATCGAGGCACTTCCTAAGGTTTCAGTTCTATGCCACTATACTATGACCAGCGGCGCCTAAGCCAATCCGGCTGTTACAGAACAGGAAGGATGGGGTCTCTTCCAGCAACCCCTATGAACAGCAATGGAGCCCTCTTCGATGCGCTGTGGCCCCTATTAGGGGGATGTGTCCCCCCAAGAGAGTTCCCAGAGGCCCACTGTCACCGGGTTGGTGCTGCTCCGGGTCTCCAGTGGGTAACCTCTCCGGCCTCCTCACCTCAGGTACGAGTCCCTCCGCTCAGGGACCCTCGGACAGTCCACCCTAGCGGGACCCAGTCGAAGGTACTGGGCCCCAGGCCTCCTCGATAGTACCTCACCCCAGGCTAAAGGTGCCTGGGATGGACGCCAACATGACTCCGGACCAGGCCATGGGCACCTGGACCAGACTCCTGGATCTCCCGCACCCAGGCCTAAGGGCCCTGGGTGCGGACCGCAACCCTCCTCCTCCGAGGACCTCCTTCTCCGCAAGACGACAACGACGACGACCTCGTGGTCAGGGCGTCTCCCCCTTTTATCTCCTCCCTTCAACGGCCCGGCGGGTTCCCCGCCCCAGCCATACCATCTCCGGGAAGAGACCAAACAGGGAGCACTGCAGGGGATGATTCTACCTGAAGCCTGTGGGTACCTCGCCACCCACAGGCAAAGGAGAATATTACATCCTCCAATCCTCCACGAAACAAAAAGGGGTCTGAATCCTAACACAATTATACACCTGGGTCACACTATTGCCCAGGTGTATCCCATCAATTTGAGGACCCCGCTACACACTCCCCCCTGTAATTTGACGCTGGTCCCCAGCGTCAGGTGCACACCCATACCTCCCATAAAGTGGTGGCATGGAGTGAAACCCCTGAAGCAATTCCTCTAAAAAAATTTTTTTTCAAGTGCCAAGACCTGCTCAGGGAATGGGGAACATATAAAACAACTTATGTCATAAAACATTTTTACATCTGCATAATCACAACCCCTCTCCCACACTGTCTAAGAGCCACCCACTCTCAATGATCTTGACTGACGATTCTCCTGCAGGGGAAAGAAAAACAACATCCTAACATAATTTCGTGTCATTTAGGATGAGTGGGCCCGTCAGCCGAGAGACCCACTCACTCCAACAAGCAAGGTGATGTGTGTGTGAAACATTTTCAGACATTTGTTGCGCAACACTGCCACCTGGTGACAGCGCCGCGGTCATGACACTCAACGAATCTTCGTTCTTCCAGCTTTTCCTACTCTGCCACTATTCCCAAATGTCCTTGCCTTTGGCACATGAAGAAAAGGGGAAACACGAAAACACAACAGTCCCCAAGTCTCCAACGAGAAAAAGAAAAGCCCAAACAAAAACAAAAACAGGGCACAGTCCTGCGTGTCTGGGAATGGCTCTTCCAGAAAGTTCAAGTGCACAAAAGAAATAAACAGGAGTTCTTTTCTCCTATAAGTAAAACTTTGGATCCGGCAGGTACAGGGGTTTCAGGTGTTTGTCAAATGCCTCTATCGAATACTCGACATCTTCTCCTCAATCAGACAGCGACTCTAGGTCGGAGGTGTCATACATCTCCGCAGGCAGATATCTTCCGGTGGACACAGAATCAACCTCCCTGGGGGGCTCCACCTCCAATGGGCCCCCGACACCTCCAACCACCACCACAGTCCCAGCCCCTGGCTCACCTGACCCTTGTAGACTGGGATGTCCGGGACTTCCTTCTCGACCGGCGCCATCCAGGCCAGGCAAGCAGTGGGGTGAAGCTCGACCACGTCCATAGGATGCCTGTACTAGGCCAACTTTCCTCTTCGGGGGTGGGAGCAGAGAACTTGTGGCGACCGAGGCAGCATCCCCGGATTTTTCTCTGTTGGGCAGTCCATCGCCCTGGTCAGCGCGCACGGGAACCTCGACAGAGGCCTTGATCTCCCCTTCCGGAGTAGCGGTACCCGTGAGGTGGTTGAGGCGAAGGGCCCGGGGCCTTGCTGTGGACGACTCGACCTCAAAAAGGAATTCTCTGCACTCCTCACATCGCCCGAATGGCTTCAGGGTGACCACCAGTCCCGAGCAGCCGGGACAGATCACGCCGAGGGCCTCCGTGTCTCTGCAAGTGTACAGAGCCAACCGCCCTCGGGGCCTAAGTCTTATCCCCGTGTCTGTGATGGGGGCAGCAAAGGAAGTCATTCTCGTGGGGTGAGGAACCATAATCCACGGGGCACTTGAGGTCATCCCGACTATCTGCTGCTCCATCATGCACTGACCCCGCGCCGGAGTCTCCACGTGTATCCCCACACTTGGCCAGACTCCTCCCATGAGCTGTACATTTTCGCGGGCTTCTTCTTGACTCCGCCCACGAACGATGTCGCCATGGGGTGCCTCGTGGCGCAGTGCGTTAACAGTCCCCACTTGCAGTACGTCACACGGCTGGACCTCTCCCTTTTTCCGCTCCTCCGCATGGGCCTTTCCCTTGTTAGGGTCATTTCCACAACTCCGAGCAGGGACGCACTTTGGCCAGTAATATGGCCGATCTGCTCGGAACTCCTCTGGGCAGCAAAGTTCAAATGTAGACATTCTCAAGTCCATCTTTAGAACGCACTCTATCCCGGACTGACGAGCCCCCACGTGCAGCGGCCTCACCCTCTCTTCTTCTTTATCGGTTTTACACACCAACTCATGTCTAGGGGTTCCTGGGTTGTGAGAGTGAGATGCGCCACGGCCCATGTCCTCCCCATTGTAGTAGGGAGGTGAAGGCCACTTCCTGATGTTTCCTCGGGCCGGTGTGTTCTGTGAATGCACTGAGTCTGTAATTGCAAGCTCACCAGCCTCCCCTTTGCTTCCAGTAACTGGAGTTCACACACCGAAGAAAGGTCCAACACTTGTTTATTTGACACTCCAATACGCAAAGCACAATAAACAGTTCTTTTGCAACAAACTGGTTGGGACCTATAACCTTGCCAACGGTGGGATGAGCAGATCAAGGCACTTCCTAAGGTTTCAGTTCTATGCCACTATACTATGACCAGCGGCGCCTAAGCCAATCCGGCTGTTACAGAACAGGAAGGATGGGGTCTCTTCCAGCAACCCCTATGAACAGCAATGGAGCCCTCTTCGATGCGCTGTGGCCCCTATTAGGGGGATGTGTCCCCCCAAGAGAGTTCCCAGAGGCCCACTGTCACCGGGTTGGTGCTGCTCCGGGTCTCCAGTGGGTAACCTCTCCGGCCTCCTCACCTCAGGTACGAGTCCCTCCGCTCAGGGACCCTCGGACAGTCCACCCTAGCGGGACCCAGTCGAAGGTACTGGGCCCCAGGCCTCCTCGATAGTACCTCACCCCAGGCTAAAGGTGCCTGGGATGGACGCCAACATGACTCCGGACCAGGCCATGGGCACCTGGACCAGACTCCTGGATCTCCCGCACCCAGGCCTAAGGGCCCTGGGTGCGGACCGCAACCCTCCTCCTCCGAGGACCTCCTTCTCCGCAAGACGACAACGACGACGACCTCGTGGTCAGGGCGTCTCCCCCTTTTATCTCCTCCCTTCAACGGCCCGGCGGGTTCCCCGCCCCAGCCATACCATCTCCGGGAAGAGACCAAACAGGGAGCACTGCAGGGGATGATTCTACCTGAAGCCTGTGGGTACCTCGCCACCCACAGGCAAAGGAGAATATTACATCCTCCAATCCTCCACGAAACAAAAAGGGGTCTGAATCCTAACACAATTATACACCTGGGTCACACTATTGCCCAGGTGTATCCCATCAATTTGAGGACCCCGCTACATATGATTTCTAAATAATTAATTTTCATTTTATTGCATGACATAAGTATTTGATCACCTACCAACCAGTAAGAATTTCGCCTCTCACAGACCTGTTATTTTTTCTTTAGGAAACCCTCCTGTTCTCCACTCATTACCTGTAATAATGGCATCTGCTTGAACTCGTTACCTGTATACAGGGCCGCCATCAGGAATTTTGGGGCCCCTTACACAGCTTCAGGCATGGGCCTCCTGGAATCAAAGGAGAACCGGGGGGGGGGTGGGGTGCTGCCGCCGTAAATTGAGAAGCGGGGGGGGGGCTTTGGGTGCTGACGAACATAAGAACATAAAAAAAAGAGGGGATTGCCATCCAGGGGCCTCTGGGGACCTCTGGGCCCCTTACAGAAAATAAATTAAAAAAAAATTATAAAAAAAAAAATTATTATAAAAAAAAAGGGGGGGTTGCCATCCGGGGGCCCTGGGGACCTATGGGCCCCTTACAAAAAATAAAAAATAAAAATAAATAAATAATAATAACAATAAAAAAATAAATAAAAAAAAATATATAAATATATATATATATATATATATATATATATATACACACACATATATATATACATATATACACACACACACACACACACACATACATATATATATATATATATATATATATATATATATATATATAAAGGGGGGTTGCCATCTGGGGACCTCTGGGCCCCTTACAATAAATAAATAAATAAATAATAATAATTAAAAAAAAATATATATATATATATAAAAAAGGGGGGTTGTCATCCGGGGCCCTGGGGACCTCTGGGCCCCTTACAACAAAAAAAAGAAGAAATTAAAAAAAAAGGGGGGGCATCCGGGCCCCTGGGGACCTCCAGGCCCCTTACAGGTGTACTGCCTGTATCCCCCTGATTGTGGCCCTGCCTGTATAAAAGACACCTGTCCTCACACTCCATCAGACTCCAACCTCTCCACAATGGCCCAGACCAGAGAGCTGTGTAAGGACATCAGAGATAAAATTGTAGACCTCCACAAGGCTGGGATGGGCTACAGGACAATAGGCGAGCAGCTTGGTGAGAAGGCAACAACTGTTGGCGCAATTATTAGAAAATGGAAGAAGTTTAAGATGACGGTCAATCTCCCTCGGTCTGGGGCTCAATGCAGGATCTATCCTCGTCAGGCATCAATGATCATGAGGAAGGCGAGGGATCAGCCCAGAACTACACGGCAGAACCTGGTCAATGACCTGAAGAGAGCTGGGACCACAGTCTCAAAGAAAACCATTAGTAAGTTGCACACTACGCCGTCATGGATTAAAATCCTGCAGTGCATGCAAGGTCAACCTGCTCAAGCCAGCGCATGTCCAGGCCCATCTGAAGTTTGCCAATGACCATCTGGATGATCCAGAGGAGGAATGGGAGAAGGTCATGTGGCCTGATGAGACATAAATAGAGATTTTTGGTCTAAACTCCACTTGCCGTGTTTGGAGGAAGAAGAAGGGTGAGTACAACCCCGAGAACACCAACCCAACTGTGAAGCATGGAGGTGGAAACATCATTCTTTGGGGATTCTTTTCTGCAAAGGGGACAGGACGACTGCACCGTATTGAGGGGAGGATGGATGGGGCCATGTATTGTGAGATCTTGGCCAACAACCTCCTTCCCTCAGTAAAAGCATTGAAGGTGGGTCTTGGCTGGGTCTTCCAGCATGACAACGACCCGAAACACACAGTCAGGGCAATGAAGGAGTGGCTCCGTAAGAAGCATCTCAAGGTCTTGGAGTGGCCCAGCCAGTCTCCAGACCTGAACCCAATAGAAAATCTTTGGAGGGAGCTGAAAGTCTGTATTGCCCAGCGACACCCCGGAAACCTGAAGGATCTGGAGAAGCTCTGTATGGAGGAGGGGCCAAATCCCTGCTGCAGTGCGTGCAAACTTGGTCTAGAACTACTGGAAACGTCTGATCTCTGTAATTGCAAACAAAGGTTTCTGTACCAAATATGAAGTTCTGCTTTTCTGATGTATCAAATACTTATGTCCTGCAATAAAATGCAAATGAATTACTTAAAAATCATACAATGTGATTTTCTGGATTTTAGTTTTAGATTCCGTCTCTCACGTTTGAAGAGTACCTATTATAAAAATGACCAATGACCGACCTCTACATGCTTTGTAAGTAGGAAAACCTGTGATCAGGCTGTACATTGTAACTTTGTAGAAGGAGGAGGAGGCGGCATTTCCTCAGTCTCCCCTCCCCCAGTGATCAGGCTGTACATTGTAACTTTGTAGAAGGAGGAGGAGGCGGCATTTCCTCAGTCTCCCCTCCCCCAGTGATCAGGCTGTACATTGTAACTTTGTAGAAGGAGGAGGAGGCGGCATTTCCTCAGTCTCCCCTCCCCCAGTGATCAGACTGTACATTGTAACTTTGTAGAAGGAGGAGGAGGCAGCATTTCCTCAGTCTCCCCTCCCCCAGTGATCAGGCTGTACATTGTAACTTTGTAGAAGGAGGAGGCGGCATTTCCTCAGTCTCCCCTCCCCCAGTGATCAGGCTGTACATTGTAACTTTGTAGAAGGAGGAGGAGGCATTTCCTCTGTCTCCCCTCCCCCAGTGATCAAGCTGTACATTGTAACTTTGTAGAAGGAGGAGGAAGCATTTCCTCAGTCTCCCCTCCCCCAGTGATCAGGCTGTACTTTGTAACTTTGTAGAAGGAGGAGGAGGCATTTCCTTAGTCTCCCCTCCCCCAGTGATCAGGCTGTACATTGTAACTTTGTAGAAGGAGGAGGAGGAATTTCTTCAGTCTCCCCTCCCCCAGTGATCAGGCTGTACATTGTAACTTTGAGGAAATGCTTCCTCCTCCTTCTACAAAGTTACAATGTACAGCCTGATCACTGGGGGAGGGGAGACTGAGGAAATGCTTCCTCCTCCTTCTACAGTCTCCCCTCCCCCAGTGATCAGGCTGTACATTGTAACTTTGTAGAAGGAGGAAGAGGCATTTCCTCAGTCTCCCCTCCCCCAGTGATCAGGCTGTACATTGTAACTTTGTAGAAGGAGGAGGAGGAATTTCTTCAGTCTCCCCTCCCCCAGTGATCAGGCTGTACATTGTAACTTTGTAGAAGGAGGAGGAGGCGGCATTTCCTCAGTCTCCCCTCCCCCAGTGATCAGGCTGTACATTGTAACTTTGTTGAAGGAGGAGGAGGCATTTCCTCAGCCTCCCCTCCCCCAGTGATCAGGCTGTACATTGTAACTTTGTAGCAAGGTGAGCGGCTGCAGCAGGGCGCGTTTTGTCTCAGACATTTGTGAACACCGCCAAGAACTGCCCAGGCACCAGGATTTATATAATTGTGAGTCGTCATCCCAGCCCAGGAAGTAGATGGTGACCCTGGAGGATGCCTGACCAAACACGGCGCCGTTCTTTTGGAGAGAAAAGCAGATAAAAGAATTGTCATGGATTTAGCCTCTATCTGAGGACAGGTCCTCTTTATTACCCTGATATAAGTGATGAGAAGTAATGCAGAGGGCAGAGTTCCCCTTTAATACCGAGGGCGGCTGTGTCAGTGAAATTGGCTCTTTTTCGGCAGATGGCCCCTGAAATGAATTCCTTCGCTGACACCCCTCTTCCTATACAACGTCTCCTCAATGGCAGCTAATGAACCATCGACCACGCCGGGGACTTGGCAGCAGAAGGATGGAGATGAGAAACCAATCATTTTATTTATATCTCAGCCCTGCACTCCGAGCAATTAGAATTATCATTTATTGTCTCATGGCGGAGCCACCTGCACCCCGCCAGCCCCAACCTGGGGGGCCACATAGGATGGGGGGCCACATAGGACGGGGGGGGGCACACAGGACAGGGGCTAGGGAGGTATATAGAGGAATATATATATACAGTATCTCACAAAAGTAAGTACACCCCTCACATTTTTGTAAATATTTTATTCTATCTTTTCATGTGACAACACTGAAGAAATGACACTTTGCTACAATGTAAAGTAGTGAGTGTACAGCTTGTATAACAGTGTAAATTTGCTGTCCCCTCAAAATAACTCAACACACAGCCATTAATGTCTAAACCGCTGGCAACAAAAGTGAGTACACCCCTAAGTGAAAATGTCCAAATTGGGCCCAATTAGCCATTTTCCCTCCCCGGTGTCATGTGACTCGTTAGTGTTACAAGGTCTCAGGTGTGAATGGGGAGCAGGTGTGTTAAATTTGGTGTTATCGCTCTCACTCCCTCATACTGGTCACTGGAAGTTCAACATGGCACCTCATGGCAAAGAACTCTGATGCCACGTACACACGACCGTTTTTCCCGTCGAGAAAAATTTCATTTTTTCCTTTGGACGAGAAAAACGATCGTCTGTGGGCTTTTTGACGTTTTTCCTCGACGGGAAAAACGGCATTAATCACGACGAGAAAAATTAGAACATGCTCTAATTTTTCTCGTCGTGATTCCCGTCGTTTTTTTTTCCGCGCCAGTTTTCCCCATAGGGAAACACTGCCGCGGAGCCCACACACGGTGTTTTTTTTCTAGCAAAATTTTTTTTCATTTAAAACGGCCGTGTTTGGGGGGAACAAGCTATTCCTCGTTTTTCACGTTGATTTTCTCGACGGTGTTTTCACCGTCGAAAAAATCGATCGTGTGTACGCGGCATTAGGATCTGAAAAAAAAATGAATTGTTGCTCTACATAAAGATGTTCTAGGCTATAAATAGTTTGCCAAGACCCTGAAACTGAGCTGAAGCACGGTGGCCAAGACCATACAGCGATATAACAGGAGAGGGTAAAGGTGATGGACTGGCCAAGCACGTCTCCAGACCTACAGTGCCTTGCAAATGTATTCACCCCCCTTGGCATTTTTCCTGTTTTGTTGCCTCACAACCTGGAATTAACATGGATTGTTTGAGGATTTGCATCAATTAATTTACAGAACATGCCCACAACTTTGAAGATGGTTTTTTTTTTATTATTGTGAAGCAAACAACAAATAGGACAAAGTAACAGAAAAAGTCAATGTGCATAAGTATTCACCCCCCTAAAGTTAATACTTTGTAGAGACACCTTTTGCGGCTATCACAGCTCCAAGTCGCTTTGGATAAGTCTCTATGAGCTTGCCATATCTTACCACTGGGATTTTTGCCCATTCCTCCTTGCAAAGCTGCTCCAGCTCCTTCAAGTTGGATGGTTTGCGCTTGTGAACAGCAATCTTTAAAGCGGAGTTCCACCTGTTTTTTCATTTATTAAAAGTCAGCAGCTACAAAAAGCATAGCTGATGACTTTTAATAAACCGACACTCGCCTGTTCCACGGTCCAGCGATGCGGCCGCCCGGAGGCTCACTCCTCTTCCCCCTCCTCTCCTCGGAGCCGTCATAGTAACTGTGGGCACCCGGCCGTGACAGCTTACGGCTTCACAGCCGGGCACGCACTGCGCATGCGCGAGTCGCGCCGCGCTCTCCTATTGGCCAGCCGATCTTCTGGGACCTGAGTTGTGTCCCAGAAGATTGCTGGCAGGGAGGCGCCGCCTAGGGTGAGAGGAGGAGTCGCCTAGGCGGCTGAAGAAAGGAAGCAGTAAGTGGGACAGGAAGTCCTACTAAAAAGAGAGTGTACAGTCCCCCCCCCCCCCTCCAAAGAAATGACTTGCCAAATGTGGCATGTCAGGGGGCGAGGAGTGCTTAAAGCGGAAGTTCCACTTTTGGGTGCTACTCCACTTTAAGTCTGACCACAGATTTTCTATTGGATTGAGGTCTGGGCTTTGACTAGGCCATTCCAACACATTTACTTGTGTAGCGGCCTCACCCCATCTCCTTTGTCTAGGGGTATGTCACACGACAGGGTGAGATCATGATGCGCTACGGCCCATGTCCTTCCCATAGCTGTGGGTGAGGTGAAGGCCAGTACCAGATATTTCCTCGGGCCTATGTGCTTTTGTCTAGAATACAGTCCTGCTGTGCCAACACTTCCCTCTGCTCCCATTAACCAGAGTTCCACACACCGATCACAGTCCAACTCTTGTTTTATTGCATATCTCACAATAAACAGTGCTTCAGTAGCCAACTGGTTGCGACTTGATAACATTTTGATACGGGGGTGAGCAGGTCGAGGCACTATCCTGGTTATTAACTAAACCACTGCGATCTCGCCAGCGGTTACTTTAGCATTCAGCTAGAAAGGACTTAGAATCTGAGAGTCTCTACCAGCGACTCAAGAGAACGTAGATAGGAGTACCTTCGCTGCGTTGCGGCCCCTATCAGGGGAAGATGTCCCTCCAAGGGAGTTACCAGAGGCCCATCCGTCACTGGGTTGATGCTGCTCCAGACTCTCCGAATGGGTAACCTCCCCGGCCTCTTCACCTCAGACATCCACCTCAGGGACCCTCGGACGTCTCCACCCTTGCGGGATCCAGTCGAAGTCACTGGACCCCAGGTCTCCTAGTTTAGTACCTCACCCCAGGCTGAAGGTGCCTGGGATGGACTCCAACTCCATTCCGGTCAGGCCTAGGGCGCCTGGGCCGGAATCCGGAACCGCCCACACCCAGGCCTAAGGTGCCTGGGTGCATGAAGAAGATCCTCCTGAAGACCTCGTGGTTAGGGCGTCTCCCCCTTTTATCTCCTCCCATCGACGCAACGGCAGGTTCCCCGCCCTCGCCGTACCATCTCCGGGAAGGGACAAAAAGGGTAGCACTGTGATGGCAAATCTACCTTGAGCCTCCAGGTACCCCGCCACCCAGAGGCCAAGGAGATTATTACACCATCCAATCCTCCACGAACACAAGTGGTCCACTATTACACACCTGGGTGTCCCACCTAAATTTAGAGACCCCGCTACATACGCCCCCCTGTGATTTGACGCTGGTCCCCAGCGTCTGGTGCGAACCCATGTCTCCCATGGAGTGATGACACAAGCTTAGCCCCAGAGGCTATTCCTAAATTTCTGAACCTCAACCATACCAAAACCTGCTCAAAGGGGAAAGGGAATATAAAACAATAAAACTTTTCCCTAAAACATCTATCATGTACACATATACAATCCCTCCCTTCACTGTCTAAGAACCACCCCATACTCAGCAGTCCTGACAGACGAATCTCCTGCAGAAGGGAAGAGAAAAAAAAACACAACACACAAGAAAAGCCACATCCTGACATTTTTGTGTTAATTTGGAATGAATGGGTCCATCAGCCGAGAGACCCATTCGCTCCAATGAGTAAAGTGGTGCGCGTGTAAAAAAAAACAAACAGCCGTTGCACAACACTGCCACCTGGTGACAGTGCCGCGGTAATGACACTTGGTGCAATCTTCATTCTTCCTGCGTTCCTACACTGATTCTACCCCCAAAGTCTGTCTTTGAGCTATGAGGAAGAGAGAACAAACAAAAACTGCTCTCATTCCTCCAAAGAGTAGAAAACATAAGCCCAAATAAAAAACTAGGGCACAGTTCAGATGTTCCAGCAAGAACACTTCTAGAAGATTGTAGGAAAGGAAACAACAAGTGAGTCTCTTCTCACAAATAGAATTTCGGGTCAGGGAAGAACAAGGGCTTCAGATGTTTATCAAAAACCTCAATTGAATAGTCAGCATCCTCTCCATCTTTCCTGCAGATGCGCACCTTGTCTGCATGGATATGGCGACCCCACATCCAGTCTGCTCTGCAGTCCCGAAACTTTTTCGACACGGATGGCGAACAGGACAAATATCTTCGTGCATGGGGCACTTTGAGCTTTTCCCAAACAAATTCGTCACACCATCTCTGGCGTATGACCTCAACTTCAAAAAGTAAGTCCCGAGGCAAGTAGGGATATTCCCACCCATACTCACGGGCGACTCTCTGTGAGAAAAGTCGTTGCAATCTGGCCAAAGGAGGCATGGCTTCCCGCTCACCTTCTCCGGGTTGAACGATGGCCTCCGGGTGTCGAGGTACTTTCACTACCTCTGATGGCTTTTCTCTCGGTGCTCGTAGTGAGGCTCGCTGCATCCCCGCCACCAAGACGGGCGATGTTGTAGATTGTGGGAAGACACTCTGAGGACTAGACTTCCTCGTAGACTCCGGGGCTTATACCCGGGGCGTGCTGTCTCCTATAGACATAGGGGAATCCTGCGGTACACGTAACACAGGCAATGGGCGTTTGTTCCAGCCCTTCCGATGAAACAGTTCATCAATTTCCCTGTCATCTCCACAATCTGACAGCGACTCTAGGTCGGAAGTGTCATACATCTCGGCGGGAAGGTAGTCTCTGGTAGACGTGGTACTACCCTCCCTTGCGGGCTCCACCGGCTGTGGACCCCCGACACCTCCAACCACCACCACAGCCCCAGCCCCTGGCTCACCTTGACCTTTTGTAGAACTGGGATGTCCAGGACTCTTCCAACCGGATCCATCCAGGCCAGGCAAGCGACGGGGTGAAACTCGACCACATCCACAGGAGGCCTGCAACAGGCCAACTTTCCTCTTCAGAGGTGGGAGCAGAGAATCTGTGGTGACCGAAGCAGCATCCTCTGATTTTTCTCTCTCAGTCTCTGATTGGGCAGTCACATCGCCCTGGTCAGTGCGTACGGGAACCTCCGCAAAGGCCTGGATCTCTCCTTCTAGAGTAGCTGTACCTGTGAGGCTGTTGAGGCGAAGGGCCCGGGGCCTTACTGTGGATGGCTCCACCTCGAACAAGAACTCTTTGCATGCCTCGCAACGCCCGAATGGCTTCAGGTGGACCACCAGTCCCGAGCATCCGGGACAGATCACGCCGAGGGCCTCCGTGTCTCTGCATGAGTACAAAGCCAACTGCCCTCGGGGCCTGAGTCTTATCCCCGTGTCTGTAAGGGGAGCAGCGAACGTAGTCATCTTCGTGGGGTAGAGAACCGGAATCCACGGGGAGCTTGAGGCCATCCCGACTATCTGCTGCTCCATCACGCACTGACCACGTGCCGAAGTCTCCACGTGAGTTCCTCCACATGGCCAGACTCCTCCCATGACTTGCACGTTTTCGCGGGCTTCCTTCAAGCTCCACCCACGAACTGTGCAGTCACGGGGTGCCTTGTGGTGCAGTGCAATAAAAGCCCCCACATGTAGTACTTCACACGGCTGGACTCCTCCCTCTTCTCGCTCCTATGTATGGGCCTTTCCCATCCTAGGGTCATTTCCACAACTTTGAGCAGGGATGCACTTTGGCCAATCACATGGCCGACCTGCTCGGAACTCCTCCGGGCAGCAAAGTCCAGGCACAGCCATTCTTTCTTCCAAAGTTAAAACACACATCATCCCGGACTCACGAGCCCCCACGTGTAGCGGCCTCACCCCATCTCCTTTGTCTAGGGGTATGTCACACGACAGGGTGAGATGCGCTACGGCCCATGTCCTCCCCATAGCTGTGGGTGAGGTGAAGGCCAGCACCAGATATTTCCTCGGGCCTATGTGCTTTTGTCTAGAATACAGTCCTGCTGTGTCAACACTTCCCTTTGCTCCCATTAACCAGAGTTCCACACACCGATCACAGTCCAACTCTTGTTTTATTGTACATCTCACAATAAACAGTACTTCAGTAGCCATCTGGTTGCGACTTGATAACATTTTGATACGGGGGTGAGCAGGTCGAGGCACTATCCTGGTTATTAACTAAACCACTGCGATCTCGCCAGCGGTTACTATAGCATTCAGCTAGAAAGGACTTAGAATCTGAGAGTCTCTACCAGCGACTCAAGAGAACGTAGACAGGAGTACCTTTGCTGCGTTGCGGCCCCTATCAGGGGAAGATGTCCCTCCAAGGGAGTTACCAGAGGCCCATCCATCACTGGGTTAATGCTGCTCCAGACTCTCCGAATGGGTAACCTCCCCGGCCTCCTCACCTCAGACATGGGCCCCATCCACTTCAGGGACCCTCGGACGTCTCCACCCTTGCGGGATCCAGTCGAAGTCACTGGACCCCAGGCCTCCTAGTTTAGTACCTCACCCCAGGCTGAAGGTGCCTGGGATGGACTCCAACTCCATTCCGGTCAGGCCTAGGGCACCTGAGCCAGAATCCGGAACCGCCCGCACCCAGGCCTAAGGTGCCTGGGCGCGTGAAGAACTTCCTCCAGAAGACCTCGTGGTTAGGGCGTCTCCCCCTTTTATCTCCTCCCATCGACACCACGGCAGGTTCCCCGCCCTCGCCATACCATCTCCGGGAAGGGACAAAAAGGGTAGCACTGTGATGGCAAATCTACCTTGAGCCTCCAGGTACCCCGCCACCCAGAGGCCAAGGAGATTATTACACCATCCAATCCTCCACGAACACAAGTGGTCCACTCTTACACACCTGGGTGTCCCACCTAAATTTAGAGACCCCGCTACACTTGTTTCCCCTTAAACCACTCAAGTGTTGCTTTAGCAGTGTGTTTGGGGTCATTGTCCTGCTGGAAGGTGAACCTCCTTCCTAGCCTCAAATCACACACAGAGTGCTACAGGTTTTGTTCAAGAATATCCCTGTATTTAGCACCATCCATCTTTCCCTCAACTCTGACCAGTTTCCCCGTCCCGACTGCTGAAAAACATCCCCACAGCATGATGCTGCCACCACCATGTTTCACAGTGGGGATGGTGTTCTTTGGGTGATGTGATGTGATGTGTTGGGTTTGCGCCAGACATAGCGTTTTCTTTGATGGCCAAAAAGTTCAGTTTTAGTCTCATCAGACCAGAGCACCTTCCTCCATGCATTTTGGGAGTCTCCCACGTGACTTTTCGCAAACTCAAAATGTGCCATTTTGTTTTTTGCTGAAAGTATCAGCTTTCTTCTGGCCTCTCTGCCATAAAGCCCAACTCTATGAAGCGTACGGCTTATTGTCGTCCTATGTACAGATACTCCAGTCTCTGCTGTGGAACTCTGCAGCTCCTCCAGGGTTCCCTTGGGTCTCTGTGCTGCCTCTCTGACTAATGTCCTCCTTGCCCAGGCCGTGAGTTTCGGTGTGCGCCCGTCTCTTGGCAGGTTTGCTGTTGTGCCATGTTCTTTCCATTTGGTTATGATGGATTTGATGGTGCTCCTAGGGATCATCAAAGATTTGGATATTTTATAACCTAACCCTGACTTGTACTTCTCAACAACATTGTCCCTTACTTGTTTGGAGAGTTTCTTGGTCTTCATGGCAGTGTTTGGTTAGTTGTGCCTCTTGCTTAGGTGTTGCAGCCTCTGGGGCCTTTCAAAAAGGTGTGTCTATGTAATGACAGATCATGTGACACTTAGATTGCACACAGGTGGACATCATTTCACTAATTATGTGACTTCTGAGGGTAATTGGTTGCACCAGAGCTTTTTATGGGCTTCATATCAAAGGGGGTGAATACATACGCACATGCCAATTATCATTTTTTTATTTCTGAAAAATAGTTTTATGTATATATTTTTCTAATTTTACTTTACCAACTTAGACTATTGTGTTCTGATCCGTCACATATAATTCAGATAAAAAAAAAAAAAACATTGAACTAAAGGCTGTAATGTAACAAAATAGGTAAAAAGCCAAGGGGGGTGAATACTTTTGCAAGGCACTGTAAACCCTATTGAGCATCTGTGGGACATCCTCAGACGGAAGGTGGAGGAGCGCAAGGTCTCTAACATCCACCAGCTCCGTGATGACGTCATGGAGGAGGGGAAGAGGACTCCAGTGGCAACCTGTGAAGCTCTGGGGAACTCCATGCACAAGGGGGTTAAGGCAGTGCTGGAAAATAATGGCGGCCACAAAAAATATTGACACTTTGGGCCCAATTTGAGAAAAAAGAAAAAAGGGCATTTTCACTTAGGGGTGTACTCACTTTTGTTGCCAGCGGTTTAGACATTAATGGCTGTGTGTTGAGTTATTTTGAGGGGACAGCAAATTTACACCGTTATACAAGCTGTACACTCACTACTTTACATTGTAGCAAAGTGTCATTTCTTCAGTGTTGTCACATGAAAAGATAGAAGAAAATATTTACACAAATGTGAGGGGTGTACTTACTTTTTTGAGATACTGTATATGGAGGTATTTAGTGTTATACGGAGGTACAGTATTATAAAGAATTATATGGAGGTATATAGAGGTGAACAGAGGTATATAGAGTTATAGAGGTATATGGAGCTATATAGAGATATACAAAAGAATATAGAAGTATATGGAAGTATACTGAGGTAGGCAGAATTATATAGAGGAATATAGGAGGTAAGTGGAGATATATAATGATATGTGTAGCGGGTGGTTACATTTAGGGGGAAGCATCTGAGTGGTAGTCAGGCTCAGATGTACCAATTGTCAGGTCTCAAGGACCATTTCTATCCCTGGGAGATGGTACTGGTGATTAAGTTCACTGGGACCTATAGGTGGCGCTGTTGCCGTGGGTCCGGGTTGAACTGCAGTATGAGGTTGTGTCCTTTTTGTCCCCTCTCGGCGGCGGGGCGGGGAACCTGCTGTGCCTGTCGGGAGAGGATATAAAAGGGGGCGGCCATCTTCCAGAGGGGTCATCGTTCTGCGCTCAGGCACCTTAAGCCTGGGTGCGGGTGTGTCGCCTCCAGGTGCCCTAGGCCCGGAGGCCTGTCGGGTGGTCTCTGGGTGCTCTAGGCCCAGAGACGGAGCTGCTGTTCCATCTCAGACACCTTCAGTCTGGGGTGAGGTACTTCGAGAGAGGCCTGGTCAGTCAAGTTCCTCCACCCCAAACTCCCTCATCCATGTCTTTATGGACCTTGCTTTGTGCACTGGTCCAAATCATTTGGTGGAGGGGGGGATTATGGTGTGGGGTTGTTTTTCAGGGGTTGGGCTTGGCCCCTTAGTTCCAGTGGAGGGAACTCTTAAGAGACATTTTGAACAATGTCATGCTCCCAACTTTGTGGGAACAGTTTGGGGACGGCCCCTTCCTGTTCCAACATGACTGCAAACCAGTGCACAAAGCAAGGTCCATAAAGACATGGATGAGTGAGTTTGGGGTGGAGGAACTTAATTGGCCTGCACAGAGTCCTGACCTCAACCCGATAGAACACTTTTGGAATGAATTAGAGTGGAGACTGCGAGCCAGGCCTTCTCATTCAACATCAGTGCCTGACCTCACAAATGCACTACTGGAAGAATGGTCAAACATTTCCATAGAGTCTAGACACACTCCTAAACCTTGTGGACAGCCTTCCCAGAAGAGTTGAAGCTTTTATAGCTGCAAAGGGTGGGCCAACTCAATATTGAACCCTACGGACTAAGACTGGGATGCCATTAAAGTTCATGTGCGTGGAAAGGCAGGCGTCCCAATACTTTTGGGAATATAGTGTATGTATCTCCAACAGGATGCATTACTCATTTTTATCCCCTAGGAGGCAGCACAGCACCATACATGGAGAGAAGTATCAGTTTCCTCTGAACTGCACAGTCAGAAAATAAACAATTTGATAAATTAGTTTAATACATTTCCAGTTACAGAAATGCTGGAAGGTAATCGATCCGCCATGTTTCCTACAACAGAATATAAATCATGTACACTGCCATCATTACTCTTCTGAGAGTTACATTAAAGGGCCATTCCACCCAAAACTGATATTTCAAAGTTTGGCAGATGCTGGAGACTTACACCCCCTGAGAGTCTCATCCATCCCTCAGAGACTCTTCCTGGGTTTGTACACCTGCTGTGCCCATTATGAGGCGTTCTCACCATCCCAGTGCCGAGTTCTCAGGCCTGTACACCCGCTGTGACCATTATGAGTTGTTCCCACCATCCCTGCGTTGAGTTCCTGGGTCTGTACACCTGCTGTGCCCATTATGAGGGGTTCCCACCATCCCTGCGCTGAGTTCCTGGGTCTGTATACCTGCTGTGCCCATTATGAGGGGTTCCCACCATCCCTGCGCTGAGTTCCTGGGTCTGTATACCTGCTGTGCCCATTATGAGGCGTTCCCACCATCCCTGCGCTGAGTTCCTGGGTCTGTATACCTGCTGTGCCCATTATGAGGGGTTCCCACCATCCCTGCGCTGAGTTCCTGGGTCTGTATACCTGCTGTGCCCATTATGAGGGGTTCCCACCATCCCTGCGCTGAGTTCCTGGGTCTGTATACCTGCTGTGCCCATTATGAGGGGTTCCCACCATCCCTGCACTGAGTTCCTGGATCTGTACACCTGCTGTGGCCATTATGAGGGGTTCTCACCATCCCTGCGCTGAGTTCCTGGGTCTGTATACCTGCTGTGCCCATTATGAGGGGTTCCCACCATCCCTGCGCTGAGTTCCTGGGTCTGTATACCTGCTGTGCCCATTATGAGGGGTTCCCACCATCCCTGCGCTGAGTTCCTGGGTCTGTATAACTGCTGTGCCCATTAATCTATGTAGTGACCCTGGAGGGAGTACACATCAGGACCATAAGGGGAGGGGAGGGGGGGGGGTCATTCTTTATCAGTCGGGGGTTGCAGAAACAATCCAGCTCTATGAGAAGTCACCAGATTAATGTTTAGAGTACGTATTGGGGTGCCAAGGTCCAAGGAGGATCCAGTTATACTACGGATTGACTGTTTTATACAGAGGAATTCCAGTGACGGCCCGTCCATTAGGGGAACACGGGCGCCGCACCCCCTATGCATGCGTCCAGCCCCCTAATCTACATGCAGGGCACCGGATGCATGGATTCCAATGGAGGGGGTGTTTTTTTTAAACATGTGATTAGAGCCAGAGGCTCCAATAGGCTTCAAAAAAGGGTGGGCATGGGGCGCAGAGCACTGCGCCCTCCAAGCCCACCCAGTTGTGTGGCAATAGCGAATGAAAATTCGCTATTCTCACACTGATCTCCCTCCCCGCCATTTAGGAAGCGGGTCCTGAAACCCGTCACCTGATTGGCTGAAAGGACAGGCGATCGATCCTATTGGATGCCTAGGAGGAGGAGGGAGGAGGCGCACAATGGAAGCCGCCGTGATACAGGGGAGGAGGAGATGGGGGCCCGTAGGAGCACTGCCCGCCTGGAACCCAGATGGGGTAAGTGCGGGGTTGGATGACCGACCGACTGCGAGACCCCCCCTCCCCCGTGGGAATGCTGATTTGTTGTCACTGATTTCTGATTGATTTTTTTAATACAGTTTTTTTTTTTCTTGTTCTTTTCTAGTTAGCCCTACAGATCGGTGAAGCGGAGACTTTTCTCAAAATTTTGGGGAAAAAATTGGGACTTTTCATTGAAATTTACCATTCTGATGAAAGACACTGGAGTCAACGGGGAAGGCGACGAGAAACAGAGAAAATTAATATGTTAAATGAAACACTTTAAGGCCAAGCCCCTTCTGACAATTCTCACCTATATGTAAAAAATCTGCAATTTTTATTTTTTGCTAGAAAATTACTTTTTATTGTGGAAAAAAATACACTTTAATGAATGTTAGTGAACCCAAACACAATAAAATACTAAATTTTTGGTAAAAAAATAAAAGATGATACGGCGAGTAAATAGATACCAAACATGTCACGCTTTAAAATTGCGCGTGGGATGGCAACAAACGACGGTACTTTACATTATTCATAGGTGACGCTTTAAAAGCCTTTCCAGGTTACACAGGAGGTCTGGTGCTAGAATTATTGCTCTCATTCTGACGTCCACAGTGCTAACTCACATGTGTGGTGCGATCGCTGTTTACATATGCGTGCCGGATAGGGTGACCACGTGTCCCGGATTGCCCGGGACAATCCCGCATTTTGCAGGTCTGTCCCGGGCACATTCATTCCAGGACAATACAGTGTCCCGGAATGAAACTGACACAGCCACCCCCCCCCCCCGGGCCAATCTGATGCCCCCAAAAAAGGCCGCCACATCACCGCTTTACTCACTGACAGTACTTGTCCTGGCTGGGAATGCCTGGAGTAGCACAATCCCCGCCCCCTGCTTGTGATTGGAGAAATCATAAATACCGCCTCTTGTGTCCAATCACTGTGCTGTGATTCGTTACAGCACAAGCTGATTTTTGGGAAGGGGGGTGTCCCTGAATGGTAGTTTGGAAATGTGGTCACCCTAGTGCCGGACCGACGTGAATGTTTGCCTTTGCGTGTGAGCATGGGAGGATGGGGGTGCTTTAAAAAATATATATATACTGTATATATATATATATATATATATATATATATATATATATATATATAATTATTTAATTAATTAATTATTTTTATTAACTTTACTGTTATCACAAGGGGTGAACAACATCCCTTGTGATAGCATGGGCAGTGACAGAGAGATCCGGGGTTTCGTCGCTTCCAGTTTCTTAGACCATAGAGATGATCAGGGATATTCCGGTCCTCAATCATCTCTATGGCCAGCCGGCGGAACCAGGCTGCCTGGTGTGACCGGAGAGCCTGAGAAGGTGGTGGGAGGGGAGGGGATCCCCTTCTGCTACCTGTAAAAGCGATCCAGGGGCTAATTAGCCGCTAGGATCACTTTTACAACAAAAACAAACAAACATCGCTGGCAGAAAACAAAGATGCAGAGATGATGCCTGTAGCGACCCGGTATGTAAATGGGACTGAATTGGTTTTGAACTGAGGTCTGGGGAACCAAGAGCTTTATTAAATGTAAAATGGCAAAACAAACACAACAAACAAAAGCATTCTTATTTTTCTTTTCTTCACAAAAAGATTAAACAGCTAAACCACCGTTCAGACCAGAGAATTCCACAGCCAGATGACTCTCCAGCTGTGATCCCTGTCCTCTGACTCTCCAGCTGTCATCCCTGTCCTCTGACTCTCCAGCTGTGATCCCTGCCTTCTGACTCTCCAGCTGTCATCCCTGTCCTCTGACTCTCCAGGGGTGATCCCTGTCTTCTGACTCTCCAGGGGTGATCCCTGTCTTCTGACTCTCCAGGGGCGATCCCTGTCCTCTGACTCTCCAGGGGCGATCCCTGTCCTCTGACTCTCCAGGGGCGATCCCTGTCCTCTGACTCTCCAGGGGCGATCCCTGTCTTCTGACTCTCCAGGGGTGATCCCTGTCTTCTGACTCTCCAGGGGTGATACCTGTCTTCTGACTCTCCAGGGGTGATCCCTGTCCTCTGACTCTCCAGGGGTGATCCCTGTCCTCTGACTCTCCAGGGGTGATCCCTGTCCTCTGACTCTCCAGGGGTGATCCCTGTCTTCTGACTCTCCAGGGGTGATCCCTGTCCTCTGACTCTCCAGCTGTCATCCCTGTCCTCTGACTCTCCAGCTGTGATCCCTGCCTTCTGACTCTCCAGCTGTCATCCCTGTCCTCTGACACTCCAGGGGTGATCCCTGTCTTCTGACTCTCCAGGGGTGATCCCTGTCTTCTGACTCTCCAGGGGTGATCCCTGTCCTCTGACTCTCCAGGGGCGATCCCTGTCCTCTGACTCTCCAGGGGCGATCCCTGTCCTCTGACTCTCCAGGGGCGATCCCTGTCTTCTGACTCTCCAGGGGTGATCCCTGTCTTCTGACTCTCCAGGGGTGATACCTGTCTTCTGACTCTCCAGGGGTGATCCCTGTCCTCTGACTCTCCAGGGGTGATCCCTGTCCTCTGACTCTCCAGGGGTGATCCCTGTCCTCTGACTCTCCAGGGGTGATCCCTGTCCTCTGACTCTCCAGGGGTGATCCCTGTCCTCTGACTCTCCAGGGGTGATTCCTGTCCTCTGACTCTCCAGGGGTGATCCCTGTCCTCTGACTCTCCAGAGGTGA
Organism: Rana muscosa; assembly: GCA_029206835.1. Taxonomy (NCBI): domain Eukaryota; kingdom Metazoa; phylum Chordata; class Amphibia; order Anura; family Ranidae; genus Rana; species Rana muscosa. The sequence goes on from CM055128.1 coordinate 27,581,403, forward strand.
TCCCTGTCCTCTGACTCTCCAGGGGTGATCCCTGTCCTCTGACTCTCCAGGGGTGATCCCTGTCCTCTGACTCTCCAGGGGTGATCCCTGTCCTCTGACTCTCCAGGGGTGATCCCTGTCCTCTGACTCTTCAGGGGCGATCCCTGTCTTCTGACTCTCCAGGGGTGATCCCTGTTCTCTGACTCTCCAGGGGTGATCCCTGTCCTCTGACTCTCCAGGGGTGATTCCTGTCCTCTGACTCTCCAGGGGTGATCCCTGTCCTCTGACTCTCCAGGGGTGATCCCTGTCTTCTGACTCTCCAGGGGTGATCCCTGTCCTCTGACTCTCCAGTGGTGATCCCTGTCCTCTGACTCTCCAGGGGTGATCCCTGTCCTCTGACTCTCCAGGGGTGATTCCTGTCCTCTGACTCTCCAGGGGTGATCCCTGTCCTCTGACTCTCCAGGGGCGATCCCTGTCTTCTGACTCTCCAGGGGTGATCCCTGTCCTCTGACTCTCCAGGGGTGATCCCTGTCCTCTGACTCTCCAGGGGTGATTCCTGTCCTCTGACTCTCCAGTGGTGATCCCTGTCCTCTGACTCTCCAGGGGTGATCCCTGTCTTCTGACTCTCCAGGGGTGATCCCTGTCCTCTGACTCTCCAGGGGTGATTCCTGTCCTCTGACTCTCCAGTGGTGATCCCTGTCCTCTGACTCTCCAGGGGTGATCCCTGTCTTCTGACTCTCCAGGGGTGATCCCTGTCCTCTGACTCTCCAGGGGTGATCCCTGTCCTCTGACTCTCCAGGGGTGATTCCTGTCCTCTGACTCTCCAGTGGTGATCCCTGTCCTCTGACTCTCCAGGGGTGATCCCTGTCTTCTGACTCTCCAGGGGTGATCCCTGTCCTCTGACTCTCCAGGGGTGATTCCTGTCCTCTGACTCTCCAGTGGTGATCCCTGTCCTCTGACTCTCCAGGGGTGATCCCTGTCTTCTGACTCTCCAGGGGTGATCCCTGTCCTCTGACTCTCCAGGGGTGATCCCTGTCCTCTGACTCTCCAGGGGTGATTCCTGTCCTCTGACTCTCCAGGGGTGATCCCTGTCCTCTGACTCTCCAGGGGTGATCCCTGTCCTCTGACTCTCCAGGGGCGATCCCTGTCTTCTGACTCTCCAGGGGTGATCCCTGTCCTCTGACTCTCCAGGGGTGATCCCTGTCCTCTGACTCTCCAGGGGTGATTCCTGTCCTCTGACTCTCCAGTGGTGATCCCTGTCCTCTGACTCTCCAGGGGTGATCCCTGTCTTCTGACTCTCCAGGGGTGATCCCTGTCCTCTGACTCTCCAGGGGTGATTCCTGTCCTCTGACTCTCCAGTGGTGATCCCTGTCCTCTGACTCTCCAGGGGTGATCCCTGTCTTCTGACTCTCCAGGGGTGATCCCTGTCCTCTGACTCTCCAGGGGTGATCCCTGTCTTCTGACTCTCCAGGGGTGATCCCTGTCTTCTGACTCTCCAGGGGTGATCCCTGTCCTTCCAGCACTGACCCCTGTCCTCTGCCTCTCCCATAGTGACCCGTGTCCTCTGTCCTTCCAGCAGTGATCCCTGCCCTCCACCCTGCTTACCCCTGTCCTCGGCTTGTCCCCTGCTGACCTCCCATCCTCTGCCCCCCTGACATTTTTTACTGCACCCCCACATCAGACAGGCTAGATCCGGCCCTACGATCAACCAGGTTATTTGCAGAATACAGAAAAGGAATCTCATAGTGACTGAGTGAGTATGAACAGCATGTAATACACCATTTATTGATAGTCTGTTATGATGCGGGTTTAGTGACACTAGCATATGTAAAGCCAACATTTCATATTCCTGATATGTGCCTGCTGTACCATGTACTTGTATAAAAGTCTCCTGTTATCTTTGTATTGCTTTCTTTATGTGAAATCCCTGGTGTTTCTGTCAGTGATTTCCTATTAAAACTGACCATACTAGGCATGAGAGCACATCGTGGTCAGTTCTCTAGCTATGCTGTAAACTCAGCCTGCTCTCCTCCAATGATCAGACTTGTCCTGGTAACCCCCCCCCCCTCTCCCCACACAGCCATATACTGGGAAGATCAGTGTGCTGCTCTTTCGCCTCCCCCAGCTCTTCTGCAGCTGAGAACAGATGGAATGTGATCACTTATTGTATTGCGTCTGATATGTTTTTTTTATACAAATGCTTTGCCTTTCATTTCTATTTTAAACTGAATGGGTCGTTGTACAAGGTGAGAGTTTACAATCACTTTAAAGTGGTTGTAAACCCACTTTATAAACAAAGACCTACAGGTAAGCCTAGATTAAGACTTACCTGTAGGTGCATGAAATATCTCCTAAACCTACACGGTTAAGGAGATATTTGCATTTAAAAGCGGCGACGCTGACGTCAAGCGCATGCGCATGGGGTTAATCCCATTCACAAATTCGGCTAGGTCGCAACATTCGACGACGTAGCCGAATTCGACGGCGCATGCGCGGAGTCACATCTTCGCCGCTCCGGCCAATCACAGCGCCGGAGCGGCGCTGTGATTGGCTGCAGCGGCGATACCCGGAAGTAACTTTCCGGCTATCGCCGCAGTGATGGATGCGGCCAGAGGAGGGACACGGACGACTTCGGGGGCCCCGATCTAAGGTAAGTGGTACATAATGAGCTAGTATGCTAGTCATACTAGCTCATTATAGCTTTGTCTTGCAGGTTAGTTAAAAAAATAATAATTCTCAACAGGGTTTACAACCACTTTAAGATGATGGCCAGAGTCCATCCTAGATAGAATAAAAGGGAAGGACCTTCCCTGCAACTGAAGACAGGTGGGGGCATCTAGTGGTGAAAAGTGAGAACTACAGGCGGTCATTCTCTGATTGGTTGGGAGAGTCACAAAGCAACGTGGGAAAGTTTTTTTCTTTTTCATATATTTTTATTTTTTTTGCAAGCAAAAACACCTAAGCAGAGCTGTAAGGCGAAATTAGAGACAAAATCTGAAATTCTGGGGCAAAAACAAATTCGCTCTCTGCCCATCCTTAGATCACTAAACATTTTTTTCCTAGTCCATCTTCTCTCCTCCATGGAAGGATAATTCTCACACTGTTTAGCTCATTAATTAACCACTAGCTGACTGCAATACGTATATGTACACTATATTGTCAAAAGTATTGGGACACCTGCCTTTACACACACATGAACTTTAATGGCATACCAGTCTTAGTCCGTAGGGTTCTCAATTCGCGGAAGCCCCACACTTCACAATTTGCGGCGGCAGCACCCCCCCCCCCCCGGTTCTCCTCTGCTCCAGGGGGCCCATGCCTGAAGCTGTGTAAGGGGGCCCAAAATTCCTGATGGCGGCCCTGATGGGGGGGATGTATTTTTTTGAAGCACATGATTAGAGCCATAGGCTCTAATAGGCTTAAAAAAAAAGGGTGGGTTCTGGGCGCAGAGCACTGCGCTCCAGGCTCACACTGTTTTGTGACAATAGCGAATTAATATTCGCTATTGACACACTGATCCTCCTTCTGGCCAATGAGGATGCAGATCTTGAGTCCCATCACACGATTGGCTGAAAGGACAGGCAATCCTATTGGATGCCAAGGAGGAGCGAGGAGATGCACGGCGGAAGCCACCGTGATGCAGAAGAGAAGGAGGGAACACAGGATGTTGGATGTGAAGGCCTGGCTTGTAGTCTCCGCTCTAATTCATCCCAAGGGTGTTCTATCGGGTTGAGGTCAGGACTCTGTGCAGGCCAGTCAAGTTCCTCCAGCCCAAATTTGCTCATCCATGTCTTTATGGACCTTGCTTGCAATATAGTGTAATTTGGGTTTGCAAGCATTTTTTTTTTGTAGTCTGCGGCCGGCTTTCTCATTAAAGCATTTAGAGTGGCTAATGAGACCACCCCCTCACGCCGCTCGCCGGTTTCTCGAGCTACCGTTTCCTCCGGTTCGCCCAAGAAATTATCCAACAGTGCGAACGGCTTCTTCTATAGGCGATCAAAAAGTAGATACTCTTTGATGGACTCTATGGCCTTGGAGGACGTGGAGGATGTTTTTTGATCTTTTGCTTTTAAAGGTAATGAAGAGATTTGGGGATGGATCTCTCCATAAAGAGGACCTGTTATCCTATTACAAGGCATGTTTACATTCCTTGTAATAGGAATAAAAGTGATAAAAAATTAATAAAGGGACAGTGTAAAAAAAAAAAGTAAAAGAAAAAAAAATGTAAAGCGCTCCATCTCTGCATGCTCGCGCGTAGAAACAAACGCATACGTAAGTTGCGCACGCATATGTAAAGAGTGTTCATTCCACAAGTGTGAGATATCGCCGCAAACATTAGAGCGAGAGCAATAATTCTAGCACTAGACCTCCTCTGTAACTCTAATCAGGTAACCTGTAAAGGTGTTTAAAACATTGCCTCTAGAGATTTCTAAGTACAGTAATACCTCGGATTGCGAGTAACACGGTTTACAAGCGTTTCGCAATACGAGCAATTTTTTTTTTTTTAAATCCTGACTCGGTTTGTGAGCGTTGTCTCGCAAGATGAGCAGGATTCAAGCCTCTGGGGTGTACAGTACCGCATGTGGCCAAAGGTGCGGGGGCGCCGGTGACGCTCAGAGACGCTGGGAGATACTCGGAGACGCTGGGAGATGCTCGGAGACACTCGGAGACACTCGAAGACACCCGGAGACACTCCGTTACTGAGTGTTTCCAAGCGTCTCCGGCGCCCCCGCACCTCTAGCCACATACAGTACTGCATACACCAGCAGTGACTGTGGAACAAATTATCTGAGTTTCCATTGATTCTAATGGGGAACCTCGCTTTGATATACGAGTGCTTTGGATTACAAACATTCTTCTGGAACTAATTATGCTTGTAATCCAAGGTACTACTGTACTGTAGTTTGTCGCTATTCCAACGAGCGTGCACAATTTTGAAGCGTGACATGTTAGGTATCTATTTTTTTTTCTTTTATTTCATTAAAATGTATTTCTTCCTAAAAAATTGCGTTTGAAAAACAGCTGCGCAAATACAGTGTGACATAAAAAATTGCAACGTTCGCCATTTTTTTCTGTAGCCACTTAAGGGCCGCCGCACGACGATATACGTTGACAGAATGGCACGGCTGGGCACAAGGACGTACAGGTACGTCCCCTTTAAGATCCCAGTCGCAGGTCGCGGGCGCGCTGCCGGCGGCGTGTTTGCCACCCGGTCCTGAGCTCCGTGACCGCGCCCGCGGGATCCGCGGACCCGATCGCCGCCGGTGTCCCGCGATCGGGTCACAGAGCTGAAGAACGGGGAGAGGTGAGTGTAAACAAACCTTTCCCTGTTCTTCTCCGTGGCATGTCAGTGATCGTCTGTTCCCTGTCATCGGAACAGACGATCAGTGACGTGTAACGTGTAGCCACGCCCCCCTACAGTAAGAATCACTTTCTAGGGAACACTTAACCCCTACAGCGCCACCTAGAGGTTAAACTCTTCACTGCCAGTGTCATTTTCACAGTAATCAGTGCATTTTTAAAGCACTGATCGCTGTAAAAATGACAATTGTCCCAAAATAGTGTCAAAAGTGTCCGATGTGTCCGCCATAATGTCGCAGTCATGATAAAAATCGCTGATTGCCACCATAACTAGTAAAAAAAAAAATATTATTAAAAATGCCATAAAACAGTCCCCTATTTTGTAGACGCCATAACTTTTGCGCAAACCAATCAATAAACACTGATTACGTTTTTTTTTTAACCAAAAATATGTAGAAGAAGACGTATCGGACTAAACTGAGGGAAAAAAATGTTTTTTTAATATATATATTTTGGGGGATATTTATTATAGCAAAAAGTTAAAAATATTGAATTTTTTTCCAAATTGTCGCTCTATTTTTGTTTATAGCGCAAAAAATAAAAACCGCAGAAGTGATCAAATACCACCAAAAGAAAGCTCTATTTGTGGGGGAAAAAAAGAAAGTCAATTTTATTTGGGAGCCACGTCGCACGACCGCGCAATTGTCAGTTAAAGCGACACAGTGCCGAATCGCAAAAAGTGGCCCGGTCCTTTAGCTGCATAATGGTCCGGGGTTGAAGTGGCTAGGGTCTCTGCTTTAAAAAAAAAAAAAAAAAATGTATATTGTTTGGGGGTTCCAAGTAATTTTCTAGCAAAAAATACTGATTTTAGCAAAAAGTGCCAAAAAAGCCTGGTCAGTAAGTGGTTAAAAAATGAACGGTACCAGATGGCGGTTGTTCCACAACGCAAAAGTCTCTGGCCCTTTAAACGTTCCATTTTCAAACCTGAACGTTCCGAAGTGACACAAATGAATGAAAAGGGATAAAGCGTCACTGTGCGGGAAACCTTTAACAAGTGGCGGCAGCACTCCATTCTTCTATTTCTGTCCCTGGCGGGGGGGGGGGGGGGGAGACTCCGGGCCGGGGGCGGCCACTTACCATGCGTGGCACCACTAATATCACATTTAACCTTTAACACAAGGATTCCCAGCTCATCGGTCAGATCAGAGCGGAGGGAGCTTTCACATCTGTCATCGGGGAGCAGAGAACAGACAGGCAGCAGAATGTGAGGACATCTCAGCCAATAGGATGTCTGACAGAAGAAAAGGCTTCTGGGTAACTGTCGCTGTTACATGGCGGGCCGGTGGGCCCGCGACCCCGCACATTGCTCCTTGTATGCTGAATCTGAAGACCGACCTGAGCACAGGACTGCTTCACCCTACTGAGTTTCATCAGCGTGCACTGATGAGTCCTAAAGAGGCTGAAACAGTCCTGCTGATGTAAAAGGAGACCTATGATGTCATCCAATAAGTGTATTAATTAACCCCTTCCTTAACTTTAAGGGAACTTATAATGCATCAATGAAACTTTTTATATTCTGGAATTTCTCACACTGATAAGGTATACTGTGTGATGTATTACAGTATTAACCAGTTCCCGCCCGGCCTATAGTAGACATGTGCGGTAAGTTTCATTCTGAATTAAAATTCGGACCAACTTTTCGTTATGATGTATCCGAATTTCCGAATTACAATCGTAACGAATTTGAAAGGAATCTGAAACAACGCAACAACATTTCAGACTAAATTCAAATTCAAATAGTTTTCAAATGGAATTCGAATAGTTTTCAAATTCTAATAGTTTTTAACCCCTTCCTTACTGGGCACATAAACCCCCTTCCTGCCCAGGCGAAATTTCAGCTTTCGGCACTGCGTCGCTTTGAATGACAATTGCGCGGTCGTGCGACGTGGCTCGCAAACAAAATTGACGTCCTTTTTTTCCCACAAATAGAACTTTCTTTTGGTGGTATTTGATCACCTCTGCGGTTTTTATTTTTTGCGCTATAAACCAAAAAAGAGCGTCAATTTAAAAAAAAAAAAACACAATATTGTTTGATTTTTGCTATAATAAATATCCCAATTTTTTTTTTTTTTTTTTATATATATTTTTTTTTCCTCAGTTTAGGCCGATACGTATTCTTCTACATATTTTTGGTTAAAAAAAATCCCAATAAGCGTATAGTGATTGGTTTGCGCAAACGTTATAGCGCCTACAAAATAGGGGAAAGAATTCTGGCATTTTTTTTATTATTTTTATTTTTACTAGTAATGGCGGCAATCTGCGATTTTTGTCAGGACTGCGATATTGCGTCGGACATATCGGACACTTTTGACACATTTTTGGGACCATTCACATTTATACAGCGATTAGTGCTATAAAACTACACTGATTACGGTATACACATGACTGGCAGGGAAGGGGTTAACACTAGGGGGCGAGGAAGGGGTTAAATGTGTCCCCTAGGGAGTGATTGCTACTGTGGGGGGAGGGGACTGACTGGGGGAGGTGACCGATCTGTGTCCCTATGTACAAGGGACACAGCATCGGTCTCCTCTCTCCCTGACAGGACATGGATCTGTGTGTTTACACACACAGATCCATGTCCTTGTCTGTGTACCGGCCGATCGCGGGTGCCTGGCGGACATCGCGGCCGTCAGGCACACGCATCGGCATCTCAGTGATGCGCCGGGCGCCCCCCAGTGGCCAGAGGAGCGGAGGCCGTATAATGACGGCCTCCCGGCATTTTAGAACCACTTTGCGGCAGTCATTTGTCTTATGACAGGCGCAAAGTGGTTAAACTCAAAGTTTTTGAATCGACGTTGAATTTCCAAAGAGAATAAAATAGAATAGAAAATAAAGGAATAGAATAGAAAAGAATAGAAAATAAAATAATATAATTTAAGAGTAAAAGAGAACAGAATACAAAATAAAAGAATAGAATAGAGTAAAACAGAACAAAATAGAATAGAAAATAAAAGAACAGAATAAAATAAAATAGAAAATAGAATAGAATAAAAAATAGAATAAAATAGAATATAACTATCTTCCGAAATTAGAATTTCGAATAGAATACATTTTTAAATTTGAATACTATTAGCACTGCTTAAGTTGGAAGGACTAGTTACTAGATCTTTTTACTTCTTTTGGAAATGTTTATATTAATATGGTAGCTCCTTAATTATATTAGGATATTTACCTAAGCGCTGGATAAGTGACCCTTGTTTACTTTTTTGTTATATTTAAATTCGAATACTATAGAAAAGAATAGAATAGAAAAAAAGAAAAGGATAGAATAAAATATAAAGGAAATAACCTTCTTCCGAAATTCGAATTTCGAATAGAATAAATTCAAATTCGAATAGAAAAGAATAGAATAGAAAAGAATAGAATCGAATAGAGAGAATATAACAATACAGTGGAACCTCGGATTACGAGGATAATCCGTTCCAGGAGAATGCTCGTAATCCAAAGTACTCGCATATCAAAGCGAGTTTCCCCATTAGAGTCAATGGAAACGAAAATAATTAGTTCCGCATTGACTTCAATGGCATGCGGCCAGAGGCGGGGGGCGCCGGAGAGCCTCGGAAACGGCCGGAAAGGCCCGAGGACACCTCGGCAAACCTCGGAAAGGCTCAGGAACGTAGTAGCATAGAGTAGAACGTAGAGCCCCCCCCACCTCATGCCAAACGCGGTACTGCACACCGCTTTGGCCTGAATCCTGCTCGTCTTGCGAGACAACACTCGCAAACCGAGTCAGGATTTTTAAAAATACAGTTCTCGTATTGCGAAACGCTCGTTAACTGCGTTACTCGCAATCCAAGGTTCCACTGTAAATGTTTTCCAGAATTCGAACAGAATAGAAAAGAAAAGATTAAAATAGAAAAAAAAACCCAATAGAATATAATGGAATAGAAAGAATATAACTATCTTCCTAAATTAGAATTTTGAATGGAATTTGATTATTTTGATAGAAGTGGGTGCACAGATGCAAATGCAGACACGGTGCGTTTGGATACATGCATTCCTTCCTGTCTGCATGTCAAATGTTGACATTCAACTGTGTCCATGCAGCTGCTGCATCCCAATTGAATGGACTGCCTGCACAGGGATGCACAGAACACCAAGTATCCCCACGCGGTACACGACCATCACACTGGGCATAGACCCATATGCTCCATGTGAATGAGGCCCAATTGTCATGGTGGCCAGAGAGCAGGGAAGAGGAGATGTCGGGTAATTAAAAGAGAAGTATAAGGGATGCTCTGGGAACTCTGATTTATGGGGAACACAGAGAACTCTGATGTACGGAGAGAACTCTGATGTAAGGGGGAAACACTGTGGCCTCTGATGTAAGGGGTGCTCTGAGAACCCTGATTTATCTCAGTGTACTCACTCAGAGGCAGGAGAGAGAAAGGGGGAGACTTTAGTCACAGACAGGACCTCCTCTGCATCCCCCAAGTCCAGGGTCTCCTCTGTGCCCCCCTCCCAGGTTAGGGGCTCCTATGCACCCCCCCCCCCCAGCCAGGGACCTCCTCTGCATCCCACAAGTCCAGGGTCTCCTCTGCGCGCCTCCCCCCACCCCAGGTCAGGGCCTCCTCCACACTCCCCAGCCAAAATCCTCCTCCGCATCCCCCATGAGCCCAGGGCCTCCACTGCACCCTTCAGTCCTCCTCTAACCCCCCTCCTCCCAGTCCGGGGCCTCCTCTGCATCCCCCCTCAGCCCAGGGCCTTCACTGCACTGCCCAGTCCAGGGCCTCCTCAAAGCTTGACAAAGGAGCGCGACTGCCACGTCACACGCAGCACGCCGGCTCAGGAAACGCGTCACATGCCAGTGACGTCATCAGCCCTCGCCTGCCGGAAAAAACAACATCCAGGCCGTGTTCTGCAGCATCTCCACCGCCGCCGGCTATTCTATACATCTAAAGCGGTGCAGAGGAAAGAAGAACCAGCAACACAGCGCCCCAGCAGGATAAGGAGACTGATGACTGATCTGATGACACCCTCTTCCGCACTTGGATATCGTACAATGCCTGTTTTAATCCTCTAAAATGTGAGTTGCTTGTATTGCAATCTCTTATTAAATTGTTTTAAACATCTGCACTCAGAGGCGCCTCTCCCCTTGCTTTTCTTCACAGTACCTTTGGAACACGGTTTCTGTTGCCTATTGATGGCAGCCCTGAGACTGTATATGTGACTGTTTTAACTATTCCCCATCCGGATCCCTCTTTTTTTTCCCCCAGAACTTTCCCCCCCCATTTTATTATTATATTATTACATTTTCTATATTCCCAAAGCCTGGACTCCATGTTCATTTGTACATATACTGTACATACACTACTTTTACCCCATACTCAAGTGATACCAGCGATTTGGACGCATGCACATATTTACTTGTTTAACAGGGCCTCCTCTGCCCCCCACCCAGGGCCTTCTTTAAAGCCTCCCCTTCTCTGGGATGTCTCAGGCAGAAAAGACATAGGCTGTTTAGGGCACTGGACAGGACTAGGAGGGAGACTTGCCTGCCCATTACACTGACAGCAGTGACACCCTTAGAGCAGCGGTTCCCAGTGCGTTTGGGGGCGGCACCCCTGGCAGCACCCCCTAGATGTGTCACCCGGGGCAGGCACTCCCCCTTGTTTCGGCCCTGGTACAGCTTCCTTTTCAGCAAGGAGAACAGAGAGCAGCACAGCAGTGACATCACCAAATCTCACTTTGCATCTGGTGAGACTAAGGCTACTTTCACACTGAGGCGCTGGATGTGCTGGCGGTATAGTGGCGCTATTTTTAGCTCTGCTATACCGTTTTTTTTGCCGCGATTTGCGGGCGCTAGCGGGGGTATTTTAACCCCCGCTATTGGCCGAAAAAGGGTTAAAAACGCCCGCACTAACGCCTCTTTGAGGCGTTTTGCGGGCGTATTAGAGGCGCTACCCCATTGATTTCAATGGGCAGGGGCGCTATAGGAGCGCTATTTTTAGCGCTCCTATTGCGCCTCAAAGATGCGGCTTGCAGGAGTTTTTTGAGCCTCCTGCAAGTGCAACGCTCCAGTGTGAAAGCCCTCGGGCTTTCACATTGGATAGTATTGAGAGGCTTTTTTGGGGCGCATTGCAGGCGCTATTTAGAGCGCAATAGCGCCTGCAAAGCGCCTCAGTGTGATAGGGGCCTAACACTGCAGTTATTCCCATCTACACGTGGAGGAATCATCTCCCAGCCTATCCCCACATAGAAGAATCATCTCCCAGCCTATCCCCACATGGAGGAATCATCTCCCAGCCCATCCACACATGGAGGAATCATCTCCCAGCCTATCCCCACATGTTGGAATCATCTCCCAGCCTATCCCCAAACAGTGGAATCATCTCCCAGCCTATCCCCACATGGAGGAATCATCCCCCAGCCTATCCCCAAACAGTGGAATCATCTCCCAGCCTATCCCCACATGGAGGAATCATCTCCCAGCCTATCCCCACATGGAGGAATCATCTCCCAGCCTATCCCCACATGGAGGAATCATCCCCCAGCCTATCCCCAAACAGTGGAATCATCTCCCAGCCTATCCCCACATGGAGGAATCATCTCCCAGCCTATCCACACACAGAGGAATCATCTCCCAGCCTATCCCCACATGGAGGAATCATCTCCCAGCCCATCCACACATGGAGGAATCATCTCCCAGCCTATCCCCACATGGAGGAATCATCTCCCAGCCTATCCCCACATGGAGGAATCATCTCCCAGCCTATCCCCACATGGAGGAATCATCTCCCAGCCTATCCACACACAGAGGAATCATCTCCCAGCCTATCCACACACAGAGGAATCATCTCCCAGCCCATCCACACATGGAGGAATCATCTCCCAGCCTATCCCCAAACAGTGGAATCATCTCCCAGCCTATCCCCACATGGAGGAATCATCTCCCAGCCCATCCACACATGGAGGAATCATCTCCCAGCCTATCCCCACATGGAGGAATCATCTCCCAGCCTATCCCCACATGGAGGAATCATCTCCCAGCCTATCCACACATAGAGGAATCATCTCCCAGCCCATCCACACATGGAGGAATCATCTCCCAGCCTATCCCCAAACAGTGGAATCATCTCCCAGCCTATCCCCACATGGAAAAATCATCTCCCAGCCTATCCCCAAACAGTGGAATCATCTCCCAGCCCATCCACACATGGGGGAATCATCTCCCAGCCTATCCCCACATGGAGGAATCATCTCCCAGCCCATCCACACATGGAGGAATCATCTCCCAGCCTATCCACACATGGAGGAATCATCTCCCAGCCTATCCCCACATGGAGGAATCATCTCCCAGCCTATCCACACATGGAGGAATCATCTCCCAGCCTATTCACACATGGAGGAATCATCTCCCAGCCTATCCACCTATGGAGGAATCATCTCCCAGGCTATCCACACATGGAGGAATCATCTCCCAGCCTATCCACACATGGAGGAATCATCTCCCAGCCTATCCACACATGGAGGAATCATCTCCCAGCCCATCCACACACAGCAGACTCTTCTCCCAGCCAAAGGCAATTGCCAGCCACACACATGGAGGAATTTGATTTTTCTTTTCTGATGTCCAAAAACTCTGAATTGCTGTGAAGATTTGCTGTGGATATTTGGCCATTTTGTCAGCTGATCACCCGGCTGAATGACGATGGAAATCTTGGAAGTCACCCACAATATCACCTATATTGGGAAAAAAAAGAAGGGATCTTGATAATAAGGAAATAATGGATACAAAGTAGAAGGAACAGTGATGACAAAAATTAAAAGGGGATAATGATAAAAAGAAGGAGAGGGAATAATGATGAACAGGGCCAGGGGAGAAGGAATAAGAAGAAGACAGGATAGTGATGATAGGAAGGAGAAGGGATAATGATGACAAGGGGTTAATGGTGCTGGCAGAGGGGCCCCGGCACCTGTCCCTTCTCCTGATCCCGGGGGAACAGATGGCCAGAACACTTCAATTCTCATTTTCCTTCCCAATCCACCAAGAACTCCAAATATAGCAGCAGCTGAGTGTTCCCGGGTCACAGCACCGCCCGGCCCGACCGCAACATTTCCCCAACCAAGGGGAGCCCAGCTGACTTCTAATATAATGTGACTGTAGGGAGGAGGAGGATGGGGGTGAAGATTAGGAAAAGAATGGGAAAAGAAGAAGTGGGAGGAGAATCGGGGATGAGGAATGAGGAAGTTAATAGGATGAGACAGATGAGGATGAAGCTCATGGAGATCAGCAGGAGTAGAAGGGTGGGGGGATGAGAAGGAGGATTGGGTATACAGGAGCAGCAGTAAGGTTAGGGATGAGGAAGAGGACGGGGGAAGAAGATCAGGATAAGGCATATGGAGAGGTAGGGTTAAGGATGAGGAAGAGGACGGGGGATGAAGATCAGGATAAGGCATATGGAGAGGTAGGGTTAAGGATGAGGAAGAGGACGGGGGATGAAGATCAGGATAAGGCATATGGAGTAGTAGGGTTGAGGATGAGGAAGAAGACGGGGTATGAAGATCAGGATAAGGCATATGGAGTAGTAGGGTTAGGGATGAGGAAAAGGACGGGGGATGAAGATCAGGATAAGGCATATGGAGAAGTAGGGTTAAGGATGAGGAAGAAGACGGGGGATGAAGATCAGGATAAGGCATATGGAGTAGTAGGGTTAGGGATGAGGAAGAGGACGGGGGATGAAGATCAGGATAAGGCATATGGAGAAGTAGGGTTAGGGATGAGGAAGAGGACGGGGGATGAAGATCAGGATAAGGCATATGGAGAAGTAGGGTTAAGGATGAGGAAGAAGACGGGGATGAAGATCAGGATAAGGTATATGGAGAAGTAGGGTTAAGGATGAGGAAGAAGACGGGGGATGAAGATCAGGATAAGGCATATGGAGAAGTAGGGTTAAGGATGAGGAAGAAGACGGGGGATGAAGATCAGGATAAGGTATATGGAGAAGTAGGGTTAAGGATGAGGAAGAAGACGGGGATGAAGATCAGGATAAGGCATATGGAAAAGTAGGGTTAAGGATGAGGAGAAGGACGGGGGATGAAGATCAGGATAAGGCATATGGAGAAGTAGGGTTAGGGATGAGGAAGAGGACGGGGGATGAAGATCAGGATAAGGTATATGGAGAGGTAGGGTTAAGGATGAGGAAGAGGACGGGGGATGAAGATCAGGATAAGGCATATGGAGTAGGGATGAGCTCGGTGTTCGAGTCGAACATAGGTTCGACTCGAACATCGGCTGTTCGCGCATTCGGCGAACAACGAACGATTTGGGCCGTTCGCGCCAAATTCGAGTGACGCGAACGGCCCACAATACACTGCGCCATCGCAGTGTAATCCCGGCGCTGTGATTGGCCAAGCATGCACTGTGACCCTGCATGCTTAGCCAATCACAGCGCCGGCAGCGAGGTGAGCAATGATTGGCCACAGGCAGGATGCCTGTGGCCAATTATAGCTGAGGGGGTTTAGTACACGCCCCACACTATAAAAGGCCGCCAGCGCGGCGGCCTCGTGTAGTGTGTTCCGGAGCAGGGAAAGTGAAGGATAGGCAGGGACAGTGTCAAATCTATTCTTTGCTAAAACTTGTGTGTAGGGACAGAGAAGGATAGGCAGGGAGAGTGTCAGTGTCATATACTTTGATAAACCTTGTGTGTAGGGAGAGAGAAGGATAGGCAGGGAGAGTGTCAGTGTCATATACTTTGATAAACCTTGTGTGCAGGGAGAGAGAAGGATAGGCAGGGGACAGTGTCAGTGTCATTGTTGCTAAGCCTCCTGCACATTATACACCTGAAGTTAGCCCGTATTGCTGCTTTTTCCTGGTGCGTTACACCAACAGGATTTTGCGGCACTTACAGCGGGCGGAGTGTGCCTCCTGACCATATTACACCTTAACTTAGCCTGTATTGCTGCTTTTTCCTGGTGTGTTACACCAACAGGATTTTGTGGCACTTACAGCGGGCGGAGTGTGCCTCCTGACCATATTACACCTGAACTTAGCCTGTATTGCTGCTTTTCCAATTTCCCTGCAGGCCATTAGAATGTCTGGAAGGCAAACAAGGAGAGGCAGACAGTCAGGAGCCAATAAAAGAGGGCAAGCAGGCTCTGTGTCTAGAGACAACAGTGCTGGTCGTGGACGCGGTGCATCGCCATCAGCACGTGGCCATGGGACACGCTTGTCCTTCTTTTCGGCAGCTGGACGTGTTGAGCCGCATCATGCCGAAGACTTGGTAGAGTGGATGACCAAGCCCTCCTCATCCTCCTCATCCTCTCTCACCCAGGCTCAGGGTACTGGCAAAGCAGCTGCCAAAGCATCCTCTTCCCTGGTATCAATGTCATCATCAGTCACTCCTTCCCTAGACCAACCATGTCCTCCTGAGGAGTCCCCCGAACTGTTTGAGCACAGTGTTGGGTACATGCTCCAGGAGGATGCCCAGCGTTTCGAAGGGTCTGATGATGATACCCAGCTAGAGGAAGGCAGTAGCGTGAGAGCAGAGAGAGGGGATGCTCAAGAAGGACACCAATCTGGCAGTCATGTTCCAGCAGCTGCAGCATACTGCCAGATTGGCTCCAGTGATGAGGAGGGAGGGGATGATGAGGTCACTGACTCCACGTGGGTGCCTAATAGGAGAGAGGAGGAGGAGGAGGAGGAGGAGGAGGAGGATGAGGAGGAGGCACATCTCCAATGAGGCAGGATTCCCCCGGGGGGCCAGCGTAAGGGCAGCACACCGACGGAATCACACCGCAGAGCTCCGCCTGTGCAGGGCGCTGCCTCTGCCCGTTATTCAAAAAGTTCTTTGGTGTGGGCCTTTTTTGAGTCGAGTGCATCAGATCGCACAGCTGCTGTTTGCAACATATGTCTCAAGCGTATATCGCGTGGCCAAAACATCACCCGCTTGGGCACCACATGCTTGACCAGACATATGTTGACCTGCCATGCAGCTCGTTGGCAAGCCTACCTTAAAGACCCACACCAAAGAACAAAGCGGACCTCTCCTTGCACCGCATCAGCTGGGATCTCCAACCCCACTATAACTTCAGTCCTCTCTGAAACATGCACTGAGAGGAATGAAGGTGTAGAATTAGGTGTGTCACAGCCAAGTACTTGCGGCCACTCTGCTAGCAGTACACCGACGTCCGATTCTAGCAGGCAAATTTCCCTGCCCCAGCTGCTGGACCGTCGAAAGAAGTTCACGCCCAGCCATCCACATGCCCAGCGGTTGAATGCTAGCTTGGCTAAATTGCTAGCGCTTCAACTGCTGCCTTTTCAGTTGGTAGACTCGGCCACCTTCCGTGAGTTTGTGCAATGTGCGGTTCCTCAGTGGCAGGTTCCCAAACGCCACTTTTTCTCACGGAAGGCGATTCCGGCTCTCTACCGGCATGTGGAAGGCAATGTCTTGGCCTCGCTGGACAGGGCGGTCAGCGGTAAGGTGCATATTACCACTGACTCATGGTCCAGCAGGCATGGACAGGGACGTTACCTTTCTTTCACGGCCCATTGGGTCACTCTTTTGGCAGCTGGGAAGGATGCAGGACAAGGTGCAGTAGTGTTGGAGGTTGTTCCACCGCCACGCCTCCAAAATGCTACTACTGGTTGTGACACACCTCTGTCCTCCACCCCCTCCTCTTCTTCTTCCTCCGTGGCCTCTTCCTGTGCTTTGTCCTCGGAACCAGCGGTGCTCCGTAGGCGTTCAAGGGGCTACGCAAGTACGCAGGCAAAAAGATGCCATGCCGTGCTTGCGCTGGTGTGTTTGGGGGACAGGAGCCACACTGGGGCAGAGGTTCTGTCTGCTCTGCAGGGGCAGACCGAGAGGTGGTTGACGCCACGCCAGCTTAAGCCAGGAATGGTAGTTTGCGACAATGGCACCAACCTCCTCTCCGCTCTCCGACAGGGACAACTGACCCATGTGCCCTGTGTGGCTCACGTCCTTAACCTGGTGGTGCAGCGGTTCTTGGGCAGGTACCCGGGCTTACAGGATGTCCTGAGGCAGGCCAGGAAAGTCTGTGTGCATTTCCGCAGATCTTATAATGCCAGTGAGTGAGTGAGTGAGTGAGTGAATAACTTGTATAGCGCTACAAATGCGAACTAAATCGCCTCAAGGCGCTTTGCATCCAGTGACATCCTGACCCTTCAGAATAGGTGGGTCTTAAGTTTTTTCCTGAAGGCCCGGTGGTTTTCTTCCATGCGGATGTTGGTGGGTAGAGCGTTCCATAGCCGTGGTCCTTGGACTGCAAATCTTCGTTCTCCCTTTGATTTGTAGCGGGACTTGGGGATGTGAAGGAGGTTTTGGTTGGTTGATCGGAGATTGCGATTGGGGGTGTAGTGTTTTATCTTCTCGCATAGATATTGTGGAGCGTTTCCCTGTGTGCACTTGTGGGTGAGACAGAGGGTCTTGAATGTGATCCGATCCTTTACGGTTAGCCAATGAAGGGTCCTTAGTGATGGGGTGATGGATTCCCAAGGTTTTTTTCCCGTTACCAGCCTGGCAGCCGTGTTCTGGATGACTTGTAGGCGCGAAATCTGGTATTTGGGTAGTCCGAGGTAGAGGGCGTTTGCGTAATCGAGTCGGGAGTTGATAATTGTTCCAACTACTACTGCTGTATCCTCTTTTGGGATGAAGGGGATGAGTCTACGTAGTAGACGGAGGAGATGGTGAGCTCCGCTGACTACTGATCCAATTTGTGCGTCCATCGACATCTCCGAGTCAAAGATGACTCCGAGACTTTTGACTTTGGTGCTCGGGGTAACGGTCTGTCCAAGGATAGTGGGGAGTGTCCAAGAAGTCTTAGTTTTTGTCTTTCGGTTTGCGTGGAGGAGAAGGAGTTCTGTTTTGGATCCGTTGAGTTTGAGGGAATTCTCAGTCATCCATTCATCGATCAATGTGAGACAGGTTTCCAATCCGTGATATTGGTCTTTTTTCCCGGTGATACGAAAGTAGAGTTGGGTGTCGTCAGCATATGAGTGGTAGCACAGGCCCTGTTTGCTGATGATTTTGAGGAGTGGGCGGAGGTAGATGTTAAAGAGCACGGGTGACAGGGGTGATCCTTGGGGGACTCCGCAAGAAATTGTGCGAGTTTCAGAGGTGAAGGCTCCTAGTTTCACTGTCTGGGAACGATTGTCTAGGAAGGATGCGAACCAGTGTAGGTCAGGGTCTGCGACTCCGGCTACTTCTTTAAGGCGAATGAGTAGAGTTTTGTGGTCTACTGTGTCGAACGCTGCACTGAGGTCCAGCAGCACCAGGAGAAATGATTCTCCGTCATCTGCTGCTTCGAGGGTGTCATCCCATATTTTAAGAAGTGCTGTTTCTGTGCCATGGCCTGGGCAGAAGCCTGATTGTAGTGGATCCAAGAGTTTGTGGGTGTCCAAATAGAGTTGTAGCTGTTGTACTACTGCTTTCTCCATGATCTTGGAGATGGTGTTGAGGCTTGTTACCGGTCTGCGGTAGTTTGGGTCTTTGGGGTCCAGGTTGGGTTTCTTTAGGAGGGGTTTGATTATGCCTTGCTTGAGAGAGATTGGAACAATACCTTCTTTGAATGATTGATTTACGAGGTGTGTTATGGTGGGTGCTAAAATGTCGGTACATTCTTTCAGGAGTTTTGTAGAGATTATGTCATTTGGAGATGTGCTGTCTCTGAGGCTTCTGATTATATTTTTGGTGGTGTCGATGGTGATCGGGACCAGCGAAAATTTTGTCAATTGTATAGTGTTCATATTGATTTCCTCTATTTGCTTTGGCAGAGCAGGGTTGGTTGTTTTTTTCTGTTGAATTGATTCTCGAATGTTTTCGATTTTGTCGATAAAAAAGTCCGATAGCTCATTACAGAACTCTTGTGTTTCGTTTGCTGAAGGTTCTAGGCAGGTGGGGTTCATAGTTTGCGTTACTAGTTTGAAGAGTTCACGAGGTCGGTTTAGGCCTTTTTTGATGGTGTTTGAGAAATGTTCCTTTTTTGCTTTGAAAATTGCTTTGTGATATTTCTTAGTGAGTGCTTTGTAATTAATGTGGTTTTCCTTAGTTGGGTTTCTTCTCCAGGCTCCTTCGGCTCTTCTGCGTTCTTGCTTCAGTAGGGTAAGAGTGTCATTAAACCAGCCGGAGTTGTTTCTGCGAATGAGGGCCCTGCGTCTCGGAGCGACTGTGTCTGCTGTTTGTAGTAATGCTTTGTTTAAGGAGTTGAGTGTTTGTTCCGTTGAGTGGTTGAGATTTTGCGTTCCTATTTTATTTGATAGAGTAGTTTTGAAGAGTTCCGAGTGTAGTTTCTTCTGAGATCTTGTCCATTTTGTTGTTATTGAGTGTTCTGATTTTTGGGAGATGGTGTTGGTGGTAAGTTTAAATTTGATAGCGTGGTGATCCGTCCATGGTAACGGCATGTTGTCCACTGTGTTGATGTCCAGATTTTGTTTGAAGATGAGGTCCAGAATGTGCCCCGATCCATGCGTGGGGGCATTTATCAGTTGCTGCAGACCTAATTCTTCCAATTGGTTGATGCAGGAGGTGGCGATGGGGTCCTGAGTGGAGTTAGCCCAGAGATTGAAGTCCCCGAGTAATAGGAAGTTTTTGGTTTTTAAAGTGTATGTCGAGATGAATTCGGTAAAGGGTGTGAGGAGATTTGTCTTTGGTCCTGGCGGTCTGTAGCATAGCAGTATGTGAATGGTGTCCTGGGGTGTTGTTTGGAGTTGCAGAGTGAGTGTCTCCATGAACGGCAATGAGTTCTGTAGAGTTGGTTTGATGATAGAGAGGTGAGATTTGAAGATCACTGCTAGGCCTCCTCCTCTTTGTCCTGTTCTATGCTCAGTTAGGATGGAGTAGTTCTCAGGCACCAATTCTGTTAGGATGGTGTTACAGTCAGGTGTTAGCCAGCTTTCCGTGATAAAGAGGCAATCTATGTCGTTTTGCGTGATGAAGTCGTGAATTTCCTGTCTGTGCTTGACTGCCGATCTGGTGTTGATCAGGGCGCAAGCTATATGTTGTAGTTGAAGTGGTGTTTTCGTGTTTTTGATAGTCGATTGTCGATTGATCCTTAGCAGTTGTTCTTTTCGTAGTATTTTTTGGGTGGAGGTTGGTAATGTTGAGGCAGTATTCCTTAGCCTCTGGAGGGTGTCCGCTGAGTATTTAAAGTTGCACATGATGGGAAGAAAAAAAAAGGTGGTGGGATGGTGAATAGGGCCCAATGACCTAACCTCCCCCCTGTTGGTCCAGAGGAAGGCGAAAAACCCCAGCCGAGTCAGGCCAATTGCTACAGCAGGGGAAAATTCCTTCCTGACCCCTCGAGAGGCGATCGGGTAAACCCTGGATCAACTTCCTAGAGGTAGGAGGTGCCCCAGTGTGCTTACCAGGTCACCACACACGGGCCCGCTGGAGCGCGAAACGGGGAGAGGGTGATGGGATGGTCGGAGTTAAGCCGCAGTCGCTGTCTGTCCTGCAGGTCTAGTAGTCTAGAGGCGGGTGCCAAGATGGCGGCAGGGAGCAGTCAGCGGCTGCGGACAACGTGATGGTGAGCTGGGTGATCTGAACTGGGGGAGAGTGTGGTCCAGGGAAAGCCCCAGGTCATCAGGTTTACGTTTGTTAGGGGAGCGAAAATGGAGGAGTCTAGGGAGGGTCCTGGATGGCCAGAGCTCCTGCCACACACGTCCGTTACCCTAGACCGTGCGTGTGGATTGCTCTGTGCAGCGGTGAGGTCAGAGCTCCTGCCACACACGTCCGTTCCCCTGGACCATGTGTGTGGATTGCTCTGTGAGGCGATGAGGTTAGGGGTCCTGTTACAACGTCCGTTTTGCTCGACCGTGTGTGAGGATCTGGGAAGATGGTGCAGTAGCGGTGGTCGGAGCTGTAGGTTGGGTAGCCTGAGTGCGACGGGTGGGGAAGAACCGTAATGAGTGGAGAAAGCGTTTTTAGAGGTTTTGTGAAGAATAGTGGTGGGGTGGGAGGGAGGGGGGGCAATAACAGTGGGATATATAGAATGAGAGAAAAAAATTTTTTTTTTTATTTTTTTTTTTAGTGTGTCAGTGATTGAGGCCAACTCCTGGGTGTACCAAGATGGCCGCTGCTTGCCAGGCCGGATCTTTGCTTCGTCCTCCTGGCAGCCTTTTGGGAGTGATCCAGTGGGGGACACGGGCACTTGGTTAGTGAGGGGGTGCCATCCGGTGGTTTACCGGGTCGGAGTGATCCAAGGGGGCCGGGAGAGGGTGTTAAGGGCCGAGGCTGGGTGGCTCAAGATGGCCGCCGGGGCTAGGCCGAAGCCGCAGACTATCCTGTCGGGCCAGGAAGCTGCTAGTGCTGCTTCGGGAGCCCTCTGGCGCCTAGGCTTGGCTCTGGACCTGGGGGGGGGGGAGCGGCTAACTGAAGGTCCGGCTGTAGGAGAGGGGATACTTAAGTTAAGGCGGTGTCCGGCCGCAACTAGGCCGCAGCCGGGGACTTTCCTAACGGCAGCTGCGGGTGGAGGTGATGCCGAGTGCGGCGGGTGGCGGCTGGTGAGCTGGGCACTGTGCTGGAGCAGGGGATGCGCCTGTAGGGGGACCGATGCCCGATGGTGCTAGGCCGCAGCCGTGGTCTTGCCTGACGGCGACTGCGGGGGGGGGGGGGTGCTCGGCGGCAGAGGGTTTCGTGATCGTTTTGTCTGTCCTTTCTATGAAGGGGTGGGGGGACCAGGGGGAGAGGAGGAAAGCACGGGGGAAAGCCAGGGAGAACTGGGAAGAGAAAGCAGTGCAGCCCTGGATGTCAGGAGCTGCTGTACGCACGTCCTCTCTCTGTCAGCGTTCCGCTTGGATCTATATATGGAGGGACTCTGCTGGGAATGCCTGATATATGGAGGGACTCTGCTGGGAATCGCCTGGCTGAGCTGCAAAAGGAGTTGAACCTGCCCAAGAACCGCCTTATATGTGACATGCCCACCAGGTGGAACTCAACGTTGGCCATGCTGCAGCGGCTGCACACGCAGCAGAGGGCCATCAATGAGTACCTGTGCGACTACGGCACCAGGACAGGGTCAGGGGAGCTTGTTTTTTTTTCACCACGCCAGTGGGGCATGATCAGGGATGCATGCACTGTCCTGGCACCATTTGAGGAGGCCACGAGGATGGTGAGCAGTGACAGTGCATGCATCAGTGACACTGTACCTCTTGTCCACCTGTTGGAACATACGCTGCGTGGAATAATGGACAGGGCACTTGAAGCAGAACAGAGGCAGGAAGAGGAGGACTTCCTTGCCTCTCAAGGCCCCCTTTACCCAGACAGTGTTCCTTCTGTCCCACCCATCGCACAGGAAGAAGAGGAGGAGGAGGATTGTGTCAGCATGGAGGTGGAGCCTGGCACTCAGCATCATCAGCAGCAGTCTTTTAGGGATGATTTACAGTTCCAAGAAACCAGTGGACTTGTACGTGGCTGGGAGGAGGTGGCTGCGGATCATGTCGTCCTTAGTGACCCAGAGGACTCCGGACCGAATGCCTCAGCTAACCTACGCTGCATGGCCTCCCTGATCCTGCAAAGTCTGCAGAAGGATCCTCGTATTCTTCGGATCAAGGAGAGGGACCATTACTGGCTGGCCACTCTCCTTGATCCACGGTACAAGGGTAAGGTTGCGGACCTTATCTTACCGTCGCAGAGGGAGCAGAGGATGAGACAACTCCGGGAGGCCTTGCAGAAAGGTCTGTGCAACGCGTTCCCAGAGACTGGGAGGTTACAAACTCCTGGTCCTGGACAACGAGTTGCTGAGGCTTCGGTCAGTCAAAGAAGGAGCGGTGGGGAAGGTGGCCGTCTGACCCATGCGTTCAGACAATTCTTTAGTCCGCAGCCCCAAGGTATGATCGGTTCCAGCAACCATCGCCAGCATCTGATATACATGGTGCAGGAATACCTAGGGGCAAGGTCAGACTTGGACACCTTCCCCACCGAAAATCCTCTGGCTTACTGGGTCTTGAGGATGGATCACTGGCCAGACCTTGCACAGAATGCAATTGAGCTACTGGCCTGTCCTGCATCCAGCGTTCTTTCAGAACGCACATTCAGTGCTGCTGGAGGTTTTGTCATGGATCACAGGGTGCGCCTATCCACCGACTCTGTTGATCGACTGACCTTCATAAAGATGAACCAGTCTTGGATCACCACCAGCTACCAAACACCTGAAGCTGATATAACAGACTAATTTATTTTCAAATGTCACATCCCTTCAAGACTGATGCTGATGCTGAGAGACTGTCCTGTTATGTTGACTGACTATCCTCCTCCTTCACAATGATCCGATTGATGATGATAGCTTGGAAGAACATTTTTGTTTCTGGGTGCCGCCACCAGTGGCTAAGGCCCAATTTTTCAGCCCCTGTTTAACAGGGGCGTGTTATTACAATTTTTTATGCAATGCTTTGCAGCAGGGCTCATTCCTGCACTCCAACTAGAGTATCTGGGAGAGGTTGCAGTGTCGTGGCACCAGCACCAGTGGCTAAGGCCCAATTTTTCAGCCCCTGTTTAACAGGGGTGTGTAATTACAATTTTTGATGCAATTCTTTGCAACAGGGCTCATTGCTGTGCTCCAAGTACAGTATCTGTGAGGGGTTGCAGTGTTGTGGCACCAGTGCCTAAGGCCCAATTTTTATGCCCCTGTTTAACAGGGGCATGTAATTACAATTCTTGATCTAATAATTCACAGCAGGGCCCATTCCTGCGCCCACCAAGACTAACTGTGAGGCCTTACAGTGTTGTGTCAACACCACCACCACCACCACCACCAAAAGCCCAATTTTTCAGCCCCTGTTCAACAGGGGCATGCAATTACAATTCTTGATCTAATAATTCACAGCAGGGCCCATTCATGCGCCCACCAAGAGTAACTGTGAGGGCTCACAGTGTTGTGGCAACACCAACATGTAAGGGGCAAATTTCAGCTGAGTATATACGGCAGGCCCCTACTTTCAAACATCCAACTTACAAACGACTCCTACTTGCAAATGGGAAGGATACAACAGGAAGTGAGAGGAAATCTACCCCTAGGAAGGCAAATTCTCTCCTGTAAGAGTTAATATGGGAAAAAAAGTGTCTCCTTTCCACTGATTCTTTATCGCCAATTCTTGTTTCAATAAAAAACCCAAATTTTCAAAAAACATTTGTCATTAGGACGGAAAGTGAGGTGAACTGTTCTGAACAGGTGCACACTGCACAGACAGCAAAACAAATGTTACAGGGGTGATAACCCTTCCCTATGTTTTCCAAAAAGCTTAAAAATAGATTTTTTGCCTGGATCTACACTTAAAGCGGAGGTTCCGCGGCAGATCGTTTTTTTTTTTTTGGGATGATTTCATGTGGTTTAACTATTGAAATGTACACTCACTTTTTAGGTCTCCTCCTTTATCCTGTGTCAGTTTTCGTAAGAAAAACGGAGTTATAAAATCCTTTACTGCTTATTTCCATTTTGCTTGTGGGCATTGTGAAGCCCACAAGCAAGTATTTCCTGGAAGCGGTGAATGCCATCCCAGCAATCACCGCTATAGCGCCGTAAACAAACTGGTTGCCATCACAACGGGTGGCGTCAATGATAGTTCACGCCCCGTTGTGATGGTTTGCAAAAAAAAACTGACACGGCTCAGTATGGGGATAGAGCTGCAGCTGCATAGGTAGTGTTTTTACGCTAGTATCGTAGGTAGATAATAGCAAGATTTACCTGCATGCCCTTTTTTAAAATGGAGAATGTGGCGACACGCTCGTCACGTGACCGGCGTCACGCGTCAGTATGTGAAATCTCTCGAGATTTCGCTGCTCGGCGATACACAAGAACTCCCAACTATCATTGCGGCTCAGGGAAAAGGCTTAGACACGCCTACTCCCGCGGGAGATGAATCCCGGAAGTCTCCATTCAAATCTAAATACTACGGTATGTATATATTTATAAAATCAGTGACCTGCCTTTTAATGATGTACATAGTGCATTAATTGATTAGAAAGATAGTTTATATTTTCGGTGAACCTCCGCTTTAAACAATGTACCTGTTCAAAATTACAAACAGATTCTACATAAGAACAAACCTACAGTCCCTGTCTTGTATGCACCGCCTGTATACGGCTGTTCAGAGTATATAGGGCCTTTTTTATTTTGTGTGCGGGGTTCCCCTTAATATCCATACAAGACCCAAAGGGGCTGGTAATGGGCTGGGGTAGGGGGGGGGGTAGCTATGCCATTTTTCTTAAAGATTTTCATCCATATTACCGGGACCAGACATTACATTAAAGCCGCAAGCAGTTTTAAATGGCTTTTTTTCCTTTAGAAATGTAATTTTGTGCAGGGACAGTTCTAAACACGGGAAACACGTGGCACTTCACAGGCATACTTTAGACACCCCCCAGGTACGATATTTAAAGGAATATTTGACTTTTTTTTTTTCACTTTATGCATCATTAAAATGACTGCTCCAGAAAAACGGCCGTTTTTAAAACTTCTTTTTGCATTGATACATGTCCCCTGGTGCAGAACCCGGGTTCCCAAACCCTTTTTAGGACAATAACATGCATATTAGTCGTTATAATTAGCACTTTAGATTTCGAACGTTCGCATCCATTGTATTTAATAGGGTTCTAAAGTTCGTGCAAACTTTCGGTCCGTTCGCGGGTTCTGGTGCGAACCGAACCCGGGGGTGTTCGGCTCATCACTAATATTGAGTAGTAGGGTTAAGGATGAGGAAGAAGACGGGGGATGAAGATCAGGATAAGGCATATGGAGTAGTAGGGTTAGGGATGAGGAAGAGGACGGGGGATGAAGATCAGGATATGGCTTATGGAGAAGTAGGGTTACGGATGAGGAAGAGGACGGGGAATGAAGATCAGGATAAGGCATATGGAGAAGTAGGGTTAAGGATGAGGAAGAGGATGGGGGATGAAGATCAGGATAAGGCATATGGAGTAGTAGGGTTAAGGATGAGGAAGAAGACGGGGGATGAAGATTAGGATAAGGTATATGGAGAAGTAGAGTTAAGGATGAGGAAGAGGACGGGGGATGAAGATCAGGATAAGGCATATGGAGAAAAAGGGTTAAGGATGAGGAAGAGGACGGGGGATGAAGATGAGGATAAGGTATATGGAGTAGTAGGGTTAAGGATGAGGAAGAAGACGGGGGATGAAGATCAGGATAAGGTATATGGAGTAGTAGGGTTAGGAATGAGGAAGAGGACGAGGGATGAAGATCAGGATAAGGCATATGGAGTAGTAGGGTTAAGGATGAGGAAGAGGACGGGGGATGAAGATCAGGATAAGGCATATGGAGAAAAAGGGTTAAGGATGAGGAAGAGGACGGGGGATGAAGATCAGGATAAGGCATATGGAGAAAAAGGGTTAAGGATGAGGAAGAGGACGAGGGATGAAGATCAGGATAAGGCATATGGAGAAGTAAGGTTAAGGATGAGGAAGAGGACGGGGGATGAAGATCAGGATAAGGCATATGGAGAAAAAGGGTTAAGGATGAGGAAGAGGACGGGGGATGAAGATGAGGATAAGGTATATGGAGTAGTAGGGTTAAGGATGAGGAAGAGGACGAGGGATGAAGATGAGGATAAGGTATATGGAGTAGTAGGGTTTGGGGTGAGAGGGAGGAAGATAGGGATGAAGTTAAAATGGGGAATGACAAGGATGGGAGTGAAGAGGATAAGGAGGAGGGTGGAGTATGAGGAAGGGAATGAAAATGGGTGAAGAAGAGATTGGGGAACGAGGCTGAGGGTTGAGAAGGAGGTTAAAGGATTAGAATGAAGATGGTGATGAGGAGGAGGACGGAGGGGCAGATTAGAAGAATGTGAAAAAAGGAAGGGGGGGAGGAGGATGGGAAATTATGGCAAAGGGGGATGAGGAGGATGTAGAATGAGAAAGTTAAAAGAATGAGGAATGAGGAAAAAAAATAGGGAAGTTACTATTGGGGATCATAAGTAGGGGGGTGGAGGATGAGGGAGAGGACTGGGAATGAAAAGAAGGATGGGGTATACAGTGCAGTAGAGTTGAGGGTGAAGAGGAGGAAGATAGGGATGAGGGAAAAATGGATAATGAGGAGGATGGGGAATGAGGAGGAGAAGTTTAGGATAAGGAGGAGGATGGAAAATGGGGAGGGAAAGGATGGGGATAAGAGGGCTGAGGTAGAGTGAAGGGATGAGGATAAGAAAATCACAGGAATGAAGAGGAGGATAAGGAAGGGGTTTATAGAACAGTAGGATGAGGAATGAGGAGGACGATACTAATGAGGAAAAGAATGGGAAAATGAGAAGGATGGGGAATGAAGAAGAGAAGGATTGGAGGATAAGGAAGAGAATGGAAGACGAGGAGGGGTAACGGATGAGGGATGAGGAAGAGGGCTGAGTTAAAGCACAGGGATGAGGATGGGAAAGAAGATGAGGGATAAGGAAGAGAATAGGGATGCAGAGGAGGATAAGGATGCAGTATACAGAATAGTATGATAAGGAAGGAGGAGCAAGATAGGGATGAGGAAAAAAAAATATGGGAAAATGAGAAGGATGGGAAATGAAGAAGAGAAGGATTTTAGGATAAAGAGGAGGATGAAAGATGAGGAGGGAACGGATGAGGACGAGGGCTAAGGTAGAGCACAGGGGTGAGGATGGGAAAGATGACGAGGGATAAGGAAGAGCATAGGGATGAAGAGGAGGATAAGGATGGGGGTATAAAGAACAGTAGGATGAGAAAGGAAGAGGAAGATAAGGATGAGAAAAAATAGGGGAATGAGTAGGGTGGGGAATGAAGAAAAGGATATTAGGATAAGGAAGAGGATGGAAGATGAGGAGGGAAAAGGATAGGGATGAGGAAGGGGGCTGAGGGCTGAGCACGGGGGTGAGGACGGGAAAGAAGATGAGAGATGAAAAGGAGGATAAGGATGGGGTTTACAGAACAGTAGCACGAGGAAGGAGGAGGAAGATAGGGATGAGGAAAAAAAATGGGGAACGAGAAGGACGGGGAATGAAGAAGAGAAGGATTTTGGGATAAGGAGGAGAAAGAAGATGAGGAGGGAAGAGGATAGGGGTGAGGGCAGGAGTTGAGAAAGAAGATGAGGGATGAGTGAGTATGGGGTAAACCGAACAGTAGTGAGGAAAGAGGAGGAAGCTAGGAATGAGGGGGATGGGAAATGAGGAAAAGGATTGGGGTAACAAGGAGGATTTAGAATGAAGAAGGAAGTATGGGGATGAGGGAAAGAATGTGGCTAAGAAACAGGATGAGGATAGGGTTGGGGGGAGGAAGCGGATGGGAGACGAGGAAGCGGATGGGAGATGAGGAAGCGGATGGGAGATGAGGAAGCGGATGGGAGACGAGGAAACCGATGGGAGACGAGGAAGCCGATGGGAGACGAGGAAGCCGATGGGAGACGAGGAAGCGGATGGGAGACAAGGGAGCCGATGGGAGACAAGGGAGCCGATGGGAGACAAGGGGGCGGATGGGAGACAAGGGAGCCGATGGGAGATGAGGAAGCGGATGGGAGACAAGGGAGCCGATGGTAGATGAGGAAGCGGATGGGAGATGAGGAAGCGGATGGGAGATGAGGAAGCGGATGGGAGACAAGGGAGCCGATGGGAGACGAGGAAGCGGATGGGAGATAAGAAAGAGGATGAGTGATGAGGAAGAAGATGTTGGGGGAAGGAGGACAAGAATGAGGGATGGTAATGATCCTTCTGGGGAATGAGAGGGAAGAGGAGGACAGGGGATGACAAGGACAATGGGAGATGAGAAGGATAACAGAGGGATGAGTAGGACATACGAAGATGATGTCACCCCTGGGTTTGTTTGGTCATACATTTGGGGGTTGACATCACCTTTAATACAATAAATTGTCGCCCCCATACATGTAAAAAACACATAAAGCTGGATGGGAACATCCTGGAACTCCCAGATGGTCAGGAACAAAGCCGGGAAGGGAGATCTCACTGCCGGAGTATCCAGGACATACAAGTAGCCGGCCAGGGATACAACCCAACAGACTCCGCCTAGAACTGGAATATCACTTCTGAGTGGAACAGCCCTGACTTCTATAAAATATTTTTATCTCTTGAAAAATAAAACATTCCCCAAAGTGAAGTGGCCGCAGGCTCCCATTCCTCGCACTTGACAAAGCGGTTGGGATTCCCGGCATCTCGGATATCTCCACAAAGAGCCAAATGAGACATCGTGCCTGGTGCCCATCCATCATGCTGCTGCTACTGGAGGACCGGCGGGCAAAGAGCCCGGTGTGGATTATGGGCGCCTCGGTGTGAGCCTCCAGATCTCCGCGGTCTCTGCAATTATCACAATCCCATCCAAGATTCTAATATGTAGAAGATCAGCTCCACCCGAAACTGAACACCACATACTGCGGGGGGGGGGGGGGGGGGGGTTAATCAATTCCACCAACGATGCGTCAGTGCCAATTGGATTTAACCCTTTGCTGCTCAACCAGTCCATGACCCATAAGGCAGCTGTCAGCAAGAAGTTAAATCCCCGAAACCCGCAGGTCAAGATGAGCGGAGCGATCCTCATGGCTGGAATTAGCCTCAGATTTCAGCTGCAGACCGCAAAGATGAAATTAAAATAAATATATAACTTCGTAATGCGCTTTTGTGGGGTTTTTTATCGTTTCTGTTAATCTTTTTCAAGGTTTTTATTTTTTCACTAAAAGAAAAAAGAATAATAATAATAATAATAATAATAATAATAATAAAAAAATAGTGATGGCACACAAATAATATTTTATTTCATTTGTCATTTAAAAAAACAAAAAAACTTTTAATACCAAAATACCAAAAATAGAAAAAAAAAAAAGTGTGACTAAAGCCCTGTACACACGATCGGATTTCCTATGGATTTTAAACCGGTGGATTTTTCCATCGGAAATCCGATGAAGCTGACTTCCATCAGTCTTGCCTACACACCATCAGTCAAAAAACCGATCGTCCCAAACGCGGTGACGTAAAACACTCAGACGAGCCGAGAAAAATTAAGTTCAATGCTTCTGAGCATGCGTCGACTTGATTCTGAGCATGCGTGGGTTTTTTATCCGATGGAGTTCCCCACAGACAATCAGAATTTGCTATCGGTTTTTTTTTTTCCATCGGATACATTTCTATTGTTCTATTTTTTAACACCGATGGAAAAAAGACCGATGGGGCCCACACACGATCGGTTTGTCCGATGAAAAAAGTCTATCGGACTGTTTTCATTGGTAAAACCTATCGTGTGTACAGGGCTTATAAAAAAAATTTCACCCAAGATTCACCCCCCCCCCCCCATATAATATTCTTTCAGAGCTGCTTCACACCACAAAAACGCACTCCAGATCCATACCGGATGCGATTTTGCATGCGCGTTATTAAAGGGTTTTTGGCACATTCCGGTGCATTTTTGATGCGTTTTACCGCGTTCCAGTCATAGGTGTGCCCAGCCTATTGCATTAGGGTGTGCACCCCAAAGCCCAAACACACACTACCGATCTCTCACAGTGTTCATTCAGAAAGGGAAGGGACCGGTAAATTACATATTTACTGGCCCCTTCCCCACTCCTAAAACATCCCAGCAGCAACAGCCGATAGGAGAGGAGGGAAGATGGCAGCGCTGCGGGGGGGGGGGGAAAGATGGGAGCCAGGGCAGTAGAGGGAATCTGTGCCGCACAGGGTGATTAGGTTGTGCCTGGGCACACCTGGCACACCCTGTGCACACGCCTATTGTTCCAGTACAGTCCAGTGCAGGAAAAATGCAGCATGTTCTACTTTTTTTTTTTTTTGGAACTGGAACGCCCTGGAACTGCAAGCACTGGTGTGAACTACGCCATTGGAAACCATATAACCTACTTTCCATGCAGAGGCGGCTCTAGGCTTTTGTGAGGCCTTAGGCAAAACTTGACAGGGAGCCCCACTCACACCCATGATGGAAAAAATAATTCAAGGACAAGAGCCTCTTCCCTACAACCCTGGTCGGTGGTTGTGGGGGTCTGCGAGCAGGGGGCTTATCGGAATCTGGAAGCCCCCTTTAACAAGGTGGTCCCCAGATCCTGCTCTTTAATACCTATGGAGCGCGGGCCACCCGGTGATGTCACCTGCTGAGCCCGCCCCCTTGTGACATCATTGACTGATGGCATGCTGGGTCATTGACGTCACAAGGGGTGGTGTCACGCACAGCAACGTTAAGGTCCCCTCAAAACTGGGGTGATGCATTGGGTAAGTTAGGCGGCCGCGAGGCCCCTGTGAGTGTGAGGCCTTAGGCGATCGCCTAATTTGCCTAATTAAAGAGCCGCCTCTGTTTCCATGCGTTTTTGACGCACTGGGCTGCATGTGGTGTGAACTGGCCCTCAGGGTAGATTCACACCCAGGGCCACCATCAGGAATTTTGGGGCCCCTTACACAGATTCAGTCATGGGCCCCCTGGAGCAGAGGGGAACCGGGAGGGCTGCTGCCACCGCAAATTGAAAAGCGGGGTGGGGGGGCTACCGCGAATTGAGAATGCTGCCACCGCAAATTGTTGAGGTCGGGGGGCTTGGGGGGGGGGTTGCCATCCAGGGACCTCCGGGCCTCTGGGGACCTCTGGCCCCCTTACAATAAATAAATAAAAAATAATGAAAAAAATAATTAAACAAAAAAAAATTTTATAAAAAAAAAAGGGGGAGTTGCCATCCGGGGCCCTGGAGACCTCCGGGCCTCTGGGGACCTCTGGGCCCCTTACAAACAAACAAAAAAATAAATAAAAATAAAAAATTCTAAAAAGAAAAAAAAATATTTTATAAAAAAAAAAAGAAAAAAAGGGGGTTGCCATCCGGGGCCCTGGGGACCTCCGGGCCCCTTACAAAAAATAAATAAATAAAAAAAATTAAAAATGTTTTTTATTTAGTTAGCTTTTGATCCGTTTCTGCAGTTATTTTTTGTGTTTTTGACACTTTTTTGATAATTTTGTTATGCTTTTTTCAAGGGGAGATGTGTTTGTTTGTTAGGCGGATTAAAAAACACAAAAAAGCAGGGTGTCCATTGAAGTCTATTAAACCAAAAATGCACCAGGTTGCGTTTAACCTCTCGGCGCCGAGCGCACGCAAATATGCGGCCTCTCGGTGGGCGGGCCTTGGCGCAGAGGGGCCGCATATTTGCGTGCATCAGTGCAACTAGAGCTGTGCCAAGATGGCGCGCCCTGCGCGCTCCCACCGCAGTCACCGGCGGCTAACAGTAAAGCTACCAATCATGGCGGTCACATGATCATAAGCGCCGGCTCCAAGGGGTTAAAAAAGTCCCTGACTCTTTCAAAAAAAAAACGCAGCGGCTGGAAAACGCATAGATGAGAATGTGTCCCATAAGAAACCATGTTAAATGGACTGTAGCGCATTTCTGTAAAACGTAAAATGCACAAAAAAAAAAAAAGCATAATCGTGAACCAGGCCTAAAGGGCATACAGAATGAAAGAATTATATAAAAAAATATAAAGTTTATTGTAGAAATGTTAAAAAAAAATACAAACTCCATGTCTAAAATTGCACATGGAGTAGGAACTCATGCCCCAGTTCAGTTCAACGCGTTTCGTCTGATAATACTCTTTTTATCAGGATTGTATGTGGATGAAATCTAAAAAATGTGACACATAGGGGTTGATTTACTAAAGGCAAATAGATTGTGCACATTGCAAAGTTGCTCCAGAGCTTAGTAAATGAGCAGAAACTTTACTGAATTCCATGCAGGGCCGCCATCAGGGAGGTACAGACAGTACACCTGTAAGGGGCCCGGCTGGCAACCCCCTTTTTTATTTTATTTTTTTTTATTTATTTTTTTGTAAGGGGCCCAGAGGTCCCCAGGGCCCCGGATGGTAACCCCCCTTTTTTATATAAAAAAAAAATAATATTTTTATTTTTATTTTATTTACTTTTTATAAGGGGCCCAGAAGTCCCCAGAGGCCCGGAGGTCCCCAGGACCCCGGATGGTAACCCCCCCCCCCTTGTTTATGTATTTTTTTTAATGTATTTTTTAATTTTAAAAAAATAAAACATTTTGTAAGGGGCCCAGAGGTCCTCAGATGCCCGGAGGTCCCAGGGTCCCAGATGGAAACCCCCCCCCTTTTTTTTTATAAAGATATTTTTTTTTTATAATTTTTTAATATATATATTTTATTGTAAGGGGCCCCGGATTGCAACCCCCCCCTTTTTTTATTGTTCTTTCTTTGTTCGCCAGCCAAAGCCAAAGCTCCCCCCCCCAACCTCAACAATTCGCGGCGGTAGCACCCCCCCGCTTCTCAATTTGCGGCGGTAGCACCCCCCCCCGATTTTCCTTTGCTCCAGGGGGCCCATGCCTGAAGCTGTGTAAGGGGCCCCAAAATTCCTGATAGCGGCCCTGATTCCATGCAAGCGAAAATGCTGTTTTCTTAAAAATTTTCCTTGCATGTGATTGGTTATTCTTTGCAAAGTGAAGCTTTATCCTATTTACTAAGCTCTTTTACAAATGCACTTGCAGAATGCAACTGTACTTTATAAAGTGCACAGTCTATTTGCCTTTGGTAAATAAACCCCTATGTGACATTTCAATAAAGTTTGTTTA
Source organism: Rana muscosa (assembly GCA_029206835.1). Lineage (NCBI taxonomy): Eukaryota > Metazoa > Chordata > Amphibia > Anura > Ranidae > Rana > Rana muscosa. The sequence continues at coordinate 27,615,235 of CM055128.1, forward strand.
AAAAAACAAAACAAACAAAAAAAAAACAACAACAGTGCAATGCGTCGGGTTCTTACTAATTATAAAATGTGAGCTGGAGTTTGGCTTCAATTTGTTAGTGTATCTATATCTGCTAATACATGTAACACTCCCCTCCTCCCAGACTGACAATGCTGCTGTCTGCTGTACCTCCTGTGCTCACTCCTCCAAAGTTGTGTCTCACTAATACCGAAGAGGTGTTACTGGCCAGATAACCAGGTAAAAACAGAGGGGGGAAAAAAGCAAAACAAAAGAAAACAAATTCAGCCACCACATCTAATGATTGAAAAGCTGCAATCAGGGCCGGGACAAGAGGTGGTCGGGGGGGGGGGGGCGGCTGCCCTGAGCACGAGGGGAAATATAGAGGGGGGGGGTGTGCTAGGAGTGGTGATTTAGGGGGATTTGTGTTGGGGAGGGGGATTGGGGAGGAGGATTTGTGCTAGAAGAGGTGATATGGTAGAGAGGGTAAGGGAACTGTGCTAGGAAGGGAATGTTTTTTTTGGGGGGAGGAGTGGGGGTATTTGTGCTAGGAGTAGGGATGGGGGGGGGGTGTGGGATTTGAGCTGGGAGGAGGGGAGAGGATGTGTATTTGGAGAAGAAGTTCGAGGGGTAGAAGATTTGTGCTAGGAGGGGGGATTTGAGGGATTTGTGCTAGAAGAGGTGATATGGTAGAGGGGGTAGAAAAATTGTGCTGGGAAGGGAATTTTTTTTTCTTGGGGGGGGGGGAATTTGTGCTAGTAGTAATGATTTGGGGGTATTTGTGCTAGAAGTAGGGATGAGGGGGGAGGGGATTTGTGCTGGGAGGGGGGGAGAGGGGAGAGGATGTGTACTCAGAGGGGAAATTTGAGTGGTAGAGTATTTGTGCTAGGAGGGGTGATTTTCTTTTGGGGGGGGGGGCGCATTTGTGCTGGGGGTATTTGGGGGATGGGGGAAGTGAAGATTAGTGCTAGGAGGGGGTATTTGGGGGATGGGGGGAGTGAAGATTAGTGCTAGGAGGGGGGATTTGGGGGATGGGGGGAGTGAAGATTAGTGCTAGGAGGGGGTATTTGGGGGATGGGGGAGTGAAGATTTGTGCTAGGAAGGGGGATTTGGGTGGGTTCGTACTAGAAGAGATGATAAGGTAGAGGGGGGGGGATTTGTGCTAGTAAGAATGATTTGTGGGATATGTGCTAGGAGTAAGGATGGGGGGGGGATTTGTGCTGGGAGGGGGGGAGAGGATGTGTACTCAGAGGGGAAATCTGAGTGGTAGATTATTTGTGCTAGGAGGGGTGATTTTCTTTTGGGGGGAGCGCATTTGTGCTGGGGGTATTTGGGGGATGGGGGGAGTGAAGATTTGTGCTAGGAGGTGGGGATTTGGGGGGGGGGGGGTTCGTGCTAGAAGAGGTGATATGGTAGAGAGGGTAGAAGAATTGCGCTAGGAAGGAAATGTCTTCTTTATTTTTTTTGGGGTGGAGGGTGGGGGGATTTGTGCTAGGAGTAGGGATGGGGGGGATTTTTGCTGGGGGGGGATGTGTATTTAGAGGGGAGAGGATGTGTATTTAGAGGGGAGAGGATGTGTATTTAGAGGGGAAATTTGAGTGGTAGAGTATTTGTGCTAGGAGGGGTGATTTTCTTTTGGGGGGGGCACATTTAGACTGGGGGTATTTAGGGGAATGGGAGGGGAAGAGAAGATTTGTGTTAAGAGGGGGGATTTGTACTAGGAGGGGGGAATTTATGATTAGCGGTAAGCAGGAAGCTAAGTGGTCAATTTTTATTTTTTTTTGGGGGGGGGGGGGGATTTTTGCTGATACATATTTGGGGTGAGGGGCGCAGTTTGGCATGCTCGCCCTGGGCTCTAGATGTACGATTTGCCAACGAGGGGTTAAATCTCAAGGTAAAAAAAAAGCGATGGCGAGAAGCGGATTTGAGGGGGACGACGCGCTTTTCCTCCATCCGACAAAAGATGGCGGTTTTACGAGTCAAATTTGGTGGAAAAAATAAAGTGTAGAAAATAAAAAGGTAGAACAGGCAGCGTGGGATTCCATCCTCCAACCAGATCTGGAGGGAAGGCGGCAGACGAATCGCCCGCAGCGGCTCCAGAAACAGGTGAAAGTGTTACAATTTCCTGCAGACAAAAGGGCAAAATATCGATTTCACCCCAGGCGGCGCCCCCCTCCCCCCCTTCTTACCCCCCCCCTCCCCCCCAGACTATTATAAGACGGTATCAGCCGCCGGATCTGACCATTGTTGCCCAAATATAGGAGGACACTTCTGTGGGAGCCGCTATAAATGTCGCCGTCCACAGCTGGAGGGGAGCCACAGCCTGCTGGAAGAGGTAAGAGAATTCCCTGCTTCTGTCTGCGTACATTCAGTGCTGTCAGCGTGTCTGTGCTGAGCTCTCATCAGTCTCCGCTCCTGGGCTCAGCCATCATTATTCATGCCAGATATTTCCTCCCATCAATTTCACCGGCACTGCCGGATCAGACGATGGGGATAGGCTGGCAGGAAACAAACATCTGTAGGTGAAACTGCTCAGCTCCAGGTCATCATTGATACATCTGTACCTGAATTTGATTTGTTTCGTTTTTTTCGGCCTCTTGCAGTCCTTGTACAGCAGGGCTCAGACTGGGAGAGGGAGAAGCAGCACCAGCTGTGCTGTAGTGCAAGAAGCATGCTGATAGGGGTAGAAAGCAGGGTGACAGGTGATCTCATCACTGTGATGCTCTTCCTTCACTGTCCAATCATAGCTGGGGGAGGGACGTGACCTGCATGTGTTACTGAACTGCAGCAAAAATCAGGTCTTTGCCCTGCCAGACTGGGCTGTGCTGTGCTGTCTGGCAGAGCTGTGAAAATCTCAGGACTTGGTGGACATAAATACGGATCTTTGGGTCAGATAAATCAGATCCCGTATATCTCGTTTATTTGTATTGTTTGCCTGGAGTTCACCACTTTAAGTTTAAATCTGTATTTTTTTTGCTAGGAAATTACTTAGAACCCCCAAACATTATATATATAGATAGATAGAGAGATATATATAGATAGATATATATACATATATATATATCTATATATATATATATATATATATAGATCTATATATATAGCTATATATATATATAGATATATATATATATCTATATATATATATATATATATATATATATATATATATATCTATATATATCTATCTCTCTCTCTCTCTCTCTCTCTCTCTATATATATATATATATATATATACATACACACACACACATATATATATATATATATATATTTAGCAGAGACCCTAGAGAATAAAATGGCAATAGTTTTTATAATTTATTTTTATAATTTATATTAATAATAAAGAAAAAATAATGAATAAAAAACAATAAAAAAACAAACAATACGATACCCAATTCTTTTGTAAAATATAAAAGATGATATTACGCCGAGTAAATAGATACCTAACATTCCCCACTTTAAAATTGCGCACACTCGTGGAATGGCGCCAAACTACGGTACTTAAAAATCTCCATGGGCGACGCTTTAAACGACTTTACAGGTTACCAGTTTAGAGTTACAGACGAGGTCTGCCGTGAGAATTATTGCTCTCGCTCGCGGCGATACTTCACATGTGTAGTGCGAACACTCTTTACGTATGCGTTCGCTTCTGCGCGCGAGCTCGGAGTGATGGGAGTGCTTTCTTTATTTTATTTTTATTATTTATTTTACTTTTTTTTTTTTACACTGTCCCTTTAATTATTATTATTTTTATTTATTTTTATCACTTTTATTCCTATCACAAGGAATTTAAACATCTCTTGTAATAGGAATAATTATGACAGGTCCTCTTTATGGAGAGATTATGGGGTCAAAAAGGCTCCAAATAACTTCATTACCTTTAAAAAGTAAAAGATCAAAGAAACAAAAAAAAAATAAAAAATTGGTCTTTTGCTTAAAAAAAATAAATAAAAAAAAATTGGTCTTTTGCTTTAAAAAAAATTAAATTAAATTATTTCCAGCCTGGACTGGAAGTGACGTCATGACGTCGCTCTGGTCCTCCAAGGCCATAGAGTTGTTTAAGGAGTATCCACTTCAAAGCCACAACATATATATACGTATTGCGTAGGGTGACCACATTTCCAAACTACCATTCAGGGACACCCCCCCCTTCCCAAAAATCAGCTTGTGCTGTAACGAATCACAGCACAGTGATTGGACACAAGAGGCGGGATTTATGATTTCTCCAATCACAAGCAGGGGGCGGGGATTGTGCTCCTCCAGGCATTCCCGGCCAGGACAAGTACTGTCAGTGAGTAAAGCGGTGATGTGGCGGCCCTTTTTTGTGGGTATCAGATTGGCCTGGGGGGTGGCTGTGTCAGTTTCATTCCGGGACACTGTATTGTCCTGGAATGAATGTGCCCGGGACAGACCTGCAAAATGCGGGGCTGTCCCGGGCAATCCGGGACACGTGGTCACCCTAGTATTGCGTTCGGCAAGTGGTTCAAGTGGAATTAAAATCATTTAGTTTTGGACTGAGTGTGGAAGGATTTGACCCTCTGTCAGATTTTTATTGCCATCTATGTCCCCCCTGGAGAAGATTCACCTTCTCTTTTTGTCCTGGTGTCACTGAGACAGGAAGTGATGTGAAATCCAAAATGTTACAGTTGTCACCATAACAGGAAATAAAGGCAAATCTTCCAATGGGGACACCTGTTCTGGTGAAAACTGTCTAAGAGGGGATGCCTTTTAGATTGGGAGGATATCCTTGCACTTCCTGTTGGGTCTACAGGACAGGAAGTGAGAGAAAATCTCCCAAATGGCACACTGCTTGCAACCCCCCCACCCCTCAAAAAGAAAAAACCCACTGCGGTGTTAATAACTCTATTTGAAAGAAAATGAACAAGAAAAAAAAAAGAAGTTTTGACAGATGAAGACAGTGACCTAAGAGCAGCCAATCAGCATCCAGCGCTCATCTGACTGCTGTGAGCTCATTGGTTGCTTTGCCTTATTAAATGACCCCAAAAGATCACTTTATGATAAAATGGCACCAAATGGGAGAACTCCGCTCCAAGCTGAATCCAGGCTCTTGGTTGTGAATGTTGGAAATGGTTCCCCTGATAGACTCAGCTTATTATATTTCTGATCTTGAAAGTGGGAGGGGCCAGTTTTATGCAAATCAGCCAATCTCTGAAGGGTTTTTCCTTGTCCCTCAGAATAACCTTCTGTCTGTTCTTCACCATAAAGAAAAAGAAGAAGTCCTCATGTTGGCTCAGGGGAGAAAATGTTTATTTTGTCCCTGATTCAGACCTGCTCAGTTATAGTGAAGGAGGAGCTCTGAATGATGGAGGAGGGAGAGGAGAAGGAGCTATGAATGAAGAAAGGGGGGGGGACCATAAATAAAGCAGGAGGGGGAGGAGGGACCATGAATGATGGAGAAGGGGGGATATGATATGAGGGATGAGTGAGGGGCAGGGGGAGGAGCTATGAATGATGGAGAAAGAAGAGGAGTAGAAGTTATGAATGATGAAGGAGGAGCGATGAATGATGGAGGAGCGGGTAAAGGGTATGAATGATGGAGGAGCAGGTAAAGGGTATGAATGATGGAGGAGCAGGTAAAGGGTATGAATGATGAAGGAGCTGGTAAAGGGTATGAATGATGGAGGAGCCGGTAAAATGTATGAATGATGAAGGAGCGGGTAAAGGGTATGAATGATAGAGGAGCGGGTAAAGGGTATGAATGATGGAGGAGCGGGTAAAGGGTATGAATGATGGAGGAGCGGGTAAAGGGTATGAATGATGGAGGAGCGGGTAAAGGGTATGAATGATAGAGGAGCGGGTAAAGGGTATGAATGATGGAGAAGCGGGTAAAGGGTATGAATGATGGAGGAGCGGGTAAAGGGTATGAATGATGGAGGAGCGGGTAAAGGGTATGAATGATGGAGGAGCGGGTAAAGGGTATGAATGATGGAGGAGCGGGTAAAGGGTATGAATGATGGAGGAGCGGGTAAAGGGTATGATTGATGGAGGAGCGGGTAAAGGGTATGAATGATAGAGGAGCGGGTAAAGGGTATGAATGATGGAGGAGCGGGTAAAGGGTATGAATGATGGAGGAGCGGGTAAAGGGTATGAATGATTGAAGAGCGGGTAAAGGGTATGAATGATGAAGGAGCGGGTAAAGGGTATGAATGATGGAGGAGCGGGTAAAATGTATGAATGATGGAGGAGCGGGTAAAGGGTATGAATGATAGAGGAGCGGGTAAAGGGTATGAATGATGGAGGAGCGGGTAAAGGGTATGAATCATGGAGGAGCGGGTAAAGAGCATGAATGATGGAGGAGCGGGTAAAGGGTATGAATGATGGAGGAGCGGGTAAAGGGGAAGGAATGATGGAGGAGCGGGTAAAATGTATGAATGATGGAGGAGCGGGTAAAGGGTATGAATGATAGAGGAGCGGGTAAAGGGTATGAATGATGGAGGAGCGGGTAAAGGGTATGAATGATAGAGGAGCAGGTAAAGGGTATGATTGATGGAGGAGCGGGTAAAGGGTATGAATGATGGAGGAGCGGGTAAAGGGTATGAATGATGGAGTAGCGGGTAAAGGGTATGAATGATGGAGGAGCGGGTAAAGGGTATGAATGATAGAGGAGCGGGTAAAGGGTATGAATGATGGAGGAGCGGGTAAAGGGTATGAATGATGGAGGAGCGGGTAAAGGGTATGAATGATGGAGGAGCGGGTAAAGGGTATGAATGATGGAGGAGCGGGTAAAGGGTATGAATGATGGAGGAGCGGGTAAAGGGTATGAATGATGGAGGAGCGGGTAAAGGGTATGAATGATGGAGGAGCGGGTAAAGAGTATGAATGATGGAGGAGCGGTTAAAGGGTATGAATGATGGAGTAGTGGGTAAAGGGTATGAATGATGGAGGAGCGGGTAAAGAGTATGAATGATGGAGGAGCGGGTAAAATGTATGAATGATGGAGGAGCGGGTAAAGGGTATGAATGATGGAGGAGCGGGTAAAGGGTATGAATGATGGAGGAGCGGGTAAAGGGTATGAATGATAGAGGAGCAGGTAAAGGGTATGAATGATGGAGGAGCGGGTAAAGGGTATGAATGATGGAGGAGCGGGTAAAGGGTATGAATGATAGAGGAGCGGGTAAAGGGTATGAATGATGGAGGAGCGGGTAAAGGGTATGAATGATGGAGGAGCGGGTAAAGGGTATGAATGATGGAGGAGCGGGTAAAGGGTATGAATGATAGAGGAGCGGGTAAAGGGTATGAATGATGGAGGAGCGGGTAAAGGGTATGAATGATGGAGGAGCGGGTAAAGGGTATGAATGATGGAGGAGCGGGTAAAGGGTATGAATGATGGAGGAGCGGGTAAAGGGTATGAATGATGGAGGAGCGGGTAAAGGGTATGAATGATGGAGGAGCGGGTAAAGGGTATGATTGATGGAGGAGCGGGTAAAGGGTATGAATGATAGAGGAGCGGGTAAAGGGTATGAATGATGGAGGAGCGGGTAAAGGGTATGAATGATGGAGGAGCGGGTAAAGTGTATGAATGATTGAAGAGTGGGTAAAGGGTATGAATGATGAAGGAGTGGGTAAAGGGTATGAATGATGGAGGAGCGGGTAAAATGTATGAATGATGGAGGAGCGGGTAAAGGGTATGAATGATAGAGGAGCGGGTAAAGGGTATGAATGATGGAGGAGCGGGTAAAGGGTATGAATGATGGAGGAGCGGGTAAAGAGTATGAATGATGGAGGAGCGGGTAAAGGGTATGAATGATGGAGTAGTGGGTAAAGGGTATGAATGATGGAGGAGCGGGTAAAGGGTATGAATGATGGAGGAGCGGGTAAAATGTATGAATGATGGAGGAGCGGGTAAAGGGTATGAATGATAGAGGAGCGGGTAAAGGGTATGAATGATGGAGGAGCGGGTAAAGGGTATGAATGATAGAGGAGCAGGTAAAGGGTATGAATGATGGAGGAGCGGGTAAAGGGTATGAATGATGGAGGAGCGGGTAAATGGTATGAATGATGGAGTAGCGGGTAAAGGGTATGAATGATGGAGGAGCGGGTAAAGGGTATGAATGATGGAGTAGCGGGTAAAGAGTATGAATGATGGAGGAGCGGGTAAAGGGTATGAATGATAGAGGAGCGGGTAAAGGGTATGAATGATGGAGGAGCGGGTAAAGGGTATGAATGATAGAGGAGCGGGTAAAGGGTATGAATAATGGAGGAGCGGGTAAAAGCTATGAATGATGGAGGAGCGGGTAAAGGGTATGAATGATGGAGGAGTGGGTAAAGGGTATGAATGATGGAGGAGCGGGTAAAGGGTATGAATGATGGAGGAGCGGGTAAAATGTATGAATGATGAAGTAGCGGGTAAAGGGTATGAATGATAGAGTAGCGGGTAAAGGGTATGAATGATGGAGGAGCGGGTAAAGGGTATGAATGATGGAGGAGCAGGTAAAGGGTATGAATGATGGAGGAGCGGGTAAAGGGTATGAATGATGGAGGAGCGGGTAAAGGGTATGAATGATGGAGGAGCGGGTAAAGGGTATGAATGATGGAGGAGCGGGTAAAATGTATGAATGATGGAGGAGCGGGTAAAGGGTATGAATGATAGAGGAGCGGGTAAAGGGTATGAATGATGGAGGAGCGGGTAAAGGGTATGAATGATAGAGGAGCGGGTAAAGGGTATGAATGATGGAGGAGCGGGTAAAGGGTATGAATGATGGAGGAGCGGGTAAAGGGTATGAATGATGGAGGAGCGGGTAAAGGGTATGAATGATGGAGGAGCGGGTAAAGGGTATGAATGATGGAGGAGCGGGTAAAGGGTATGAATGATGGAGGAGCGGGTAAAGGGTATGATTGATGGAGGAGCGGGTAAAGGGTATGAATGATAGAGGAGCGGGTAAAGTGTATGAATGATTGAAGAGTGGGTAAAGGGTATGAATGATGAAGGAGCGGGTAAAGGGTATGAATGATGGAGGAGCGGGTAAAATGTATGAATGATGGAGGAGCGGGTAAAGGGTATGAATGATAGAGGAGCGGGTAAAGGGTATGAATGATGGAGGAGCGGGTAAAGGGTATGAATGATGGAGGAGCGGGTAAAGAGTATGAATGATGGAGGAGCGGGTAAAGGGTATGAATGATGGAGTAGTGGGTAAAGGGTATGAATGATGGAGGAGCGGGTAAAGGGTATGAATGATGGAGGAGCGGGTAAAATGTATGAATGATGGAGGAGCGGGTAAAGGGTATGAATGATAGAGGAGCGGGTAAAGGGTATGAATGATGGAGGAGCGGGTAAAGGGTATGAATGATAGAGGAGCAGGTAAAGGGTATGAATGATGGAGGAGCGGGTAAAGGGTATGAATGATGGAGGAGCGGGTAAATGGTATGAATGATGGAGTAGCGGGTAAAGGGTATGAATGATGGAGGAGCGGGTAAAGGGTATGAATGATGGAGTAGCGGGTAAAGAGTATGAATGATGGAGGAGCGGGTAAAGGGTATGAATGATAGAGGAGCGGGTAAAGGGTATGAATGATGGAGGAGCGGGTAAAGGGTATGAATGATAGAGGAGCGGGTAAAGGGTATGAATAATGGAGGAGCGGGTAAAAGCTATGAATGATGGAGGAGCGGGTAAAGGGTATGAATGATGGAGGAGTGGGTAAAGGGTATGAATGATGGAGGAGCGGGTAAAGGGTATGAATGATGGAGGAGCGGGTAAAATGTATGAATGATGAAGTAGCGGGTAAAGGGTATGAATGATAGAGTAGCGGGTAAAGGGTATGAATGATGGAGGAGCGGGTAAAGGGTATGAATGATGGAGGAGCAGGTAAAGGGTATGAATGATGGAGGAGCGGGTAAAGGGTGTGAATGATGGAGGAGCGGGTAAAGGGTGTGAATGATGGAGGAGCGGGTAAAGGGTGTGAATGATGGAGGAGCGGGTAAAGGGTATGAATGATGGAGGAGCGGGTAAAGGGTATGAATGATGGAGGAGCGGGTAAAGGGTGTGAATGATGGAGGAGTGGGTAAAGGGTGTGAATGATGGAGGAGCGGGTAAAGGGTGTGAATGATGGAGGAGCGGGTAAAGGGTATGAATGATGGAGGAGCGGGTAAAGGGTATGAATGATGGAGGAGCGGGTAAAGGGTATGAATGATGGAGGAGCGGGTAAAGGGTGTGAATGATGGAGGAGTGGGTAAAGGGTGTGAATGATGGAGGAGCGGGTAAAGGGTGTGAATGATGGAGGAGCGGGTAAAGGGTATGAATGATGGAGGAGCGGGTAAAGGGTATGAATGATGGAGGAGCGGGTAAAGGGTATGAATGATGGAGGAGCGGGTAAAGGGTGTGAATGATGGAGGAGTGCGTAAAGGGTGTGAATGATGGAGGAGCGGGTAAAGGGTGTGAATGATGGAGGAGCGGGTAAAGGGTATGAATGATGGAGGAGCGGGTAAAGGGTATGAATGATGGAGGAGCGGGTAAAGGGTATGAATGATGGAGGAGCGGGTAAAGGGTATGAATGATGGAGGAGCGGGTAAAGGGTATGAATGATAGAGGAGCGGGTAAAGGGTATGAATGATGGAGGAGCGGGTAAAGGGTATGAATGATGGAGGAGCGGGTAAAGGGTATGAATGATGGAGGAGCGGGTAAAGGGTATGAATGATGGAGGAGCGGGTAAAGGGTATGAATGATGGAGGAGCGGGTAAAGGGTATGAATGATGGAGGAGCGGGTAAAGGGTATGATTGATGGAGGAGCGGGTAAAGGGTATGAATGATAGAGGAGCGGGTAAAGGGTATGAATGATGGAGGAGCGGGTAAAGGGTATGAATGATGGAGGAGCGGGTAAAGTGTATGAATGATTGAAGAGTGGGTAAAGGGTATGAATGATGAAGGAGCGGGTAAAGGGTATGAATGATGGAGGAGCGGGTAAATGGTATGAATGATGGAGTAGCGGGTAAAGGGTATGAATGATGGAGGAGCGGGTAAAGGGTATGAATGATGGAGTAGCGGGTAAAGAGTATGAATGATGGAGGAGCGGGTAAAGGGTATGAATGATAGAGGAGCGGGTAAAGGGTATGAATGATGGAGGAGCGGGTAAAGGGTATGAATGATAGAGGAGCGGGTAAAGGGTATGAATAATGGAGGAGCGGGTAAAAGCTATGAATGATGGAGGAGCGGGTAAAGGGTATGAATGATGGAGGAGTGGGTAAAGGGTATGAATGATGGAGGAGCGGGTAAAGGGTATGAATGATGGAGGAGCGGGTAAAATGTATGAATGATGAAGTAGCGGGTAAAGGGTATGAATGATAGAGTAGCGGGTAAAGGGTATGAATGATGGAGGAGCGGGTAAAGGGTATGAATGATGGAGGAGCAGGTAAAGGGTATGAATGATGGAGGAGCGGGTAAAGGGTGTGAATGATGGAGGAGCGGGTAAAGGGTGTGAATGATGGAGGAGCGGGTAAAGGGTGTGAATGATGGAGGAGCGGGTAAAGGGTATGAATGATGGAGGAGCGGGTAAAGGGTATGAATGATGGAGGAGCGGGTAAAGGGTGTGAATGATGGAGGAGTGGGTAAAGGGTGTGAATGATGGAGGAGCGGGTAAAGGGTGTGAATGATGGAGGAGCGGGTAAAGGGTATGAATGATGGAGGAGCGGGTAAAGGGTATGAATGATGGAGGAGCGGGTAAAGGGTATGAATGATGGAGGAGCGGGTAAAGGGTGTGAATGATGGAGGAGTGGGTAAAGGGTGTGAATGATGGAGGAGCGGGTAAAGGGTGTGAATGATGGAGGAGCGGGTAAAGGGTATGAATGATGGAGGAGCGGGTAAAGGGTATGAATGATGGAGGAGCGGGTAAAGGGTATGAATGATGGAGGAGCGGGTAAAGGGTGTGAATGATGGAGGAGTGGGTAAAGGGTGTGAATGATGGAGGAGCGGGTAAAGGGTGTGAATGATGGAGGAGCGGGTAAAGGGTATGAATGATGGAGGAGCGGGTAAAGGGTATGAATGATGGAGGAGCGGGTAAAGGGTGTGAATGATGGAGGAGTGGGTAAAGGGTGTGAATGATGGAGGAGCGGGTAAAGGGTGTGAATGATGGAGGAGTGGGTAAAGGGTGTGAATGATGGAGGAGCGGGTAAAGGGTGTGAATGATGGAGGAGCGGGTAAAGGGTGTGAATGATGGAGGAGCGGGTAAAGGGTATGAATGATGGAGGAGCGGGTAAAGGGTATGAATGATGGAGGAGCGGGTAAAGGGTGTGAATGATGGAGGAGTGGGTAAAGGGTGTGAATGATGGAGGAGCGGGTAAAGGGTGTGAATGATGGAGGAGCGGGTAAAGGGTATGAATGATGGAGGAGCGGGTAAAGGGTATGAATGATGGAGGAGCGGGTAAAGGGTATGAATGATGGAGGAGCGGGTAAAGGGTGTGAATGATGGAGGAGTGGGTAAAGGGTGTGAATGATGGAGGAGCGGGTAAAGGGTGTGAATGATGGAGGAGCGGGTAAAGGGTATGAATGATGGAGGAGCGGGTAAAGGGTATGAATGATGGAGGAGCGGGTAAAAGCTATGAATGATGGAGGAGCGGGTAAAGAGTATGAATGATGGAGCTGAACACTGAGCTCATCCTTAGATGACAGCGGGTTTGAGTTGTCAGAAATTTTCATTGGCTGGTTGCTATAAATTGGTGCCATCTGTGTTGGTGACAATATGAGTGAAGTCTATAAATAGAAGAGATGTCAGGATGGAGGTTTCTTCTAGTAATGGGGTGTTGGTAGTAGAAGTGCAGCGTATCGTCTGCATCTGGATTATCATTTGGCTTTTTACCACTTAAATCTGCCTGGTGTCAGTATAAGAAGGAATAGTGCCCCATCATTGGTGTCAGTGGGAGGAATAGTGCCCCATCATTGGTGGGAGGAATAGCACCCTATTGTTGGTATCATTGGGAGAAGGAGTGCCCCATTGGCGGTGCCCGTGGAAGGATTAGTGCCATATCATTGGTGTGAGTGGGAGGAATAGTGACCCATCATTGGTATCAGTGGGAGGAATAGTGCCCCATTGTTGGAATCGATGTGAGGAATAATGCCCCATCATTTGTATTAGTGGAAGGAATTGTGCCCTCAAAATTGGTGTCAGTGGGAGGAACAGTGCCCCATCATTGGTGTCAGTGGGAGGAACAGTGCCCCATTGGTGGTTCCAGTGGAAGGATTAGTGCCCCATTATTGGTATCAGTGGGAGGAACAGTGCCCCATTGGTGGTTCCAGTGGAAGGATTAGTGCCCCATTATTGGTATCAGTGGAAGGAACAGTGCCCCATCATTCTCTGCAAAGTGAAACTTCCCTCACATACTAAGCTCCGGAACAACTGCAAAGTTCACAGTCTATTTTTCTTTAGTAAATCCAACCCAGAGTGTTGGTGGAGAACTGTCAGCATTATAATAAGATGAAGTCACATTTGCACTGAACACAAATTATCGTGATGATACAATTCTGAATGACAATGGCGTTTATTTGCTCCCTTTTAGTCTCTTAAATATATCAAAGTGTTTTGTTATATCAGTTCAATAAGTGAAAAAATAAAAACCTGTTGATCCTGCCAAAAATATTGTGAGCTGATAACTTCCTGTGCTCTCTGCCTGTACTGCACTCTTATCTGTTACGTTGTCCCCAGCTATCTCCATGGACTATAGATCACCTCCCCCTACATGTTGTAGTTGAAGAGATGGGGGATGTTCTGGTTGTCTTGTTGTGTGGTGACAACACTTCTCTTCAATAGATACAGTACAGAGAGTGTTATCAGCCTAGGACAGGAATTGTGTTGCTGGCAGGATCATAGGTTAAAAATAAAATAAAAGATATCTGAAAAAAAGAAAACCAATGCAGCCACCACATCTAAGGACTGATGAGCTGCAATGTATTACATTTTCTTTCTTGGGCTTAGATATATTTTGTTGGGGTTCAATTTTTAAGGGGGTGCAGCAGGAAAAGAAGAAGGACACGGAGGACAAGGTACAGCCTCGCCTTCTTTTAGCTGTTATGATAGCAGACCCACAACATTTCAAGGTGCTTGGAGGGACCCCAAGTTCTGGAGGACACATCTACATCTATTAGAAGGCGTAGTAATAGAATTGATACACTAGATGGCGCCCAAACACAAGGAATTGTCTTTCATAGACTTTCATAGACTGTGAATTCAGTATATGGCATTGGTGATACATTGCTGCTGAGCTCCACCATAATCTCCCATAAGGACCCTTATGCCGCGTACACACGGCCGTTTTTCTCGTCGAGAAAAACAATTTTTTTTTCATTTCGACGAGAAAAATGATCGTCTGTGGGCTTTTTGCCGTTTTTTTAGACGAGAAAAACGGCATTAAAAACGACGAGAAAAATTAGAACATGTTCTAATTTTTCTCGTCGTTTTTTTCGACATGTTTCCCGCGGCAGTGTTTCCCATAGGGAAACACTGCCGCGGGGCCCACAGACGGTCGTTTTTCTCGACAAGAGAAAAAAACGACGTGAAAAACGACCGTGTGTGGGGAACAAGCCGTTCCCTCGTTTTTAATGTCATTATTCACGGCGGTTTTTTAACCGCCGTGAATAATGATCGTGTGTACACGGCATTACACACCGATCAGCTTTTCAGTTAACCTCCCTGGCGGTCTGATTCTGACAGATTTTTGATGCTCAAAGTTGTACATTGCTTTGCATGGAAATGTTTTATATTGTAGGCCTGTAATTCTTAAAGCCCCATACACACGGTCGGACTTTTACAAACTTCTAAATTCCCAGGTTTTCAAAAAAATACTACCGTGTGTACGCTCCATCAGACAAACTTTTTCGCTTTTCATCGGACAAAAGTTCGGTCTGCAAACAGACAAACTTTTCGCCAACAAAAGTCCGATGGAGCAAAGTCCTATCGTGTGTACAGAAATAAGCATGCCCAGAACCAATGTTAAAATCAACCAACAATAGCAGAAGTTGACCAAAGGGTGGCAGTAAAGAGCAGAAAAAACTACGTGATGTTGGAAAAGTTTTGGGAAAGTTTGCAGAAAAGTCCTGCCGTGTGTATGCTATGGGTGTGCCCGGCCAACTCCCTTCGGACAAAAATCCACGGAAAAGTTTGTTTGAAGTCCGACCGTGTGTACGAGGCTTTAGGAATAACTCACTTAAATCTGTCCAAACAAGAGTCTAGTAGACATCCCGGGTATGATACATTTTGAAACACAAAATCATAAATTATAATATAATAAATAACTATAAATAATTATATCAAATAATAATAATAATAAAAATTATTCAATAATGTAATCAAATCAAAAACACAGAAATTTGCTCAGTTGCAGAATTTTCGCTGTCGTTGCTTTCAGTGTTTGATGACGAATTTCCCCACAAATCGCTATTGCTCAATTCTGCGAGTGATTCGAATTTATTATCGCTGTTTTCTAGCTGGTCTAAAACCGCTTTTGACATAAAAAGGGACACTTTTTGGTTGCTATGGACAATCTCCAGTTTCCAGGCAGAAAGAACAGTATATACAGTATAATATAAAACTGCATGCAGGGCACTGGACAGACCACTAGGGACAAAGGGGAGGTGAAATAATTTGATACAGTAATGTACCCTGTAATATTACTGTGTACTGTATGTATTGTGTGTTTTTAACTTTTTGAATTTGGCGCCGTGTTCTGTCCCCGTGCGTCGCAACGCTCGTAGGGAACGGAGCTCGGCACTGTGAATCTAGTGGAGGACACATGGCTCGCAGACACAGCGGGGAGACATTACTAGACATGTGCATTCGTTTTCGTCCGAATGCATTTTCGACCGAATTTCAGCTATTTTCGTTATCGTTTTAACTAATGAAAACGTAAGCACAGAATCCGAAAACCGAAAGATCCGACATAAACAAATGCTTTATTTTCGTTTTCGTTGCTACAACAGTTCGATATACAGGTCCTTCTCAAAAAATTAGCATATTGTGATAAAGTTCATTATTTTCTGTAATGTACTGATAAACATTAGACTTTCATATATTTTAGATTCATTACACACAACTGAAGTAGTTCAAGCCTTTTCTTGTTTTAATATTGATGATTTTGGCATACAGCTCATGAAAACCCCAAAATCCTATCTCAAAAAATTAGCATATTTCATCCGACCAATAAAAGAAAAGTGTTTTTAATACAAAAAAAGTCAACCTTCAAATAATTATGTTCAGTTATGCACTCAATACTTGGTCGGGAATCCTTTTGCAGAAATGACTGCTTCAATGCGGCGTGGCATGGAGGCAACCAGCCTGTGGCACTGCTGAGGTGTTATGGAGGCCCAGGATGCTTCGATAGCGGCCTTAAGCTCATCCAGAGTGTTGGGTCTTGCGTCTCTCAACTTTCTCTTCCCAATATCCCACAGATTCTCTATGGGGTTCAGGTCAGGAGAGTTGGCAGGCCAATTGAGCACAGTAATACCATGGTCAGTAAACCATTTACCAGTGGTTTTGGCACTGTGAGCAGGTGCCAGGTCGTGCTGAAAAATGAAATCTTCATCTCCATAAAGCTTTTCAGCAGATGGAAGCATGAAGTGCTCCAAAATCTCCTGATAGCTAGCTGCATTGACCCTGCCCTTGATAAAACACAGTGGACCAACACCAGCAGCTGACATGGCACCCCAGACCATCACTGACTGTGGGTACTTGACACTGGACTTCAGGCATTTTGGCATTTCCCTCTCTCCAGTCTTCCTCCAGACTCTGGCACCTTGATTTCCGAATGACATGCAAAATTTGCTTTCATCCGAAAAAAGTACTTTGGACCACTGAGCAACAGTCCAGTGCTGCTTCTCTGTAGCCCAGGTCAGGCGCTTCTGCCGCTGTTTCTGGTTCAAAAGTGGCTTGACCTGGGGAATGTGGCACCTGTAGCCCATTTCCTGCACACGCCTGTTCACGGTGGCTCTGGATGTTTCTACTCCAGACTCAGTCCACTGCTTCCGCAGGTCCTCCAAGGTCTGGAATCGGTCCTTCTCCACAATCTTCTTCAGGGTCCGGTCACCTCTTCTCGTTGTGCAGCGTTTTCTGCCACACTTTTTCCTTCCCACAGACTTCCCACTGAGGTGCCTTGATACAGCACTCTGGGAACAGCCTATTCGTTCAGAAATTTCTTTCTGTGTCTTACCCTCTTGCTTGAGGGTGTCAATGATGGCCTTCTGGACAGCAGTCAGGTCGGCAGTCTTACCCATGATTGCGGTTTTGAGTAATGAACCAGGCTGGGAGTTTTTAAAAGCCTCAGGAATCTTTTGCAGGTGTTTAGAGTTAATTAGTTGATTCAGATGATTAGGTTAATAGCTCGTTTAGAGAACCTTTTCATGATATGCTAATTTTTTGAGATAGGAATTTTGGGTTGTCATGAGCTGTATGCCAAAATCATCAATATTAAAACAAGAAAAGGCTTGAACTACTTCAGTTGTGTGTAATGAATCTAAAATATATGAAAGTCTAATGTTTATCAGTACATTACAGAAAATAATGAACTTTATCACAATATGCTAATTTTTTGAGAAGGACCTGTAGATAGGAGATTCGACGTGACGCTGACAATCAACATCTGTGTCTATCGAACCTGTGGTCGAATGTGCCTAACCTTAACTCTATTAGTCCAAGATTATTCTACATAGGAGAGAAAAGATTCGACATTATAGAGAGAAAAGATTCGACATAGGAGAGAAAGATTCGACATAGAAGAGAAAATATTCGACATAGGAGAGAAAAGATTCGACATAGGAGAAAAGATTTGTTATTATAGAGAGAAAAGATTCGACATAGGAGAGGAAAGATTCGACATAGGAGAGAAAGATTCGACATAGGAGAGAAAAGATTCGACATAGGAGAGAAAAGATTCGACATAGGAGAGAAAAGATTCGACATAGGAGAGAAAAGATTCGACATTATAGAGAGAAAAGATTCGACATAGGAGAGAAAAGATTCGACATAGGAGAGAAAAGATTCGACATTATAGAGAGAAAAGATTCGACATTATAGAGAGAAAATATTCGACATAGGAGAGAAAAGATTCGACATAGGAGAGAAAAGATTTGTTATTATAGAGAGAAAAGATTCGACATAGAGAGAAAAGATCACTGCTGGAATTGGGTGGGGGAAGTAAAATAAAAATAAAGTTGATGATGAATGTTATTGGCTGATTGTAACCAAAGAGGAGGAGCAGTAAAATAGCTAGAATGACGAAGATTCGACAAAGCATCGAAAGTTAGAAGATTCGACGGTGCAGCAAAACTGTACGACGCTGCAATCGTACATTTCCGGTCAAATGCATCCGCCCATAGGCTATAGAAGAATTCTAATGTTGGTTGACTAGTAATAGTAATGAATAAATATAATTATTACTAGTCATACAACATTAGAATTCTTCTATAGCTTGTGGGCGGAACATTCGACCGGAAATGTATGATTGCAGCGTCGTACAGTTTCACTGCTCCGTCAAATCTTCTTTGAACATTCGACAGACACCATAAGCCTTCAATGACAGATTCAACCTTAATTAATTCAGATTTTCGGACGAATGCAATTTCTAACGAAAAACGAAATAAATAAAAACGAATTTCGGGAGTAACTAAATAAATTTATTTTTCGGACAAAAACGAAATTCCGAAACGAAATATTTCAGTGTGCACATGTCTAGACATTACAGGATCCAGGGGACAAGGTAAGTAACTCTCCCTGGATACTGCGATGCGATCCCGAGTGTGGCTCGGGGTTACCGCTTTTGATATGGAAAATTAACCCCGAGCCACACTCAGGATTACCGCTAAGGAGGTTAAAAAAAGCATGAAAAATGCATCCCTTTAAAACCTATGGAACTATTCTCATCGGTCACTTAAAGCTAGTTATTAGGCAAAGGAGAGGCAAGAGATCCGTGTGAAAAACGAGCCACATTTTTAATGCATTTTTCCCAGGCACTCCCAGAGAAGCCTATAGGGGTCAATAACATTCGACTCTGCCCCCCAAAGAATGTACTTTTCTGAGTGACAATCTTCAAGTGATGCACAGGTGTGAATGGACGCTATTGAACATAATGGGAATCTTGAGCGTTAAAGCGCCTTGCGAAATGTGCTTCAAATCGCTCAGGTGTGAATGGTGTCTACAGCAGCGGATTCTCATTGGTCGGGGTCACAAAACAAGGACTGACATGACAGCATAGGTGTGCGCAGCCTATTGCATTAGGGTGTGCACCCCAAAACTCAAACACACAGGCATGTGTGTATATATATATATATATATATATATATATATAGAGAGAGAGAGAGAGAGAGAGAGAGAGAGAGAGCACCCTTGTCTTAAAGTGGATGTAAATCCACTCTCATCCTTTCTAAACTACTGCCATAGTGCTGATCTATAAGGATATAGATGCCTCCTGCATGTATCCTTATCTGTGAAATGTCTCCCCTCTGTCTGTTATGAGACCCTAAAAACTGCAGATTCTGTAAGTACAGGGCTGCCATCAGGGGGGTACAGGCAGTACACATGTAAGGGGCCCGGATGGCAACCCCCCCTTTTATTTATTTTTTTGTTCGGCAGCACCTTATTCTCGGGGACGACGACATATACAGCAGCACCCCCCCCGCTTCTCAATTCTCGGCACCCCCCGGTTTTCAATTTGCAGCAGCAGCACTCCCCCTGGTTCTCAATTAATTTGCGGCGGCAGCACCCCCCCCCCCCAGTTCGTCCATGCCTGAATGCCTGAAGCTGTGTAAGGGGCCCCATAATTACTGATGGGGGCCCTGTGTGGGTGGGTCTGTTGTCTGGAGCTCGGTGGGTGGAGTCGTGATGTCAGTAGACTCCCCGCCCACCTCTACACTCCCCTTGTCAGCATGCACATTTTCTCCTGTGTATTTCTTACACTGAACTTCTACTAAGATCACCTACATCCAGTCAAAACCCAGAAAAGTCACCACATGACTTCAGCATGCCCAATCATGCTGAGGTGTGGAGAAGCCAATCCTGGGAGAGCTGGAGAAGAAAGGAGGGGGGATGGGAAGTACATTGAATGTCTCTCAGGCTCCTGAATGAGATATGTATATAATCTGTCACTCACAGCAAGGGGGAAGAACTGACTCCTATTTCTCTGTGTGTCAGTTTTTATCTTACTGAAAAAAAATAAGAGGATTGCTCAGAGTTGGATTAACTCTTTGTGGCGAGACTGGGCACTGATGATATGAAATCCTATACTGTACAGGGTACAAGCCTTAATTAAAGTTTTTTTCGGTTTACTCTTTAATTAGGAGCTATCTGTAAATTTAGCTGTGCTGGGTTGTAGTTAACCGAGCTAATTTGTAGTCTTATGCCGCATACACACGGTCGGAAATTCCGACAGCAAAAGTCCGATGTGAGCTTTTGGTCGGAAATTCCGACCGTGTGTATGCTCCATCGGACTTTTGCTGTCGGAATTTCCGCCAGCAAAAGATGGAGAGCAGGTTCTCTATTTTTCAGACGGAAAAAGTTCTTGTCGGAAATTCCGATCGTCTGTAGCAATTCCGACACGCAAAATTCCTACGCATGCTCGGAAACAATTTGACGCATGCTTGGAAGCATTGAACTTTATTTTCTCGGCTCGTCGTAGTGTTGTACGTCACCGCGTTCTTGACAGTCGAAAAAGTTCAGAGAACTTTTGTGTGACCGTGTGTATGCAAGCCAAGCTTGAGCGGAATTCCGTCGGAAAAACCATCCAAGGTTTTTCCGACGAAAATTACGACCGTGTGTACGCGGCATTAATGATCATTTGGGTTTTCCCCTAAGCTCATGTATAGCTGTAGTTCCTCCCTTTTGTCAATAGGTGGCACTGGTACCTTTGGCATTAGTATGATTAGTGCCAGTGAAACAGAGTTATTATTATTATTATTATTATTATACAGGATTTATATGGCGCCAACAGTTTGCGCAGCGCTTTACAACATCAGGGAAGACAGTAAAATCACAATACAATTCAATACAGAGGGATCAGGGGGCCCTGCTCGTTAGAGCTTACAGTCCAGAAGTTATGAATGTGCATACTTTTTTCAGCCAATCAGTAGGAGTCGATGCCTATGTAAATTAAGTGGGTGGCAGTTGGGGGGTGCTAAAAACGTAGTTCAACCATGTGTTTTTAACGCCCCCAACCACAAGTCTAAAAGAGCCCTTTCTATCCTAGGGTGATATTACCCGCGCAACGCTACATTGGGAACAATGTTGGCTTTGGGCGCAAAGCATCACAACCAAGGCATGTGATCACCCCTGTCTGCTGTCTTTGCAGCTTAAAGTGGAGGGGGGAGGTTAACAATGCAGTTTAATTACATGTTGTTAACACCCCCAACCACAAGTCTAGGGGCCAATTCATATTGCAACACAGAGCGGCAGGAGCGCTTCCCCGCCCCGGCTGCTCTGCATTGCCGGCTGTGCTAGGGGGCAGTGTGGTGCATGCTTCAGTGCATCACATGGCTCCCTTTTGTTTTGTATGAACTTTATTTAAAGTGTAGTAAACATACACATCATTCACTGAGATGTCCGCACTTCCCTGCGCTGCCTGACATTGCAGTGCGATTCGGTTCGGTGTGCTGCGATAAAATGCAGCATGTCTACATTTTTCTTTAGCATGCTGCAGCGCAGTGCTAGCCTGCATTGCAGTGTGAATTGGACACATAGGAAACATTTGTTTTCTGTGTGTCTCAGCGGTAACAGACGTTTTACCATACGGTCACCGCACACAGGGGGAATTGGCCATAAGACTCCATTCACACTTCGCAATTTGAAATTGAAATTGGGGGGGGGGGATTGGTGCAAAACACGCAAGGCGCCTTTGGGTGCCATTCATTGGGTAGGGTGACCACGTGTCCCGGATTGCCCGGGACAGTCCCGCATTTTGCAGGTCTGTCCCGGGCACCTTCATTCCAGGACAGTACAGTGTCCCGGAATGAAACTGACACAGCCACCCCCCGGGGCCAATCTGATGCCCCCAAAAAAGGCCGCCACATCACAGCTTTACTCACTGACAGTACTTGTCCTGGCTGGGAATGCCTGGAGGAGCACAATCCCGCCCCCTGCTTGTGATTGGAGAAATCATAAATCCCGCCTCTTGTGTCCAATCACTGTGCTGTGATAGTTACAGTAAAAGCTGATTTTTGGGAAGGGGGGTGTCCCTGAATGGTAGTTTGGAAATGTGGTCACCCTATCATTGGGTGCCATTTACTGATTGATTGAACCTAGGACAGTGATGGCAAACCTTGGCACCCCAGATGTTTTGGAACTACATTTCCCATGATGCTCAACTACACCGCAGAGTGCCTGAGCATCATGGAAAATGTAGTTCCAAAACACCTGGGGTGCCAAGGTTCGCCATCACTGCCCTAGGGCATAACTACAGAGCATTTCCCTTTCCCCTCTTCTCTATGATTGGGGGAGGTGTAGTGTAGTCCCTGGAGATAGCTGGGAACAATGTAACTGATAAGAGTGCAGCACAGGCAGAAAGCACAGGAAGTTATCAGCTCACAAGATCTCTGGCAGGATCAACGGGTATTTTTTCGCACTTACGGAACAGATATAACAAAACGCTTACAATGGTATATTTAACTGATCAATAGATATCTAGTAAGAGATCATGATTGTGGTTTATGTACACTTTAACCGCTTGAGGACTGCTGCACGCCGATGTACATGGGCAAAATGGCACGGCTGGGCACATGGGCATACAGGTACGTCCCCTTTTAGAGCCCAGCCGTGGGTCGCGAGCGCGACGACGCCGCCGGCGCGCTCGTGACCTGGTCCTCTTCTCCGTGACCGTCCCCGCGGGAACAGCGGACCCGATTGCCGCTGGTGTCCCGCGATCGGGTCACAGAGAGGAAGAACGGGGAGAGGCAAGTGTAAACAAACCTCTCCCCGTGCTTTCTAGTGTGACTGACACTGATCGTCTGTTCCCTGTAATAGGGAACGACGATCAGTGACGTCACACGCTAAGCCACGCCCCCTCACAGTAAGAAACACAAATCAGGACATACTTAACCCCTACAGCGCCCCCTCCTGGTTAACCCCTTTACTACCAGTGTCATTTTTACAGTAACCAGTGCATTTTTATAGCACTGATCGCTGTAAAAATGACAATGGTCCCAAAATAGTGTCAAAAGTGTCTGATGTGTCCGCCATAATGTCGCAGTCACGAAAAAAATCGCTGATCGCCGCCATTACTAGTAAAAAAAAAATATATATATATATATAAAAATGCCATAAAACTACCCCCTATTTTGTAAACGCTATACCTTTTGCGCAAACCAATCAATAAACGTCGATTGCAATTTTTTTTTTACCAAAAATATGTAGAAGAATACGTATCGGCCTAAACTGAGGAAAAACATTTTTTTTAATATATTTTTTGGGGATATTTATTATAGCAAAAAGTAAAAAATATTGCATTTTTTTCCAAATTGTCGCTCTATTTTTGTTTATAGCGCAAAAAGTAAAAACCGCAGAGGTGATCAAATACCACCAAAAGGAAGCTCTGTTTATGGGAAAAAAAGGACGGCAATTTTGTTTGGGAGCCACGTCGCACGACCGCGCAATTGTCAGTTAAAGCGACGCAGTGCCGAATCGCAAAAAGGGGCCTGGTCCTTATGCTGCGTATTGGTCCGAGTCTTAAGTGGTTAAAGGGGAACTCTAATGGAAAGAATGTAATTCCTTCCATTACGCCGTCCACATTCCGCTAGTAAATGTCCTATAGTCTGGTGGCCCTGTATGAAGGTCCCTGGCCAGCTCATATTAATTACAATAATAAGGCCCAAAGTATGAAAGGCTTCACAGAATTATGTTTTAGTAAATGCTCTGCAAGCCGCCACATGCCGGGCCCTGTGTTATGAGAGGCCATGCATGCTTACAGCCTGTACGAGGGGTCTCATCCCCCCCACCCCCTGGCTGGCAGAGGCCCGTAGGGAAGGGGGTGAGAGCCAACCACCTGCTCAGTGCTGAGTCCAGATCATCCGAGGCTTAGTTACCCCAAGCCGTCCTAATGAATCGCATCCCGCTATATGTCCACCCAGAGTCACAAATACTTAAGGGGAAACGCGATGGAGGATCGCGGGGAGAAACCAATAAGTAATGACTATTTTAACCCTTAACGCTTTAATTTTGTTGAGTGCTATTGTGATTTATACAGACGCTACCTAATAGTGACTCTAACTGGCCAGCAAACTTGCAGAGATTTTTCAGTCTTAACTCCTCAATGCACCCCCCCCCCCCCCTTAACCTTAGATGAGTCTGAGCCAGGAAAGAAGATTGGCTCCCATGATCCAACAGGAGCCTCCTGTGTTCTGTGTGCCATATGTTCACTGTTGTCATTCAGGAGGGCACTTAGTCTGTAAGGGTAGCAGGCACTGCACTGCATTCTATTTGTGCCTCCAACAGGAAATTCTGTTTTTTGTTTTGGTACCAGAATATCTGGTTTCTGCTTATTTTAGGTGATTTCAGCACCATTATTAAAATATAAAATCCTGATTTCTAACTGAAATGATATCCTACTTTAATGTGCACCTGTCACCTACAGTAAATGGAAGCTTTACATGTCTGGGGTCATGGTAACATGCAACAAAATGGGACTCAGCTCTGGACCCTGAACAATGGAAAGGCCTCATTATTACACACATTCCTTTATAGCGACCTCAATAATTGTAAGACATCAGATTACATTTCTATTTATTCTTAGTTCATTATTTCTTGCAGAAAATTTCAATCACTCACCAGTACTGATCACAAATAGCTATAATCAATACTAATCACTGATACTAATCAATATAACAAAACACTAATAATATCACCAACAGTAATTATCAATACTAGCACCAATACTAATCAGCATGACCAAACACCAATAATATCACCAATATTAATCATCAATACTAACGCCAATACTAGTCAGTATAACAAAACATAAATAATATCAACAACAGTAATCATCAATACTAACACCAATACTAATCAGTATAACAAAACACCAATAATATCAGCAATAATAATTATCAATACTAACACCAATACTAATCAGTATAACAAAACACCAATCATATCAGCAAAAATAATTATCAATACTAACACCAATACTAATCAGTATAACAAAACACCAATAATATTAGCAATAATAATTATCAATACTAACACCAATACTAATCAGTATAACAAAACACCAATCATATCAGCAAAAATAATTATCAATACTAACACCAATACTAATCAGTATAACAAAACACCAATAATATTAGCAATGATAATCATCAATACTAACATTAATACTAATCAGTATAACAAAATACCAATAATATCAGCAATAATAATTATCAATACTAACACCAATACTAATCAGTATAACAAAACACCAATAATATCAGCAATAATAATTATCAATACTAACACCAATACTAATCAGTATAACAAAACACCAATAATATCAGCAATAATAATTATCAATACTAACACCAATACTAATCAGTATAACAAAACACCAATAATATTAGCAATAATAATTATCAATACTAACACCAATACTAATCAGTATAACAAAACACTAATAATATCAGCAATACAAATCGCCAATTCTAATCAACATGACCAAACACCAATAATATCACCGATACTAACCAACATTACTAAACACTAATAATATAATCAATTACTAATAAACATTACCAAACACCAAAAATTTCACCAGTTCTAATCAATAATACAAAGCATCAGCAAAATCACCAATACTATTAACAATACTAATCAATACTAATACTAATCAGCATTACAAAAAAAAACAATAAGATCACCAATACCAATCACCAATACTAATCAGCATGATCAAACACCAATAATATCATCAATAGTAATCATTAATACTAACACCAATACTAATCAGTATAACAAAACACCAATAATATCACCGATACAAATCACCAATACTAATAACAGTACCAATCATCAATTCTAATCAGCATTACAACAACAATGCTATTTACCAATCCTAATCAATATTACAAAACACCAATGCTATCATTAATGCTAATCAGCAATAGAAATCACCATTACTAACCAATAATTCTATATTGTAATCACCAATATTAGTGATCAACAATAATTACCAATCCCATCACTAATACTAATCACCAATACTAAATATAGTAATATTACAAAACACCAAACTGTCATCAAAACTAATAACTAACCCCCCTTACTAATCAATATTACAAAACACCAATACTGTCATTAGTACTAATCACCAATATCAATGGCCAATATTAATCATGAATACTAATTAATATTAATCACCAATACTAATCATGAAAACTAATTAATATTAATCACCAATACCAAACACCAATACTAATCAATATTACAAAACACCAATCCTATCATTAATAACAATCACCAATATTAATAATCAATACTTATCATTAATATAATAAATCATCAATATGAGTCACTATTGGTAATCACTCATTCTAATCACTAATGTTATTCATAAGCACTAATCCTCAATGCTAATAAATATTACCGATCACCAATACTATCAACCTCCCTGGAATGTCTATAGGACTTTGCCAGTTCATGATGCCCAGGGGGCATTTTATACTCCACCCACTTGAAAACAAAGTACCCACATCTATTTTGCCCCTTTGTTCTGAGCTAACCAATGCCACCCTCCCCCTCCTCAGATGTATACTACCAAAATCTGACTGCCGCGGGATTATTTACAGCCAACTTTTGACCAGATTTT
This sequence comes from Rana muscosa, assembly GCA_029206835.1. Lineage (NCBI taxonomy): Eukaryota > Metazoa > Chordata > Amphibia > Anura > Ranidae > Rana > Rana muscosa. The sequence goes on from CM055128.1 coordinate 27,641,989, forward strand.
GCTTAATATGTTGATTTCCTATGGTCGGCGGCTCCATCTATTGGCCATACTGTGGTATTTTTCATTAAATAGATCAGTCAGAAAAATTCCAAATGATGGTCACTAGATGGAGCTAATGAGCACAGGAAAGCACTGTATTTTAGCAAAATCCTGTCAGAATTCATGATGACTGGGAGAATGATTGTGAAATTTGTCCAGCAAATTTATTTTTAATAAACACCTAATTTTTTGTCAGTTAAGCAATGGAAAGGCCAGTGGGGCGCCACTGATGGTCTCTGCTTAAGACATCAGTTGTCCCTAATCTGCTCCTGTTTACAGAAGCTCCTTTCACCTATCCTGGACCTGCTCTTGTGTCAAAGAGCTGCCCCTGATTAGCCTCAATTTTTTTTTTTACAGAAAGTGACCCAAAAAAAATAATTATATATATAGTATATTGTCAAAAGTATTGGGACACCTGCCTTTACACGCACATGAACTTTAATGGCATCCCAGTCTTAGTCCATAGGGTTCAATATTGAGTTGGCCCTCCCTTTGCAGCTATAACAGCTTCATCTCTTCTGGGAAGGCTGTCCACAAGGTTTAGGAGTGTGTCTGTGGGAATGTTTCTCAACTCCAGTCCTCAAGGCGCCCCAACAGGTCATGTTTTCAGGATTTCCCTCAGATGAAACAGCTGTGGGAATTACTAAGGCAGTGAAACTGATCAAATCCCCTGTGCAAAATAATGGAAATCCTGAAAACATGACCTGTTGGGGCGCCTTGAGGACTGGAGTTGAGAAACACTGGTCTATGGGAATGTTTGACCATTCTTCCAGAAGAAGATTTGTGAGGTCAGGCTCTGATGTTGGAGAGAAGGTCTGGCTCACAGTCTCCACTCTAAATTATTCCAAAGGTGTTCTATCAGGTTGAGGTAAGGACTCTGTGCAGACCAATTAAGTTCCTCCACCCCAAATTCGCTCATCCGTGTCTTTATGGACTTTGCTTTGTGCACTGGTCCAAATCATTTGGTGGAGGGGGGGATTATGGTGAGGGGTTGTTTTTCAGGGGTTGGGCTTGTGGTTGGGCTTGGCCCCGTAGTTCCAGTGAAGGGAACTCTTAAGGCGTCAGCATAACAAGACATTTTGGACAATTTCATGCTCCCAACTTTGTGGGAACAGTTTGGGGATGGCCCCTTCCTGTTCCAACATGACTGCGCACCAGGGCACAAAGCTAGGTCCATAAAGACATGGATGAGCGAGTTTGGGGTGGAGGGAGTTGACTCGCCTGCACAGAGTCCTGACCGCAACCCAATAGAACAAACACCTTTGGGATGAATTAGAGCGGAGACTGCGACCCAGGCCTTCTCATCCAACATCAGTGCCTGACCTCACAATTGCGCTTCTGGAAGAATGGTAAAACATTCCCATAGACACTCCTAAACCTTGTGGACAGCCTTCCCAGACGAGTTGAAGCTGTTATAGCTGCAAAGGGTGGGGCCAACTCAATATTGAACCCTACGGACTAAGACTTGGATGCCGATAAAGTTCATGTGCATGTAAAGGTAGGCGTCCCAATAATTTTGGAAATATATACATACATATATATATATAGAGAGAGAGAGAGAGAGAGAGAGAGAGAGAGCGCAACAGAAACACAAATAACAAATACAAAACAAATGGAAAAAACCCACAATGAACACAAAATGAAATAAAGTCAACTCCCCAGACAGACCAAGCCCCCCCCCCCCCTCCTCCCGATCAAAGGATTTAATTTCAGTGACGGCCCGCTGGTAGTGTTTCATCTACTTGCCTGGCCCCAGTCCCAAAACCAGAGGAGATTAATGAGAATATTTTTGTGTAAGACTTCTGTGCCCAGGGTTGGCACTGTGTGTGCCAGTTGTATTAATACTGAGATTAGCACCATTCAGAACATGTTAGTAACAAGGAGGCGAGATGACACCAGAAAGGTAACGCGAGAGATTTGTGTACAGATTTTCTTGCAGGGTTCAGAATATTCCTTGGCAGAGAGAAATGCGTTATTTAAGAAGCAGAATGGGAAAATGTTGGAAATTTCTCCACAAATGCCCTGTGATTGGTCTATTTTAGTTTAGTAATAACTGTAGTTGAACATAAACCTATATTCCTATAAATGCAGAAAGATACGATCAGAAGCAAAGTTACTATAAATACAAAAGTTTGAGGACACCTGACCATCACACCTATGATAAGGCCAAAGGGTATGAACCCACCTCGAAATGATGGAGTTCAGGGAACAATTACCGTATATACTCGAGTATAAGCCGAGTTTTTCAGCACATTTTTTTGTGCTGAAAATGCCCCCCCCCCCCGGCTTTTACTCGAGTCACCTTTTTGCGCCTGATCTCCTAGAATTTGAGGACCAGGTACCGGCCAGCCGTAGGTCCCCTGGACCCCAAACTTGGCACGCAAGTAGCCCCACTCCTCCTCTACAAGTGTGCAAAGTTTGTTGTCCGGGGGACCTACGGCCGGGGAGCACCAATTTTACAATTGAGTTTGTTGCAGGCTGGCTGATAAGTTGAGCTGGGAATTTTTCTTTGTTGCGGTTTGACACCGATCACTCACTTTGTTTCAATGTTTTTATTAAGGTTTTGCAATGTACATGAAAAGTAACATATAACAAATAGCGTTCGTATGTTCTTATTACATACCGTATATACTCGAGTATAAGCCGAGTTTTTCAGCATTTTTTTGTGCTGAAAATGCTCCCCTCGGCTTATCCTCGAGTCTGTGTCCATCTTCAATTTTGGGCGCTTGATCCTGGCCCACCGTAGGTTCCCTGGACTCCAAACCTGGCACACATGTAACAATGTAGGAAAGTGGGGGCACTTTTGGTCAAATCTTGTAGCACCACATCCCATGTAATTTGAAATTAGAGAAAGAAGGGGGCAGTGGGTATACTCAGTACCCTGGGATTTTCAAATCCGGTGCTAAATAGAGACTGACAACAAGATCAAATCTTAAAAGGTTTGTTCATTTTATTGACATGAAAAAGACACAGAATATACACAAAGTAAAATAACCATCCTTGAAGACGTGTAACTCAATGATCAAGGTGCAATTTTCTAGGTCGCCACTCTACTAGTTTCGCTAAAATAGCTTCCTCAGGAGTGATTGTGACAGTAGCAGAATTATACTGAAAGCACAGAATACATGTGGTTAGCACAGAGGATGGTTAAGGATTAATGTTGCATCAACATATAACATTGTTTAAATTAACTTGCGGAAGTTAACGCATCAATATTGACATGGTAATAGGGAAAAGTATAAATAAACAAAAAAACATGCATAGTTGATCAGGACCCATGCTGAGCACCAAACATACATATGTATACATATGCACTCACCAGTTTGCAATAAAACTCATCTAATATAAATGGAAGGAAAGGGTTCTCTCAAAACCACACAGTTCAAACGAGACAGCAATGTTCCATTGCTCCACTCAACCAACTAGCAGAGTCCAGTGGCCCACCTATTAGTATACGCAACCATAGGGGTATATGGGCAGCATGAAATGGATACCTATAAACGGTAAGTAAAATGTGTTATAAGTACCGAGGCTGCACAAACACATTCTATTGTGTAATGCTTGAAATCGTAACCTCTTACCTTTATAGAATAGATATGCCAATAAATTGTCGGTAAGTATCTGGCATCAATATTGCTCATAGGGGTGCTAAGGCTAAGATGTTTGAATGAGGAATGAATGAGCCAGCGGGAGTGCACATCAACCCAGAAGGGAGATAAGATGCATTGGAAGATATCTGTCAGCTATTAAAGCAAACACAGAACATATATATCAGAATGGAAGAGAATGAATCCTAAAGAAAAACATAGATCAAAAGGTCTAGTGACAAAGCATTCATGCAGTGCCTTACCTGGATGAATAAGCATGCAGCATAGTCCGGCTGGAAGGAGTGCAACCAGCCCCTTAGTGTGGAGAAGAATCCTGACAGAAAGTGAGCGGTGCAAACCGCGCTTCATATACCCCCACCGCGGCGGCGTCTGACCTCATCGCCGTGGTGCGGACGTCTGCTAGGATGTCCATATGGGACGCACGCACCGTCCAATGATTAGGACTGGTGCGTGCGTCAGTGAAGCAGCCAACCGGCGTGGCTCATCACACATCAGAAGACGTGTGTGTTGAAGCCCTCCGTGCTGCTGAAGTCAGCCGCGCCATCTAGAAAAAGGGAAAAGCCACACTATTACATGTGTAAAGTGAGAAAATGGTTGGTAGCACAATGAGGATGGAAAAATGGATGGAAATTCGAGGCTGACTGAGCAAGGACCTACTAATAAAGGGCGACCTAAGTGAACATAAGATTGGCAAAACAAATGAAATAAACAAGGGCGCCCCAGGCGTCCGTATGGTTGCACTAAGGTGCGCCAAAGGATAAACTGGCAAGGGAGAAGTGCTGCATGGAGTTAGCTGAATTATATCAGCACACAAAAATGTGTGTTAATATGTTTGAACAATCATAAGAATATATTGATTGATAGAGAAATTCCATCTCCAATAATTCCGATTAATTGAAAAATCACAGAGAGATAAAATGCTATTTATGTAACATAGCCAGAGTTAATAAAAGGCATAGAAAAAAAAGGCAAACTGGTGAGATTGGAGGAGCACATAATGGGCCATGAGCATCACAATAGAAAAACAGTTTGTTGTCTATGATGCCACCGACGCTGTGGCTACTATCAGTTTGAAATAAATACATCAACAAATTTCATATACAGAAACGAACATGCATAAATAAAAAACAATGTATTCATAGTGAGGCCACAGAAATCCTGCGGCTACTGTTCAATAAGAAGTAAATACGTCAAAATTCATATAAATTGTAAATAATGAAACAAATATATAAAGGTATCCAACAAATACTGGAGGTAAATCAAATAAACAAACAAACACACACAAAGAAAAGGGAAGGAGGAAAAAAGGAAGGAAGGGGGCCCTATAAAAAGGGCTTAAAACTGAATGCATCATTCAGACCAGGGTACCTAAGGGCAGAGAGCCTATGGATCCACCTGGCATCTTTTTGGAGCAGGATCCTGTCATAGTTCCCCCCTCTATCTCCCGGGGGGACATGTTCCAAAGCAGAGAAGTGCATTACTGTACTGTCAAATTTATGGAAAAGGCCCACATGACGACTAATGGGAGTTTCCATTTTTTTCTTTTTGATCAAAGAGACATGGTCTCTTATGCGATGAAAAAATGGTTGTTTGGTCTTCCCAATATAAAAGGCATCACATTGGCACTGCATGAGATATACTATGCCAATGGAATTACACGTAACAGAGAATAAGGGTCTATATACCTGTCCATTGGGAAGAATGACAGTGGATGATGAATGCACGTATCTGCAAAACTTGCATTTGTGACAGGGCCTGGTGCCCCTAAAGGGGATGGTATTGGATGATGATGAAGAAAAATGACTGTGAACCAAGGTATCCCTCAGAGATCTGTCTCTCCTATAAGTAATTTCAGGATAGGGTTTAATCCACTTGGAAATTTGTTCATCATTTGTTAATAGGTGCCAGTGTTTTTGTAAAATATGGCGGACTTCTCGATGTTGATTTGAGTATTTGGTTATTAGACGTACTCCCGGGTCAGGTTTAGCTCTCTTGGGGCCATGTAAAAGGGCATTTCTATCCTGTTTTTTAGTTCTTGCATATGCTTTTTTGAGGCTTTTGTTACTGTAGCCTCGTTCTAGGAAGCGTGCTCTGAGTAGTCTGGCCTCAGATTCAAAATCTTGTTGATTGCTACAATTCCGGCGTAATCTGAGGTATTGCCCGTAAGGCACACTGGAAATTAGAGATTTTGGGTGTGCACTTCCTGCGTGTAGCAGGGAGTTTCCTGCCGAGGATTTGCGGTATAAAGAAGTACTAATAGTGCCATCACTGTTGGCACTGATTTTTAGATCAAGGAAAGTCAAATCTGTTCGACTTATTTCGAAGGTAAACTTCAAATTAAAGCTGTTAATCTTAAGGCGGTTTAGGAAGGTGGTGAGGGCATCCCTGGGACCGGTCCATACAAAAAAAATGTCATCAATAAATCGTCGCCATATTGGAATGAATTCCAGAGAATCCTGAAGGTCTTCTCTGAAAAAAAGTTGTCTCTCCCACCCCCCCAGATACAGGTTGGCATAGGAGGGGGCGCACTTGGTCCCCATTGCCACCCCCTGTATCTGGAGGTAGTGGGAGTCTCCGAACAAAAAAATATTGTTAGATAAAATAAACTCCAATAGACTAAGAATGAAGTTTATGTAGGTCCGAGGGATGCTCCTATCCTCGACGATGAAGCCCTCCACAGCCCGCAAGCCAAGATGATGTGGTATGGAGTTGTAAAGGGCCTCAACATCGAGCGCCACCAACCATGATCCCCTGGGCAGGGAGAGCCCATCCAAAGCCCTGAGGAGGTCAGTAGTATCCTGAAGATAAGATACCAATCCTTCAACATGTGGTCGCAAAAAGTCATCGACCAATTGACTGGCGGTTTCCGTCAGTGAACCATTACCGGAGATGATGGGATGTCCCGGAAGGGAAGATAAACTCTTATGAACTTTAGGTAATGCATAGAGAGTTGGAGTTCTGGGGTTGGTGATGTTGAGAAACTCCCAGTTTTTTTTTGTAATTAAACCATCGTGGTAGGCATTACCAATCAGGTGTTTATAACGTGTATTAGTTAAATCAAGATGAGTATTAGACACCTTGCGGTACCATTCTTTGTTGGTCAATAAGTTCATGACCATCTGTTCATAGTCACGAAGGTTCATGACCACCAAGTTGCCCCCCTTGTCGGAGGGCTTGATAATGATGTCCTTATTGAGCTGTAGAGATCGCAATGCGTCAAGTTGGGAATCACTTAGATTGGATTCAGTCTTGGATTTCCAATTGGATAGGTTTATTTCCTGGGTTACCTGTTTAGTAAGAGCCCAGATGTTGGGATTTCCCTGCAATAGTGGGAACAGATTGGATTTAGGCCTGTATTCTCTCTGAATTGATTTAATTGCTGGAGGATCTGAGGAAGGTGGGGTTGAGGAGGGAAGCAGAGTCGCCAGTTCCCCCTCTAGGGCAGCTGCCTCATCAAGGTCCGTGGAGTCAATGCCTCCCTCCTCCCACAACTCCATCAGATCCTCCAGAGCCTTGATGTCCTCAATACTCATCTCTTGCCAGAGAGGGTTGCCTGGAATGGTGGTCTCAGGCACATTCCTTGGTTTATCATAGAGAACTCGGAATAGCAATTTCCTTGAAAATAAATTTAAATCTTTGATAAGTTCGAACTTATCAATTTGTTTGGTGGGACAGAAAGTAAGACCAAGCTTCAGAATTGAAATCTGGTCTGGAGTCAAAGGATATGATGAAAGATTTATTATCTCAAGTTCGGTTTGGGAAGTTTTTGACTCAACAGAGGATCTGTATTTGGCTGCTTCCTTGGGTCTAGTGCCAGTGATGGGAGTGATTGGGCCAGACGAAAATCCGCCTGATTGGAAAAGCCTAAATAGGATGGATTGCTTACCTGTGCCTGAAGTGAGGGAGAGACGACCGAGGTGGAGATAGAAGTGCTAGGTTGATGATCAGGGAGTGCCAGTGCAGTGATCGAAGAGTTCTTGGCTGAAGTTGCCCTGGTGGTGATGGGTGCCCGAGAAGAGGTAGTGCGTTGGGAAGGGGTGGGTTTGGCGGTCGCCTTACCGTTACGTGCTTTAAAAAAGCCATGAGTTTTGAGTGAGGGAGGTGGATCCGGTGCCTGTGTGGAAGAAAAAGAGGAAGCAGAGGAATCAGATTCACTGGGGTCATGAAAAGATTCATTGGGTTGACGTTTTGTGTTGTAGACTCGTCTACGATTTTTAAAGCCGGTGCCCCAATTATAGGCCTGGGTGTTGTCATAGGCCAACTTGTCTCTGACAAATTTTTTTTCCTTAGTTTTAAGAATGTTTAAAACAAAAGCCTCAAGCTCAACCTTGAGGGTAGTTTCCCTAGTTGGAAAAGATTCGTCAGAGACAATGGTTTCATTGGCCTTGTATAAATCTTCAATCTCCCCATCAATTGTAATTAGATCCGATGTGTACTGTTTGTTCAATAGTTCCATCATTTGGATGGAACATGTTTGGAGATTTTTCTCCCATTCCACTTTGAATAAAGGATCAATTTGATTGAGGGTTGGAAATATTTGTACTCTGAGACCCCATGGGACAATGTTGTCCTCAATGTATTTGAGGAAGTACCATCTGTTCCAAAACAGCCTGGACTTCCTTTCCAACATTCGTTGGAGTCTCAGAATGAATCGATCCATGGAAAGACCTCCACTGGCATTGTTTTGAGCCTTGTGGATTCTGTCCATGTATCCTTCAAATGCAATAACCACAATTACTGGACATGTTGAACAGAGTAGGTCATAAAAAAGAAAAGAAAAAGAAAGAAAAAAGAAAAATATATAACACAAATGAAAAACAAAACAACAGAAATGTATGCATATAAATATACACCCAATAATTGTACACTGATAAATCATAAAGGTGTTATATCAATGTCATATTATTGGTGATCTGCTTGTGCAACAAACAGAGCACTGGAAACATTTATAAGAAGTGATTTGACTAAGTACAAGAGTGCCTCCGAAGGAGAAATGGGTGGGTAACACCCGGGACATTCAACAATGTAGGAAAGTGGGGGCACTTTTGGTCAAATCTTGTAGCACCACATCCCATGTAATTTGAAATTAGAGAAAGAAGGGGGCAGTGGGTATACTCAGTACCCTGGGATTTTCAAATCCGGTGCTAAATAGAGACTGACAACAAGATCAAATCTTAAAAGGTTTGTTCATTTTATTGACATGAAAAAGACACAGAATATACACAAAGTAAAATAACCATCCTTGAAGACGTGTAACTCAATGATCAAGGTGCAATTTGCTAGGTCGCCACTCTACTAGTTTCGCTAAAATAGCTTCCTCAGGAGTGATTGTGACAGTAGCAGAATTATACTGAAAGCACAGAATACATGTGGTTAGCACAGAGGATGGTTAAGGATTAATGTTGCATCAACATATAACATTGTTTAACTCGCGGAAGTTAACGCATCAATATTGACATGATAATAGGGAAAAGTATAAATAAACAAATAAACATGCATAGTTGATCAGGACCCATGCTGAGCACCAAACATACATATGTATACATATGCACTCACCAGTTTGCAATAAAACTCATCTAATATAAATGGAAGGAAGGGTTCTCTCAAAACCACACAGTTCAAACGAGACAGCAATGTTCCATTGCTCCACTCAACCAACCAGCAGAGTCCAGTGGCCCACCTATTAGTATACGCAACCATAGGGGTATATGGGCAGCATGAAATGGATACCTATAAATGGTAAGTAAAATGTGTTATAAGTACCGAGGCTGCACAAACACATTCTATTGTGTAATACTTGAAATCGTAACCTCTTACCTTTATAGAATAGATATGCCACCGCTCACTTTCTGTCAGGATTCTTCCCCACACTAAGGGGCTGGTTGCACTCCTTCCAGCCGGACTATGCTGCATGCTTATTCATCCAGGTAAGGCACTGCATGAATGCTTTGTCACTAGACCTTTTGATCTATGTTTTTCTTTAGGATTCATTCTCTTCCATTCTGATATATATGTTCTGTGTTTGCTTTAATAGCTGACAGATATCTTCCAATGCATCTTATCTCCCTTCTGGGTTGATGTGCACTCCCGCTGGCTCATTCATTCCTCATTCAAACATCTTAGCCTTAGCACCCCTATGAGCAATATTGATGCCAGATACTTACCGACAATTTATTGGCATATCTATTCTATAAAGGTAAGAGGTTACGATTTCAAGTATTACACAATAGAATGTGTTTGTGCAGCCTCGGTACTTATAACACATTTTACTTACCGTTTATAGGTATCCATTTCATGCTGCCCATATACCCCTATGGTTGCGTATACTAATAGGTGGGCCCATAGGCGTGCACAGCCTATTGCATTAGGGTGTGCACCTCAAGCCAAAGCTCAAAAACATGTGCGTCTGTGTGTATGTGTGTATATATATATATATATATATATATATATATATATATATATATATTTATATACACACATACACACACACACTTATAAATAAATGTTAACAAACATTTTAAAACACAGTAGCTGCGTTTGATGGCACAGTGGCGGCAATTTATGGGTACAGTGGCTGCGTTTGATGGGCACAGTGGCTGCATTTGATAGGCACAGTGGCTGCATTTGATTGGCACAGTGGCTGCATTTGATGGGCACAGTGGCTGCATTTGATTGGCGCAGTGGCTGCGTTTCATGGGCACAGTGGCTGCATTTGATTGGCGCAGTGGCTGCGTTTGATGGGCACAGTGGCTGCATTTGATTGGCGCAGTGGCTGCATTTGATGGGCACAGTGGCTGCGTTTGATGGGCACAGTGGCTGCATTTGATTGGCGCAGTGGCTGCATTTTATTGGCGCAGTGGCTACGTTTGATGGGCACAGTGGCTGCGTTTGATGTTTTTTTTTTTTTTGCAGTTTGTTTGCACCCCCCAAAAAAATTTGAGCACCAGCCACCACTGCTCCAATGTGGGCTGACGTACAGGTATGTTAACCCACATTTGGCACTGCTTTCCATCCGCCATATGTTGGGGCTGTGGGCATATGATAAGTGGTTAATATACACTTGGGATTTATTTTTTTATACCAAAGACATGTATAAAAACATATATATATATATATATATATATATATATATATATATTACATACGCTGACAAGCCAGGGTTCATATAGTTTTGAATTGCACATGTGATATATATATATATATATATATATATATATATATATATATATATATATATATATATATATATTCACACAATATAAATAAATTATATAATATAAAAAAAAATAGCCAACCAATTGATAAACCTTACCCTGGCTTGTCACTAACTATATATATATATAGTTAGTGACAAGCCAGGGTAAGGTTTATCAATTGGGTTGGCTGTTTTTTTTTTGTTTTTTTTTGGTGCATGATCATTTGCCCACAGTGCTGTCTCTCTCACTCACCTTGATTGCCTGAAGCCACTCGCCTGCCGCAATATGCACTTATTTGCTGACAAGCCGGGGGATTTTTTTTTTACTAAAGACATATATATATATAATATATATATATATATATATATACACACTTTTTTGCTGACAAGCCTGGGTTCATATAGTTTTAATTGTATATGCAATATATATATATATATATATATATATGTATATATTATGTAAAAATAAATATATATATATATATATTACATATACAATTAAAACTATATGAACCCTGGCTTGTTAGCAAAAAAGTGCGTGTATATATATATATATATATATATATATATATATATTACATACGCTGACAAGCCAGGGTTCATATAGTTTTAATTGTATATATGATATATATATATATATTTAAACAATATATATAATATAAAAAATAGCCAACCAATTGATAAACCTCACCCTGGCTTGTCACTAGTGACAAGCCAGGGTGAGGTTTATTAATTGGTTGGCTATTTTTTTTTTTTTCTGGTGCATGATCATTTGCCCACAGCGCTGTCTCTCTCTCTCTCTCTCACTCACTCACCTTGATTGCCTGAAGCCAACTCGCCTGCCGCTATCCAGGCTAGTCCGCGGCGCTGCTTCTAATGGAGTCTGGAGAAGGCCGGAGGAGGGGGGGGTGGAGTGCAGATTTAGATCACTCCGCCGGCGCCTGCGGGACCTGTAGCCGGAACTATAGAAGCTGCATCGGCTTATGCGGCTCCCCGCTGTGTTACTCCGCAGCTAGTTCTCTCCCTGCTATTCCTCCCACTAGCAGCACACTGTAATTGCCGGCCAGACATTACCCCAGGCAGTGTTGGGTGACTGAGTTACACAAAGGGGACATCATGTACATGTTGCAGTGCAGGCAGTCAGTGAAGAACAAGAGCACAGCAGGGATGATTAGGGTGTGCCTGGGCACACCCGGCACACCCCGTGGGCACGCCTATGGGTGGGCCAATGGACTCTGCTGGTTGGTTGAGTGGAGCAATGGAACATTGCTGTCTCGTTTGAACTGTGTGGTTTTGAGAGAACCCTTCCTTCCATTTATATTAGATGAGTTTTATTGCAAACTGGTGAGTGCATATGTATACATATGTATGTTTGGTGCTCAGCATGGGTCCTGATCAACTATGCGTGTTTATTTGTTTATTTATACTTTTCCCTATTATCACGTCAATATTGATGCGTTAACTTCCGCGAGTTAATTTAAACAATGTTATATGTTGATGCAACATTAATCCTTAACCATCCTCTGTGCTAACCACATGTATTCTGTGCTTTCAGTATAATTCTGCTACTGTCACAATCACTCCTGAGGAAGCTATTTTAGCGAAACTAGTAGAGTGGCGACCTAGCAAATTGCACCTTGATCATTGAGTTACACGTCTTCAAGGATGGTTATTTTACTTTGTGTATATTCTGTGTCTTTTTCATGTCAATAAAATGAACAAACCTTTTAAGATTTGATCTTGTTGTCAGTCTCTATTTAGCACCGGATTTGAAAATCCCAGGGTACTGAGTATACCCACTGCCCCCTTCTTTCTCTGGCACACATGTAGTCCTCTACAAGTGTACAAAGTTTGTTGTCTAGGGGACCTACGACCGGGGAGCACTGATTTTTCAAAGCCGGGCACCCCTTCCCAAGACTCCCATGTTAAACGGTAATTTCTCTGGTGATATTGGGGACCCGGTACCAGCCGGTCGTAGGTCCCCTGGACCCGAACCTTGGCACACATGTAGCCCCATTTCTCCTCTATAAGTGTACACAGTTTGTCTGGGGGACCTACGGCCGGGGAGCACCGATTTTTCAAAGCCGGGCACCCCTTCCATAGACACCCATGATAAACGTCAGTCTAGTCATGGGCACGGTGAGGCATGGGCACAGTGAGGCTTGGGCACAGTGAGGCATGGGCACGGTGAGGCATGGGCACAGTGAGGCTTGGGCACAGTGAGGCATGCACATGGACAAAGTGAGGCACAGTGAGGCATGCAGATGGACACCCTAGGCTTATTCTCGAGTCAATAAGTTTTCCCATTTTTTGTGGTAAAATTAGGTGCCTCGGCTTATATTCGGGTCGGCTTATACTCCAGTATATATGGTAATACTACACCATATTGGTGTGGTCTTCTAACTTTATGGTTATGGTTTTGGAAAGATTATTTTGCGTTGAGCACAAAGCCAACTCCATAAAGACATGATTTGACCAGTTTGGTGTGAAGGGACTTGAGTGGCCTTCACAGAGCCCTGAACTCAACCCTACTGAACACTTTTGCAAGGAATTGGAATGCCGATTGCGATCCAAGTCTTCTTCCAATATCGGTACCTGACTTTACAAATTGGCATACATTTCAACAGACACCCTCCAAAATCTTGTGGAAAGCCTTTCCAGAAAAGTGGACGCTGTTATAGCCACATAAAGGGACCAGCCCAGTGTTGATGGCCATGGTTTCAAAATGAGATGCCCAACAAGCTCATATAGTTGTGATGGTCAGGTGTCTATTTCCTGTGAGTGCAGAAAGACTCAATCGTAAGGAAAGTTACTATAGATACAAAAGTTTGAAGACACTTGACTATCATGCCTACCTGGCCAAACATATGCGCCCTCCCCTGCAAATGACTGAGTTCAGGTGTCTCAAGTAATACTACAGCATACAAAGACATTTTAGAGAAGCCTTTCTCAACCTTTTCAACACAGAGGAACCCTTGAAAGAACCCCTGCTAATAATGACTATATTAACAACTCATGCTACAACAGACAAAAAAGGTTCCATGCGCCGCACATCATTGCACATACCCTGTGGATATGTAAAATGGCAGCCTCAGCCCGGGCTCCAGCCATGCCATGCCCCCAATGCATTTCACTCCTCCCCCGGAGCTTAATCATGGGGCAACTCATAATAAATTAGTGTGATAGTCAGTGGGAAGAATGCTTCTTATGCCTAGTACAAACGACCATTTTTAATGTCATTGAAAAAAACGGTATTTTTCTCGACGTGATTCTTCTCAAGCCTGCCTTGCCTACACACTATCGTGGAAAAAAATGCTTGAGTAAAGCGCAGTGACATACAACACGTACAATGGCACTATAAAGGGGAAGTTCCATTCGGATGGCGCCACCCTTCATGTTAGTAAAGTTTGTTGAGAGACGATTCGCGCTTTTCAGTCCGTTACAGCGTGACGAATGTGCTTTTCTCCATTACGAACGCTAGTTTCACCAGAACGAGCGCTCCCGTCTCATACTTGATTCTGAGCATGCACATTTTTTTTCACGCCGTTAAAGCCCACACACGGACGTTTTTCATGACGAAAAGAAACCACGATGTAAAAAACGACGTGAAAAATTAGAGCATGTTCCAATTTTTTCATGGCCGTTTTTCACATTGTGAAAAATGCTCAGAAGCCCACACACGATCATTTTTAATAACCATTTTAAAAAATTGCATTTTTTCCGTCATTAAAAACGGTCGTGTGTACGCTGCATTACACTTTTGATCATTGTGAATAATTCCCCACTTACAGCTAAAAAGATCAATGTTGTCAGTGGGAACCTGAGAGACAAAAAGTGCTCATTGCTCAAGGAACCCCTAGCAACCTCTGGAGGAACCCTATGCTTCCCATGGAAACCTGGTCCAGAAACCCTGGTTTAGACAATTGTACTCGGCTAACCTTGTAGTAACAGTTTTGAGAAGGTGCCTTTCTGTTCCAGCATGACTGTACCCCTGTGCATAAAGCCAGGTCTATAAAGACATGGTTTGACCAGTTTTGGGTGGAGGAACTCTAGCGGCCTGCACAAAGCCCTGACTTCAACCCTACTGAACACCTTTGGCATGAATTGGAATGCCAGTTGTGAGCCAGATCGTCTCATCCAACATCAGTACCTGCCATCACAAATGGGCACAGGCTCCTACAGAAACCCTCTAAAATCTTGAGGAAAGCCTTCCAAGAAGAATGGAGGATGCCACATGCACAAAGGAAGGGAAACTCCACATTAATGGCCATGGTTTGGGAATGGGATGTCCAACATGCTCGTATAATGTAGGTATAAACTCCACTAGAAGCTTATTAGAGTCACTGTGGTGACACTAAATGACTCTGATGAAAGTATGTACAACAAAAAAATTGAAAATAAAAGAAAAAAATATGTTTAAAAAATATATTTTTTATAAAAATTAGAATAAAAAATAATTACATTTGTTTTTTTTACACGATGTCACCAGTCAGTATCCCTGATAAGCACTACGACAGTCTTCCGATGATGCTGCACTGCACTGATGACAGTATGCAATCATTAAAAAAAAAATTGTGGAAAAAAAAAATCACATTTTATTTAATTTCTTCATTTTCCAATAAATTGTGACAAAAAAATACAAATTAAAAAAATACCTAAATACCGTGGACCGTCTACTTTCCAAAATGTGGGGGGTATTTGTATTGTACTGCCATTTTAAGGGCCTCATGAAATATATACTCGAGTATAAGCCGACCCGAATATAAGTCGAGGCACCTAATTTTACCACAAAAAAGTGGGAAAACGTATTGACTCGAGTATAAGACTCTGTGCCCATGCCTCACGGTGCCCATGCCTCACGGTGCCCATGACTAGACTGACGTTTAACATGGGAGTCTATGGAAGGAGTGCCCAGCTTTGAAAAATCGGTGCTCCCCGGCCATAAGTCCTCTAGACAATAAACTTTGCATACTTGTAGAGGAGAAATGGGGCCACATGTGTGCCAAGTTTCCGGTCCAGGAGACCTACGACCAGCCGGTACCGGGTTCCCAAATTCACCGGAGAAATTACCGTTTAACATGGGAGTCTACGGAAGGGGTTCCCGGCTTTGAAAAATCGATGCTCCCCGGCCGTAGGTCCCACGGACAACAATCTTTTTTACACTTGTAGAGGAAGGATGAGGCTACATGTGTGCCAAGTTTGGGGTCCAGGGGACCTACGGCAGGCCAGTACCGGGTCCCCAAAGTCCGGGAGATCAGGCACAAAAAGGTGACTCGAGTATAAGCCGAGGGGGGCATTTTCCGCTCAAAAAAATGTGCTGAAAAACTCGGCTAAGGGCCAGTTTACACCACATGCAGTCCAGTGCGTTTTTTTCTGCATCAAAAACGCATGGAAAGTAGGTTATATGGTTTTCAATGGCATAGTTCACACCAGTGCTTTCAGTTCCAGTACGTTCCAGTTTCAGAAAAAAAAAGTAGAACATGCTGCATTTTACCTGCACTGGACTGTACTGGAACGCTGTAAAACGCATCAAAAACGTACCTAAATGCACCTAAATGCACCAGAAACGCACTGGACACAATTGTCATTACTTAAGGTGAAGAAAAAAGTGGGGTAAAAAAAAGCAATGGACTGCATCAAAAACGTAACAAAAACGCACTGGAACGCATCAAAAACGCATCTAAAACGCGCATGCAAAAAAGCACCTGGAACGCATCCGGATTGCGTTTCTATGGTGTAAACAGGCCCTTATACTCAAGTATATACGTTAGGCCATCAGTACATCAGGATTGATTAATTTTGAAATACATTTATACATACAGACACCATGTCTGTAGACGCTATCATTTTCACACACCATTTAACCTCCTTAGCGGTAATCCCGAGTCTGGCTCGGGGTGAGTTTTCAATGCTAAGAGTGGTAACCCCGAGCCAGACTCGGGCTGCATCGCAGTGTCCAGGGGAAGTAACTTACCTTGTTCCCTGGATCCTGCGATGTCCTCCCGCAGTGTCTGCGAGCCGTGTCTCGCTCGATCCTCACTGCCGAGTGCCGAGCTCCGTTCCCTGCGACGTTGCGACGCACGGGGACGGAGTTCGGCGCCAAATTCAAAAAAGTAAACACATACTATACATACAGTATACTGTAATCTTACAGATTACAGTACTGTATGTAATAATTACACATCCCCTTTGTCCCTAGTGGTCTGTCCAGTGCCCTGCATGCACTTTTATATAATAAAAACTTTTCTTTCTGCCTGGAAACTGGAGATTGTCCATAGCAACCAAAAAGTGTCCCTTTATGTCAAAAGTGGTTTTAGACCAGCTAAAAAACAGCGATAATAAATTACAATCACTCGCAGAATTGAGCGATAGCGATTTGTGGGGAAATTCATCATCAAACAAAAAATATAATGACAGCGACAACTCAGCAGAACTGAGCAAATTTCAGTGTTTTTGATTTGATTACATTATTGAATAATTTTTATTATAATTGCATTACTATTTGTTATAATTATTTATAGTTATTTATTATATTATAATTTATTATTTTGTGTTTCAAACTTTATCATACCCGGGATGTCTACTAGACTCTTGTTTGGTCAGGTTTAAGTAAGTAATTACTAAGAATCGCAGGCCTACAATACATAACACCAAATTTCCATGCAAAATAATTGTACCGCTTTTGGTACATAATTCCAGACAGAATCATACCGCCAGGGAGGTTAATATGCACTTATTGGGATTTTTTTTTTTTTACAAAAGACATGTAGCAGTATACATGTTGGCCAAAGGTTATGAAGAAATTTGATTTTATTGGATATATTTTATAACAGAAAGTAAAAAATATCGTTTGTTTTTTTCAAAAAAAATCTTCAATTTTATTTTTCAAAATTGCAAAAAAAAATAAAAAACCCAGTGGTGATCAAATACCACCAAAAGAAAGCTCTATTTGTCTGGAAAAAAAAAAGAAATTAATTTAATTTGCATACAGTGTGGCATGACAGCGCAATTGCCAGTTAAAGTAGCACAGTGCTAAATAGCAGAAAATGCCCTGGTCATGACAGGGGTAAAACAGGGGTAAAACCTCCTGAAGGTCAAGTTGTTAATGGGCACAAAAACCCATTTTTGGTCCAGTGTATGGCCACCCATCTCCCTCAACAAGACATGTGCAGAGCTGAACCAGGGAAAGTCACTACCATCATCTGCTACTCTTAAGCTTAGTAAAGTGAATCTTTCTCATCTTGCAGGTAAATTGCAGCCATGAGTGCAGATATGACCGTGTTTGGGGAGGCTGCACAGTATTTGCGTAAGTCTGAGAAGGAGCGGCTTGAGGCCCAGAATCAGCCCTTCGATGCCAAGACCTTTGTGTACGTGGCGGACAATAAAGATCTTTATGTGAAGGGTGTCATACAGAGCAAAGATGGAAAAGGTGTCACCGTTCAAGCCGAAAGTGGAAGCGTAAGTAATGAGCTCTGTACATAATTCCACATTTACTATTACAATGAAATATTTAATATTTACAGTATACTTTGTTTTCTGTGATTATTGAAACAAAAATCTTCAGAGATGAATTCAATTCTCCTCAATATTGGACAGAGGAGGAGGAGTGAAGCCGTGTACACACGATCGGTTTTACCGATGAAAACAGTCCGATGGACTGTTTTCATCGGACGAACCGATCGTGTATGGGCCCCAGCGGTCTTTTTTCCATCGGTGTGAAAAAATAGAACATGTTTTAAATTTATCCGATGGGAAAAAAAAACGATAGCAAATCCGATCGTCTGTGGGGAACTCCATCGGAGAAAAAACCCACGCATGCTCAGAATCAAGTCGACGCATGCTCAGAAGCATTGAACTTTATTTTTCTCGGCTTGTCGGAGTGTTTTACGTCACGGCGTTTGGGACGGTCGGATTTTTCACTGATGGTGTGTAGGCAAGACTGATGGAAGTCAACTTTATCGGATTTCCGATGGAAAAATCCATCGGATTAGAATCCATAGGAAAACTGATCGTGTGTACAGGGCTTAAGTGGGGAATTATTCACAATGATCAAAAGTGTAAGAAGCATTCTTCCCACTGACCATCACACTAATGTATTATGAGTTGCCCCATGATTAAGCTCCGGGGGAGGAGTGAAATGCATTGGGGGCATGGCATGGCTGGAGCCCGGGCTGAGGCTGCCATTTGAACTTCATTTTTCTCGGCTCATCGGAGTGTTTTACGTCACAGTGTTTGAAATGGTCGGATTTTTGACTGATGGTGTTTAGGCAAGACTGATGGAAGTCAACTTCATCGGATTTCCGATGGAAAAATCCATTGGTTAAAAATCCATAGGAAATCCGATCGTGTGTACAGGGCTTAACAGTAGGGTTGGAGTGCAGGACATGTCTATATTCCATTATTTGCATACATGGAATAGCAATGACATTGGATAAACTAATATACAGTGGGGAAAATTATTATTTGATCCCCTGCAGTTTGCCCACTTACAAAGAAATGAAGGGGCTATAATTTTAATCATAGGTGTATTTTAAATGATAGAGACAGAATATCAACCAAAAATCCAGAAAAAAAACACGATACAAATGTTATAAATTGAGTTGCAGTTCAGTGAGTAAAATAAGTATTTGATCCCCTATCAACCAAAAATAATTCTGGCTCCCACAGACTGGCTACAGTAGGTGCTCATGTGGTACACAGATTAGTCATGTCAATGTAAGAAGAAGCTCATAATGACAACTCGTTATGTGTATAAAAAGACACCCGTCCACAGAATCTCTTTCTTCCATTCAACTTCACCATCATGGGCAACACCAAAGAGCTGTCAAAGGACTTCAGGAAAAAGATTGTAGACCTGCATAAGGCTGGAATGGGCTACAAGACCATCAGCAAAAAGCTTGGTGAGAAGGAGACAACTGTTGGAGCAATTATTCACAAATGGAAAAATACAAAATAACCATAAATTGCCCTCGGTCTGGAGCTCCATGTAAGATTTCGCCTCATGGGGTGAGGATGATCATGAGAAAAGTGAGGGATCAGCCTACGGGAGGGGTTTGTGAACGATCTCAGGGCAGTTGGGACTGCAGTCACCAAACAAACCATTGGTAACAAAATACACTGCCATGGATTGGAATCCTGCAGGGCCCGCAAGGTCCCCCTCCTCAAGAATACACATGCACAGGCCTGTCTAAAGTTTGCCAATGAACCTCTAAATGATTCAGAGAAGGATTGGGAAAAAGAGCTGTGGTCAGATGAGACCAAAATTGAGCTCTTTGGCATTAACATGACTCATGCCGCGTACACACGATCACTTTTCTCGTCGGGAAAAATTTATTTTTTTCTCTTGGACGAGAAAAACGTCCGTGTGTAGGCTTTCCAGCATTTTTCCCGACGAGAAAAACGT
The DNA here is from genome assembly GCA_029206835.1 of Rana muscosa. Taxonomy (NCBI): domain Eukaryota; kingdom Metazoa; phylum Chordata; class Amphibia; order Anura; family Ranidae; genus Rana; species Rana muscosa. Next base: position 27,662,234 of record CM055128.1, read on the forward strand.
CAAGAATCACAACGAGAAAAATTAGAACATGCTCTAATTTTTCTCGTCGCGAATCGCAGCATTTTTTTCCGCGGCAGTTTTCCCATAGGGAAACACTGCTAGGGAGCCTACACACGGCCGGTTTTCTCGACCAAGAGAAAACATGTCGTGAAAAACGGCCGTGTGTAGGGGACCAAGCCAGTCTCATTTTTCCCGTCGGGCTTCACGGCGGTGTTTTCACCGCCGTGAAACTCGATAGTGTGTACACGGCATCACCGTGTTTGGAGGAAGAAAAATTCTGACTATCACCCTAAGAACACCATCCCTACAGTCAAGCACGGAGGTGGATTCATTATGTTTTGGGCTGTTTCTCTGCTAAAGGTACAGGCCGACTTTGCCGCATTGAGGGGCCAATCGATGGGGCCATGTATTGTAAAATCTTACATGAGAACCTTCTTTCCTCAGCCAGATAACTGAAGATGGGTCCTGGATGGGTCTACCAAAACCTCTCCTGAGATGTGTGCAAACCTGGTAACCAACTACAAGAAACCTCTTACCTCTGTGCTTGCCAACAAGGGTTTTTCCACCAAGTACTAGGTCATGTTTTGCTTGGTTGATATTTTGGTTGACATACTTTCTCTATCATTTAAATACACCTATGTTACAAATTATAGACTTCTTTGTAAGTGGGCAAACTTATAAAATCTGCAGGGGATCAAATAATGATTTTCCCCACTGTAAGTTTGGTCAATATCATATATTAAAGCCCCATTCTTGTCAGAAACCATGAATCAGACTGAGACAGAAGTACAGTTAAATCACACCTGTTTAATATTAATAAAAAGGTAAACAGAGTAAGCGTAGTCAAAACATAGCCAGAGTTCAGTAACCGGATCGGGTAGTCAGCCAAGCCAATGTCAGAGAGCCAGAGATAAACGTAGTAGTACAGCAAGCGGAATTAGGAGCCAGAAGGAACGTCAGCCGAGCAAGTCTTCAACAGGAACGCAGGAGAAAGTCTCTGTGATGTAGACCAAGGAAAGGCAGAGATGAAGTGAGCTGGACGGCTCTAAGTAGGCAGGACTGACGAGCAGGATCATCAACAGGTGAGTCACTGTGGAGAGAAAGGAGCTGGCAATTAGCCGACAGCTGAGCGGCCAGCTCAGAGAAGGAGGGCTGAGCCCAGCCCTGACAATTCTACACCATTTATAGATTTGTGCCCATATGAGATGAATCTACTAATAGGTTATATTTTTATTGAACCAATAAGGGGATGCCTGATTGGTCAGGAATTGGATAATTATCTCTTGCAAAATCTCTCAGTCTGGCTGTGCCATTACCCATAATTCCTAGCCAATTCCACAAAACATAACATTTCCAGGACTGGATATAATTTTGTGCCTCAATGAACACATGGACATCCTAAGTCCCCCAATGCTTCTGCCAGTGAAATATGCTACCGGTAGACAGACAGTGCCATCCTCTCTGCTACTGTAACATGTGTTGCCTTTTTAAAACTAATACTGGTCATACATGGTTAGGTTTGCTTTTTAATGTTCGTAGAAAAATCATTGGTCATAATGTTCTCTCTTGCCGTCAATGAGTTAACTTATTTAATTCAAAAGACCTTACAATTTGGTCCAGACCTTTATTTTAATGGGATCCCAGTTGTATTAAACAGGTTTCATTACAATATGATACATTTTTTCAAAATGAAAACCACAGCCAAAAATGTTTCATCCTGCTCTGAATTTTCTCATCACTATGGTAAAAAATAAATAAACAAGCATCAATTTGATCCCAGTAACTAACAGAAAATGGGAAGAAAGTTCCAAAAACAAAACATTTTAAACAAAATTCTAGTGATGTATGGACAGCTTAAATTTGGTAGTTTCCTGCTAAGTATCTCAAAACAAAAAGGTGAAAAAGTTTTGGGTTTGACGCTGCATGCCCCGTCCTGCTTGGCTCCAAACATGGTGGGCAGAGAAGGTGGCATGAGTCCAGCTCTAAGATTGGTGACGTGGGCACTCTTCTTCTTTTTAGCTCATTGAATTCTGCAGTCTTGAATTCTCTGCATTTGGTGAAATTACTTTGTCTTTAGTTAACTTTACATTTTGGAAATTCAATTTTAAAAAGGGATTAAAGTCTATGTACAGTATGCAATCATAACCATTCGCAATTTACAAACAATGAGTTTACTGAAAGACCCGACCTAAATCTAGATTTGAAGATGACATTGTTCTTCGATTACCAAAACTGATCCGTTTTACATATCTGCAGCTTTACTGACTACAATGGAACCATCTGCTTTTGATTGTTAGGTTGTCACCGTGAAGGAAGACGATGTGTATCCGAGGAACCCACCGAAGTTCGATAAGCTGGAAGACATGGCTCTCCTCACTCATCTGAACGAGCCATCCGTTCTCTTCAACCTGAAGGAACGATACGCGGCCTGGATGATCTATGTAAGTCATTACTCCTTTGAGGACTAGATTTCAGCTAGATCTCATACAGTCATTTTCTATGACCCAACAATCCTCCAGGTTGGGCTCTGATTATCTTTGCCAACTGCCGTCTCTGTACAGTTATGGCTTTTTCCATCATTTACTCTGCCGTGTTCTGTACCAGATCATCCAGGTGGAAATCCAGACAGCAAATATGGCAGATAATGGCCCAGAATTATCCTCTGTCATACCAATTAATCAGTGATGTAAGTAACTGAGATAGAATAAATGGAGTTACTTTAGAGGGTAACGAGTAATCTAACTGATTACTCTTCCCCTCATGGTAACGCAGTTACCATTACTTGGGCGGCGTTACCCCAATTACATCTACCGCCACTAGATGGCAGTAGTGTAATTCCTCCTCTCCTCTATGACCGGATCCCTCTTATTGCACGGCACTGACGGCAGTCGCGCTGCTCCCTGCAGCCCCTCCTCTCTTCTCGTTCATCCCCATTTGTTTGTGACATCATCTGGGATGGACGAGAAGAGAGGAGGGGCTGCCGGAGAGTAGCGTGACTGCCGTCAGTGCCGTGACATGAGAGAGAACTTATTCCACACGCTTCCTGCGCTACTCTGCAGGGCTGGTAAACAATGTGCTATGTGCCCTGCCCTGATGTGCTATGTGCCCTGGCTGGTGTGCTATGTGCCACATGTCCTGATGTGCCCTCATGTGCTATGTGCTATGTGCCCTGTGCCCCATGCCCTGATGTGCTATGTACTATCATGTGCCCTGATGTGCTGTGCGCCCTGATGTGCTGTGCGCCCTGATGTGCTATGTGCAACATGCCCTGATGTGCCCCATGCCCTGTTGTGCAATGTGCCTCATGCCTTGATGTGCCCAATGCCCTGATGTGCCCCATGCCCTGATGTGCTATGTGCCCCATGCCCTGATGTGCTATGTGCCCTCAAAAAAAAAAAGTTAGTTACTTTGCTGAGTAACTAATTACTTTTTCAATGTAGTAACTGAGTTACTAACGCAATTACTTTTTTGGGGAAGTAATTTGTAACTGTAACTAATTACTTTTTTAAAAGTAAGATAACCAACACTGCAATTAATGTACCCTAAAGTGTGCTGAAGGTATGCTAAAGTGGCCTCTCTTGGTCAATAACATTGAAGGTGTTTGAGCATGCCTTTTATAGTACTAAAGTCTTTTTTTTTTTCTTTTTTTTATATATAAACAAACACATAAGTATTGAATTCATTATCATATCAAATTAATCCATTTGGTTCCATTCTGCAAATATAGAAGCATAAGGACATACTCATGTTGTATTCAAGGGGTGGGATTATTGGTGTTTTTTCTGAATGTGATGTCCGAAGCTTTAGCCTTATTGCATTCAGGGCCATGAGTAGAAAGAAACATTCACCATTCACTAAGCTACTTGGAAGAACTTCCATTGATGTGCATTGTGGAATCACAAGTAGAATGATTTGAGTTGTAATACTATTTGTAGAGCCCTCCAAATAAATAATACAAATCAGAACCTTGTATTTGCCAAGCGTCCGACACGAACACAACATCAGAAGGAATTGTGGAAAACGTATGACCTTGGAGCTGTGCAGCCAACAGAGCTCAGAGCTGAAACCAAGAAGTCATAGAGAGTTGTGTCTTCTTCCCTCTATCACAATCATTGTTAGGAACCTCAGAATTGACACATTGTATCACGACCCATGTAGTCTGGATAAACCCCCATCAAGACCCATTTCCACCTTTTACATCCCCCACATACCCTTACTTAAAAAACCCCCATTAAAGAGACGACACCTGAGTTTGGAGTATAATTGGCCATAGCAGCCTTTTTATTAACCAAAATAATTAAATAATTAATTAAATAATTTAAAATAACACTTTTAATGGTAACATTTTGAACACACACACAGCCTGTTGGTCTTTGACGGCACCCCAAAAACTTAACATTACCACCACTACACTGCGGGACCTTTTTCCATAGCAGGCCTCCAGCCGTATCACAGCTCGGAGACACCCCTTTTTCCGCAGTGCAACCAATAACCGTATTCCAGCAGACACCGTTCCACTGGAATACCCCAGAGGGGCCCATACCACCGATGAGCCCCCCACCACTTCCATCATATCTGTTATCTTCCACCATCAAAGACCAAGGGCACCGCCGTTACACCACTGCTACGACGATTCGAATCCATGATCCTGAAAGAAAAGAAAGAAAAAACACCAAAGACAAACACATAGGGAGGGCGGGTGGGAAAAACTGCCTCCCTCTTTCTGTATCTTGCTGACTGTGCCAGGAAGGTTCCGCCTCCACCTTTTATACAGCCCCACCCCCTTCAAACTTTCCAACTTGTTACCACCCTTTCGTTTCTTTCCCCTTTTAACCCTTCGTTTGCCTCCCATACACCTGGTCATGCCCAGCCCTGCGTTATTTTGCTCTTTCTTCTTTTCCACTCCGGGCTTCACTTTCACTTCCCCTCCCTACTTCCGCTATTTTACTTGTCAGTTGGTGGGAGTGGGATTCGTTTTCTGATTCATTGCAGAGATCTAGAAGGGGAAATGTTCTGTAGTATAAAATTGTTTTGATAATTTAAAGTCCATGTTGTCCAACTTGTTTCTGATGCTGTTTCAGACATATTCCGGTCTGTTCTGTGTCACCGTGAACCCCTACAAGTGGCTGCCCGTGTACAACCCCGAAGTGGTTAACGCCTACCGCGGCAAGAAGCGTATGGAGGCTCCGCCCCACATCTTCTCCATCTCCGACAATGCCTATCAGTTTATGCTGACTGGTAAGACTATCAATTGTTGTTCATCTGTTGAAATAAAGTTGGGTTCTTGGGCATTGCATGATGTGTCCCCTTCAAAAAAATGGCGGGGATGGGGAGGGATATCTGTAGAGACGTCACCAAGTGTTTGACCTGCTGAACTGTCTGCAGAGAAAGAAGACAATCCCCTCTGCCAGTTCTTTGTAGAAGAAACATATTCCACAGCATTCTACAGAGAACACAGCCTTCTCTTTCCTTTGTCCATGCTGAGGTCTCCTCTTGCTAAAATGAATAATTTTTACATTTAAACTTGGGCAGCGTGTAACAGGATGTTAGGCATGTAGTTCTCACTCTTCATCACCAGATGCCTCTGCCTGTCCATAGTTCCCTAAATGGAATCATTTTGCAAGGGAAGTTCTTCCTTTTTGTTCTGTATAGAGGGGCAATCAAGCATGGCATCAGAATGTCCTCTACCATGGACTCTGGGCGCCATCTTGGGAAAGCCTATGTTTGATTGGGCACCTTTGAGACAGAGGTGTTATATATAGCCCCTGCTGTGTCATTTTGGTTTGCATGCAGTATGAGAAGTTTCAGCCAGGGACAGAGACCTGTCTGTAAGGAAAAGGCATAGCATTAGGGACAGGTTTCTAACAAGTAGGGTCAAATTAGGGACCCTTGGAGACTAGGGTTGCCAAACCTGAACACTTTAGCGGCCTGGGACACATTTGGGTGCTCCAAGGAGCGTAGTAATGTGGTGCTCATAGCATGCCGCAGCATACAGTGAGTGGCCAAATTGCTCTTGCTGACATCATTATCTTTCCCACCAGTGATGCCGAACCTGCCCCCGGACAGCCGTCTGCAGCTCCCGGACGGCAACAGATTTGCGTGTGACTATCTCGGCTGCTTGGGGAGCCACAGCCCGGTCTGAATAATGTGTACGGGTTTCAGTCTGCCTGAAACGCAGACACATGATTCAAAACCTGGACAGTCCGGGGGAATCCCAGACAGGTGGCAACCCTATTGGAGACCCTATGGCATTCATGACTAATAGGCCTGCCACATTTCTGCTTACAGTTCTGCTTGGACAGAATCTCTTTGGTAAAGTAACCTCCAAGAAGCCTCATGGGTACATGTTTAAAGTATAAGTAAAAGCAGGACTTGTTTTTTTAGTTTTGGATGTAGTGAAGAAGAGTTAGAACCCCTGTCAGTTTTTAATGCTGTCTTTGCCCCCGTTAAGGAAATACAGGATTCTTTCTTTGTCCTGTTTACTATTATTATTGAAAGTGAAAGTAAAAGAAAGTCCCAATATTTGGGCTGTCCCCAGAAAAGTAATAAAAAGTTATGCCTATAGTTCTACTTTAAGGAAGCACACCTTGTGCAATCACAGTTAGCTCTGCCCACTAGTGGATTTCCTCCATGTCATTTCCTTGTGACTCCAAGGTGCTTAGTAAGTCTCTTAAGTAGAGTTGAGCGGACACCTGGATGTTCGGGTTCGACGGGTTCGGCCGAACTTCGGAAAAAAGTTCGGGTTCGGGACCGAACTTTAACCCGAACCCGGACCGAACCCCATTGAAGTCAATGGGGACCCGGACTTCTAAGGACTAAAAAGGCTCTAAAAAGGTAATGGAAAGGGCTAGAGGGCAAATGGCAGCAAAATGTTGTTAAGAGCATGGCAAGTGCTCTGCAAACAAATGTGGATAGGGAAATAACTTAAAATAACATAAAAAAAATAAAAATAAAAAATAATAATCTTGACCTAGGAGGACGAGGTCCATATGGAGTAGGAGGTTGAAGTGGCGGTGGACGTGGCTGTGTAGGTGGAAGCGGCGGTGGAGGAGGACGAGGTAGCCAACACTGATTCAAAAATACAACAATGGCTGTGTAATGCCGGTGATGTGTCGAATTCTGTCCCCCGTCAAATAGTGTCCACCCTGTACTGCGCTTGCTCAGTATGTAGGACAAGGGGATTTCTAAAATCTCCCAAGACGAACGGCGCCTGCGTGGTGAGTTCAGGTGAAGGCCACACCATCCGTGGTTCAAGACGAGCCAAGTGAGGCCGTGCCCGAAGCGTGGCGATCGAACCGAGCCCGTGAGGGGCCCTGTTATTATGTGTTACCGTATGTCCACTTGGATGGTGGGGCTTGAACCTGCACTCACAGCGCAGGCGCCGTTCATCTTCGGAGATTTTGTGAATCTCCTTGTCCTCTGTACTGCGCAAGCGCTGCGCCTTCGCAGTATGGGCCGGACACAATCCGATGGCCGGACAGTTTTTGTCACAACACCGGTATACATGTCTATTCTGCACAAGGTACGGACAAGTCCTGTGGGATCCATGCCTGGTTCATTTTAATGAACGTGAGCTTGTCCACATTGGCTCTGGACAGGCGGCTGCGCTTGTCTGTGATAACACCCCCTGCCGTGCTAAATACACTTTCAGATAATACACTGGCTGCAGGGCAGATTTTTGGAATAAAATGAATTCTGTATATACTCAAGTATAAGCCGAGTTTTTTTGTGTGCTGAAAATGCCCCCCTCGGCTTATACTCGAGTCACCTTTTTGTGCCTGATCTCCCGGACTTTAGGGACCAGGTACTAGGCACACATGTAGCCCCACTCTTTCTCTACAAGTGTGCAAAGTTTGTTGTCCAGGGGACCTACGGCCGGGGAGCACCGATTTTTCAAAGCCGGGCACCCCTTTCATAGACTCCCATGTTAAACGGTAATTTCTCCGGTGACTTTGGGGACCTCGTACCGGACGGTCGTAGGTCCCCTGGACCCGGAACTTGGCACACATGTAGCCCCATTTTTCCTCTATAAGTGTGCAAAGTTTTTTTGTCTGGGGGACCTACAGCCAGGGAGCACTGATTTTTCAAAGCTGGGCTCCCCTTTCATAGACTCCCATGTTAAACGTCAGTCTAGTCATGGGCACAGTGAGGCATGGGCACAGTGAGGCATGGGCACAGTGAGGCATGCAGATGGACACAGTGAGGCATGGGCACAGTGAGGCATGCAGATGGACACAGTGAGGCATGGGCACAGTGAGGCATGCAGATGGACACAGTGAGGCATGGACACAGTGAGGCATGCACATGGACACAGTGAGGCATGCAGATGGACACCCTAGGCCAGGGATCCTAAAACTACGGCCCTCCAGCTGTTGCGGAACTACAAATCCCATGAGGCATTGTAAAACTCTGACATTCACAGACATGACTAGGCATGATGGGAATTGTAGTTCCTGAACACCTGGAGGGCCGTAGTTTGAAGACTCCTGCCCTAGGCTTATACTCGAGTCAATACGTTTTCCCAGTTTTTTGTGGTAAAATTAGGTGCCTCGGCTTATAGTCAGGACGGCTTATACTCGAGTATATACGGTAATAAGGTTAAAAAAATAAAAATAAATATTGTATGTAAATTTAGTATAACTTTAGATTCAGAATCCCTAAAACTATGGGTGGTGAGATGATTGTTCTACACTAAGAGGGTGAGCTAAAACCTTGTAAGAAGACCCTTCTCTGTAGTGCCGGATCTGTAAAGGCGCCACTGCCTGTGCCGGTGATACCAGCAGCATAATATATTGGGACATTCACATAAATTGGAATACAAGCAGACATGCAGAATATGAACATTACCAGGCCTGAAGGTAATAACTGAGCGCTTCTCTGCTTCTTTCCAGATAGAGAAAATCAGTCTATTCTAATCACGTAAGTACATGATTTATCCTCCTCTCTTTTTCTTTTAATTTACAGTTAAATTTTGCGTTTTATCAATTTATAGCGGTCAAAACAAAGATAAATGATGGTCAATTGGCTGCCGCAGGTCCCTGCACGTTACACATTTCTCTTTGCGCTATAAAGAAAAATACAGTACCTATTTCCCCTGATGGCAGGTGGGCTATTTAGTGATTTAAAGGACTCCACAGGGCTGTGTGAGGTCTGAGCCCTTACCTGATAGTCCAATATTTAACTAGTTGGTAGAAGATGCCAGTCTCTGCTATGGAAGTGACTCTTTCTTTGCTATATTATTTATAAATGTTTATTTTTCTTCATCCAGTGGAGAATCCGGTGCCGGGAAGACTGTGAACACAAAACGTGTCATCCAGTACTTCGCAACAATTGCAGCCACTGGAGACGCCAGCAAGAAAAAGGAGAACTCCATGAGTAAGATGCAGGTGAGGTCCATGTGTGCGGCTGGAATGTCCCGCTACATCACAACTGTCCTTTATTTCTTCTTTGTGGCAAAGGAGGGCGAATACATTACTAATTTGTGTTCATAGATGCAAAGCTCAGAAGTGCTTATTATAATTTTCCTGTGCTCCACCCGAAATCCATATCTTCAAACTCAAACATCAAAGACGACACATTCTACACAGGTGTAGCACCCCCAAAGGCTCCTGGTAACTGGCCCCCCTATTCCTGCACAGCCAGGCAACATGCATTTCCAACTTGCATCCAGGCACAAGAAATCAGTCCATGGGCTTATTTTTGTTGTTTGATTGGGGAACACAACTGATTGGATCTTTCTAAGCCAGCCTGGAAGCAAATGCCCCCCTAGGGGTCCCCTCCAAGGCCACTTACAGCCTCCTCAGCGGTCCATCAGCCTCTCAACTCTCCGACTGACATGGACCCACCATATTTAAGGGCTGGTTCAGCCACCCTGGCAAAGTATTCTGGGGATTGGCCAAGTTCCCTCAAGTATGCAGATCAGTCCTCCTCGTCTCCGCCCACTAACTTCTACAAGTTTCTCCAAACTTCCAGACCCAGGAGAGATACCAGAGACCTGCCTCAGTGAGTCATCCAGCCTGACCTCTAGTAAACCCTAACCCAATTTCAGACTCACAAGCTAAGCCATGAGGCAAACATAAATTTTCCGGCACTAATCTAGTAGCACACTAGAGGGTGCTACATAGGATTATACTGAAAGCGGACTGGGTGCCATTTTCATAAATAGGCAAGAAGGGCATTTGGGCAACAAAGAAATTGCTGAGTGAAATATTTAAAAACCTTGGGCTGTAAATGGCTTCATAGCAAGACTTAAAGTGACACTATGGTTTTTTTTTTTTTTTAAATAACAAACATGTCATACTTACCTCCACTTTGCAGCTCGTTTTGCACAGTGTGGCCCCGAACCCTGTTTCTGGGGTCCCCTGGTGGCTCTCTCGGTTCCTCCCTGCATCAGATAACCCCCTCTGGGAAGCGCTCTCCCAAGGGGGTTACCTTGCGGGCGCACTCCCGAGTCCTGCATTCGGCATCCATAGCTGCCGAATGCAGGACTCGGCCCCGCCCCCCGCGTCATTGGATTTGATTGACAGCAGTGGGAGCCAATGGCTGCGCTGCTATCAATCTATCCAATGAAGAGTCGAGAACCCCGGGCAAAGATCCAGCGCGTTCGACGCGCAGGGCTCAGGTAAGTAAAACGCGGGGGCCGGTAATAGTCAGATGGTTTACAACCCCTTTAATGACCATTACCAAGCTATGAGTTTAGGGTGAGGCTAACCTTATACTTTGAGTGCATTCAAAATCAAAAGTTGAAACCTTTTATAGAATTTGTTTTGTTCGTATTCTGCTGGGGAGATTTCACCTCCTGTGCTGGACATACATCAGGAAGTAAAAAGAAATATCTCCAAAGTGAGGGAAATTGCCATCCTAGACAGTTGGTCTCCAGGACAAGTGCTCCTAATTGAAGAGTTCCCATCACTTCTTGTCCAAACCCTTGACCCCTAAGCTACCTCTAATGCCGCGCACACACGGTCGTAATTTCCGACAAGAAAAGTTTGATGTGAGCTTCGGAAATTTCGACCGTGTGTAGGCTCCATCGGACTTTTGCTGTCGGAATTTCCGCCAACAAAAGATTGAGAGCAGGTTCTCTATTTTTCCGCCGGAAAAAGTTGCCTATCGGAAATTCCAATCGTCTGTATGCAATTCCAATGCGCAAAAAAAACACGCATGCTCGAAAACAATTCCACGCATGCTCAGAAGCATTGAATTTAATTTTCTCGGCTTGTCGTAGTGTTGTACGTCACAGCGTTCTTGACGGTCGAAAGTTCAGAGAACTTTTGTGTGACTGTGTGTATGCAAGCCCAGCTTAAAGCGGAGGTGCAGCCAGTTTAAAAAAAAAAAAAAGTCAGCAGCTACTAACAGCATACCTCCCAACTTTTTAAAGTCCCATCGCGGGACATTCCGATGTCCCCTCTCCCCTGCCAACTAGAGTTGTTGAGAAAAAAAAATTTGGCAATTGAAAAAAAAGTTGTTGAGCGGCGGGGGGGGGGGGGGGTGCCGCCGATCGGGGGGGGATACTAGTCCTCCGATCGCGGGGGGAGGGCGCTCTTACCTGCTGCTGCTCCTCTTCTTCTGTTCATGTTTCCTGCTGTGCGGGACTGCGGGAAGGAGGAGCCTCTGCGGGTAAAACCCGCACAATCCGTGCCAGTTGGGAGGTATGGGTAACAGTGTAGCTGCTGACTTTTAATAAGGACACTTACCTGTCCTACTCGCCCGCAATGTCGGTCCCGCCACGGCGATCGATCGCTGCTGGCAGGTCCTGGCTCCTCCATCCTGACTAAGGGAAACAGGCTGTGAAGACTTACGGCTTCACTGCCCGTTTCCTACTGCGCATGCGCCACTCGCACGGCACTTTGTGAATGGGCGGCTTGCCTCCTGGGATACACACAGTTCCCAGAAGGCAACGCCCCCCATTTACAAGAAGGAGAAACGGAAGTTCTCAATCCGAGGACAAGGAAGAGGCACAGTAGAGGCAGATTAGGGGACTTCCGCATAGCAACAGGCATTTCGGGTGAGTATAAATTTAATTTTTTTTTCTATTAATTTTTTCCTTTTTTTGGGGGGGATTTTTATTGTAAAAAAAAATTCTGGGTGGACCTGCGCTTTAAGCGGAATTCCGTCGGAAAAACTATCCAAGGTTTTTCCAACGGAAATTCCAACCGTGTGTACGCGGCATAACAGTAAATTATACCCTGAAAATAAATTCTTACCTCACTGGGCCCCAAAGCCACACATTGCCACGCTGTAAATGTTAAACACGTTATGACAGGTCATGTTTTTGTCTGTATAATTCTAGGGGACTCTGGAGGATCAAATCATCCAGGCCAACCCTCTGCTGGAGGCCTTCGGTAATGCCAAGACTGTCAGGAATGATAATTCATCCCGTTTTGTAAGTGTTTTGTGATGCTTTGCAGCTATGGTGAAGGTATCTTAATAAATTTGGTAAGATGTTTGGAAATGGTCACAAAGAGTTTTTTTATCTAATGCCCCATACACACGATCGTTTTTCATGCCGTTAAAAATGCCATTAAAAAAATTGGCCATTAAAAATGATCGTGTGTGTGCTCCAGAGCATTTTTAACGACGTGAAAAACGGCCATTAAAAATTTCGAACATGCTCTCTTTTTTCACGTCGTTTTTCATGTCGTTTTTTTTAACGACGTGAAAAACGATAGTGTGTATGCTTTAACGACGTGAAAAAAAACGCGCATGCTCAGAATCAAGTATGAGACAGGAGCGCTCGTTCTGGTAAAACTAGCGTTCGTAATGGAGATAGCACATTCGTCACGCAGTCACGGACTGAAAAGCACGAGACTGAAAAGAGCGAATCGTCGCTCAACAAACTTTACTAACATGAAGGGTGGCGCCATTCGAACGGAACTTCCCCTTTATAGTGCCGTCGTACGTGTTGTACGTCACTGCGCTTTGCTTGATCGTTTTTTTAAATGATCGTGTGTACGCAAGACAGGCTTGAGAGGAAACATGAAAAAAAACGACGTGAAAAACGGCAAGAAAAAAAATGGCAAGAAAAACGATCGTGTGTATGGGGCATAAAAGAAAACTGCTGACAAGTGCCGATCTGATGATGGGAAAGTGAAATCGTTCACTAATCACTATGGGCATGGGCGTCCGCTGAACTTTTTTCAGGGGGGGGCATCATTTTAAGGTCATCCATGCATCTTTGGGGCAGTGGAACAGCGCTGTATACACCACTCCTCCACCGCCTCTGCCCATTGAAATACCGGTAAATGGGCACCACTGCCGAATCGTCTGCAAAGCGCTTCGGCAGCAGCGATACACAATTGCATTTAACCCTGTCTTCGCCCGATAGCTCGGGTTAAAAGCGCCCCACTAGCGGCTGAATACCACTAAAACGATGGTAAAGCGCCGCTAAAACTATCAGCGATTTACCGATAAAGGTAAATACAAAAAGATGTACACAGTAGTGTCGTGGCATGGCACAGACATTGCTGTTACCTGTAGTTCTTCAGCGATAGGCCCAGGGCAGGCACTTGCAGCGTATTCTCTCGTCTCGGCCACTGCACGCCACACACCTGTGGGAGGAGCCGGTGCATACAGTCACACAGGCAGAGGCAGGCTGAGGCAGCAGCCAATCACGGAACAGCCGGGTCACAGGCGGCCGGGGCACAGCCAATCCGATGCTCGGGCCGGGGTGAGGAGGGAGGGACGGATGTGTAGTCAGAAAAGACAGAGCAGCCCCAGCCCCCAGGCCAGCAGACTTAGAAAAAAAAAGTACACAGCTGCCGCGGAGGCGGCCATTGCAACACAGGGGGCAAGTGTCTTCACTCTGACTTCCGATTCCAGGGGGGGGCAATTGACCCCCCTTGCCCTATGGAGCGGATGCCCATGACTATGGGTGTTCTGCACTTTGCACTCCATTATTGTTGGTGGATTGGGGACTTACTCCTGAGATAAAACTATAATCCTGCCACTTTATAAAACTCTGGTTCGGCCACATCTGGAGTATTCCGTCCAGTTCTGGTCACCAGTCCTCAGGAAGGATGTGCTGGCACTGGAGAGAGTTTAGAGAAGGACGACAGAATTAATAAGGGACTGGATTCTGAGGGACGGCTACAAGCACTAAACATTTTCTCCCTGGAGAAGAGATGCTTAAGAGGAGATGTGAGAACGATATACAAATACCTCTATGGTGATCCCAGCATAGGAAGAAAACGATTCAGTCCCAGGGAGTGTAAAGCCCCGTACACACGGTCGGACTTTTGGCCAACAAACTTCATTTTGAGCAAGTTGGACCAACAATCCGACCGTGTGTACGCTCCATCCGACAAACTTTTTTTTTTTTTTTTTTGTTTTCATCGGACAAAAGTTGGGTCTGCGAACGGACAAACTTTTGCCCAACAAAAGTCCTATGGAGCAAAGTCCGACCGTGTGTACAGAAAACCATCGGACTTTTGTCCGATGGACAAAACAACTAATGTTAAAATCAACCAACAATAGCAGAAGTTGACTAAAGGGTGGCGGTAAAGAGCAGAAAAACCACGTGATGTTGGGAAAGTTTTGGGAAAGTTTGCAGAAAAGTCCTGTGGTGTGTATGCTATGGGTGTTCCCGACCAACTCCGTTCGGACAAAAATCCACGGAAAAGTCCGATGGAAGTCCGACCGTGTGTATGGGGCTTAAGAGGACACGGGGCAACACAATGAGACTGGAAGAGAAGTGGTTAACCTTAAGCCACGTAGGGAGTTTTTCACTGTCAGGACGGGAAGGATGTGGAACTCTCTTCCACAATTGGTGGTATCAGCAGGAAGTATTGATAGTTTTAAAAGACTTTTGGATATGCATCTTAGCGAACACAATATACAGGGAAATGATTATTGACGTGAATGCACCTACACAGGTTGGACTGAATGGACTGGTGTCTTTATTCGACCTCACCTACTATGAAACTATAAAACTATTGTTCATTAAAAATGAAATAAAGGCTCATATATACTGTCTATAATAGACCAGTGGTTCTCAACCTTGTTTTCCAAAACTCACACAATGAGAGTGTGGGAATGTAAAACATATACTGAAATGCTGGATAGCGCTGGGTGTCACTGTGGGGTTGATTTACTAAAGGCAAATAGACCGTGCACCTTGCAAAGTGCAGTTGCTCCAGAGCTTAGTAAATGAGCAGAAGCTCTGCTGACTTCCATCATCCAATCATGTGCAAGCAAAAATGCTGTTTTTTTTTTTCATTTTCCTCGCATTTGATTGGGTACTCTTTGCAAAGGGAATCGTTACCTCATTTACTAAGCTCTGAAGCAACTGCACTTTGCATAGTGCACAGCCTAATTGCCTTTAGTAAATCAACCCCTGTGTGTGTATGGGATGGGGGTGTTGTGGAGTGAATAAGGGGACTCTGCAGCAGACTTGGTGGCCCTGTAGGGGTTGAGGTTTCTGGAGGAATCGGAGGTGCACAGTGGAACACTGTTGGATGTTAGAGGGCTGGGGGCTGTGCAGCAGGCTGGTGGGCAATGTGGGCGGCTGGGGGGCACTGGGGAAGTTGGGGGGCATACTGAAGCAGGGGTCTTGCAGGGGCCTGGGGGTACTGGGGGTCACTATGGTGGGTTGTGGGTCAGAATAGGAGGCTGGGCTAGGTGCAGTTTGTGCGGCGGGCAGAGAACACAAAGAGAATTTGAGTTTGGCAATAGCAATATATTGTAGAAAAGTTCAGCAAACACAACCAGGCCTGATGGGGAAGCACACCTGTCTGAAGCCACTTACAACTTGTACAGCAGTAGAACAGCAGTATTAATGGAAGATGCCGACAGCATCTGCCACGAGGAGCAAAATTTGGCCTGACCAGTCCACACCCAAAGGGGAAGCTTCCTGGAAGAGTTAGATATAGTCCCTGTACTGTTCCTACTCCTCCAGAACCTCCAGAACCTTTTTCCCATCTCTAAATACTGTCCCTGACAAATGGGGTACCTATCCCTATGCTAGCCACAAAGCGTGACAAGCCCGGAAGCCGGAGTCTTAAATAGACTCTGTCTGACCCAAGATGGCTGCCAAAGTCACATGAGGCGTCAGCATCCAATTGGATTAACGGCCCCCCCCTTTGACTGAGGAAATCATAGAGGAACCAGGTTTCCCTCAACTTCCCCCCCTGTCTGCATTGCTGCTACGGTTGAGCGTCACCTGCAGGGGAGAATACAGCTGCACCTTCCTATAGGAGTTTTTTTTGGACCTGCAGATAGCTGGAGGCCCAGGAGTGGAGAGGCCATGGTTGAGAACCACTGCTCTATAAAGTCCCATTTTCTGGTATATAACTGCATTGTGTGTGATGAATGTAACACAAATCTTCTTTTACGCAGGGAAAATTCATCCGAATCCATTTTGGAGCGACGGGAAAACTCTCCTCTGCAGATATTGAAACATGTAAGTGGCCGATTGTAATTGCAAGTTTGCATTTTGTCTTTCATAAACACTGACGTCGGTGATTGGCCAATTTGTACTAAATAAATATCTTCTGGCAGATTTGCTGGAGAAGTCCAGAGTGACTTTCCAGCTTCCCAGCGAGCGGAGCTACCACATCTTCTACCAGATCCAGTCCAATAAGAAGCCGGACATTGTTGGTGAGCGGAGTTCTAAACATCACCTGTAAATCCAGCACCCCTCATACAGGCTGTGGGCCAAAATCTAAGCAGATGCTGGGGGTGAAATGGCAGATGGGGTTCCATACAAATAGTGCTGGCAATGGGACATCACCAGCACACCATAGTAGAAGGTAGACATGTGCACTGCCGAAAAATTAATTTTTTTTCGTTTTTTTGCTTCTTTCGGAAATTCGGGAAATTCGAAAAATTCTTTTTTTTCGTTTGTTTTTTTGTTTTTTTCAGAAATTCGGGAAATTCGGAATTCGGAAATTCGGAATTCGGAATTCGGAATTTTCGAATTTCCAAAAAAACGAAAATGAACACATTTTTTTAATTTCAGAAAAAAGCAAATAAACGAAAAAAAAAGAATTTCCGATTTTCGGAAATTCGGAAATTCTAAACATTCGGAATTCAAAAATTCAACTTTCCAAATTTCCCATTTTCGAATTTTAGATTTTCGAATTTTCGAATCTCGAATCTCCGAATCTTCCAATTTCCGAAATTTCCAATTTCCGAAATTTCCAATTTCCGAAATTCGGAAATCCAAAAGTTCTGAAATGTAAAAATTCGGAAATTTCGGAATTAACGAATTTCTCTAAATTCGGGAAAAACAAATTAGAAACTAAACTAATTGCACACGTCTAGTAGAAGGTTCAGTAACAGTATATTGTAGAAGAGTTCAGCGAACACAACACGCCCAATCGGGAAGCACACTCGGGCCGGTGCCACTTGCAACTGAGACTGCGGTGGACCTGCGAGATAAAGAACGGAGAATACCTACAGCTTCTTCCTTGAGGAGCGAAATGCGACCTGGCCGGTCCACACCCAAAAGAAGAGGCTTCCTGGAAGTTACCGATACCTTTCCCTATCTCTAGCACTGTCTCTGACAGACAGGGATCCTTTCCCTATGCTTTTCACTCACAAAAAGCATGGCAATCCCAGGAGATGGAGTCTTAAATACACTCTACCTGACCCAAGATGGCCGTCACAGTCACATGAGGCACCAACATCCAATCAGGTGGCCGCCTCACTGTGACCGAAGAAATCATAGAGGAATCAAGTTCCTCTCAACTTCCTTCCCAACCTGCATTGCCGCTGTGTTCGAGCGCCACCTGCAGTGGAGAATATAGACTGCACCTACCTTCACACTGAGGACCCTTTCTTCAAACCAAAGTGATTACATGAGTAAGGGGTCCTCAGTGGCCCCGAGATGTCCCTGTTTGGTGGCCAATAAATGTCCTGTCTTGAACTTTCTACTCTGGTATGCTCTTGATGCCTCGTTGCCTGGACTAATTTTCACCGGACCACCATTATTGGTCATTACAATACATTTCTGCCGTGTATCCAATCAACCAGTTTTAGGAAGAAAATATGGAAACTATACAAAATGGGGGAGGCAGTCCTGTGTAATGAGGGGGGTAGTATGGGGGATGGGACCTGTGTAATAATGGAGAAGGAGGGTCCTGTGTAATGATGGGGTAATATAGGGGAGGGGGCTCTGTGTAATAATGGAGGTAGTATGGGGGAGGGGGGTCCTGTGTAATGATGGGGATAGTATGGGAGAGGAGGTCCTGTGTAATGGAGGAGGAGGGGGGGTCCTGCGTAATGATGGGAGACAGTATGGGGGAGACAGTCCTGTGTAATGATGGGTTTAGTATGAGGGGGGGGGTCCTGTGTAATGATGGAAGAGGGGGGTCCTGTGTAATGATGGGGGTAGTATGGGGGAGGGTCCTGTGTAAAGATGGGGGTAGTATTGGGGAGGGGATCTGTGTGTAATAACGGAGAAGGGGGATCCTGTGTAATGATGGCATAGTATGGGGGAGGGGGGTCCTGTGTTATGTTGGAGGTAGTATGGGGGAGGGGATCCTGTGTATTGATGGGTTAGTATGGGGAAGGGGGTCCCGTGTGATGGAGGATGGAGGTCCTCTGTAATGATGGTGATAGTATGGGTGAGGGTCCTGTTTAATGATGGGGTAGTATGGGGGAGGGGACCTGTGTAATAATGGAGAAGGAGGGTCCTGTGTAATGATGGGGGATGGGGGTCATGTGTAATGATGGGGGTAGTATGGGAGATGGGGGTCCTGTGTAATGATGGGGGGTGGGGGTCCTGTGTAATTATGGAGGACGGGAGTCCTGTGTAATTATGGGGGTGGTATGGGGAGGGGGTCCTGTGTAATGATGGGGGTAGTATGGGGGAGGAGATCCTGTGTAGATATGGAGAATGGGACTCCTGTGTAATGATGGGGTTAGTATGGGGAGGGGATCCTGTGTAATGATGGGGTTAGTATGGGGAGGGGATCCTGTGTAATTATGGAGGACGGGGGTCCTGTGTAATGATGGGGGTAGTATGGGGAGGGGATCCTGTGTAATTATGGAGGATGGGGGTCCTGTGTAATGATGGGGGTAGTATGGGGAGGGGATCCTGTGTAATTATGGAGGATGGGGGTCCTGTGTAATGATGGGGGTAGTATGGGGAGGGGATCCTGTGTAATTATGGAGGATGGGGGTCCTGTGTAATGATGGGGGTAGTATGGGGAGGGGATCCTGTGTAATTATGGAGGATGGGGGTCCTGTGTAATGATGGGGGTAGTATGGGGAGGGGATCCTGTGTAATTATGGAGGATGGGGGTCCTGTGTAATGATGGGGGTAGTATGGGGGGAGGGGGTCCTGTGTATTGATGGGTTAGTATGAGGAAGAGGGTCCTGTGTAATGATGGAGGAGGGGGTCCGGTGTAATGATGGGGGTAGTATGGGGAAGGGGATCCTTTATAATGATGAGGGCAGTATGGGGGAGGGGGTCCTGTGTAATGATGGGGGTAGTATGGGGGATGGGGGTCCGGTGTAACACTGGAGTACATGGTTCAAATTACCCCCTGGACACTATCTACATGGGGATTGGACACTCCAAAGAAAGACATTCTGATTGGATATTTGGCTGATGTCTAAATGGACCCCAATATGTACAGTATGTATGTGGGATCGGGGCATTAGATTGTAAGCTCTTCGGGGGCAGGGACAGGTGTAAATGAATAGTAAGTAAATTGCCGGCACTATATAAAAGCCTGTAATAATAAATAATAAGGGTCACTTGAACACCATCTTTGAGTTTTGGTGGAACAATTACGGACTTGAATCGTTTTCATGATTTACATTTTTTTTTGTCTGCTTTATATTCACATTCAGATTTTATCGTTTCTTGGAATATGTTTTCCTTTTCACAGAAATGTTGCTGATTACATCCAACCCGTATGACTATCATTCCACCAGCATGGGGGAGATTTCCGTAAAAAGTATCGATGACGCCGAGGAGCTCATGGCCACCGACGTACGTACATACAACGCCTTGGCCTTGTGTTATGGAGAATCTCACTGCAAGTCCAAAGCCTTCTTTATTTACTGCCTGAAATAATAACTGTCTGCTGTCGCCAACGGGAGTGAAGCCAATTCAAACCGGACCATAAAACTGGCAGCTTGAGGATGAAATAAAGACAGTGATAAATGATGCTGTATTGTCCCCTGGTGCCAAATGTAACCTGGGGTCTGTGGGGTCTGTCATATAAAAAAAAAAAAAAAAAAAGATTTAGAGAATAAA
The DNA here is from genome assembly GCA_029206835.1 of Rana muscosa. NCBI lineage: Eukaryota > Metazoa > Chordata > Amphibia > Anura > Ranidae > Rana > Rana muscosa. The sequence continues at coordinate 27,682,440 of CM055128.1, forward strand.
TCAAAAACATTTATCTAAATATATTCTTTATTAGCCACGGAGGATATAAATCCAAATCATTTTGCGAATCCAGAAATGAACTTATGCAGGTAGTAAAGACATCATCGCTGTGCTGTGCATAGCCTGTGCAGAGCTGTGGGAGGGACCCAGCAGGCTCCACCCACTACAGGCTGCCTGTAGAACACTACAGGAGGGGGGCGGGGACAAGACCAGTCACCCTGCAGAAGGAGAGAGCAACAGTGAGCTGTGGGAGGGACCCAGCAGGCTCCACCCACTACAGGCTGCCTGTAGAACACTACAGGAGGGGGGCGGAGAGAAGACCAGTCACCCTGCACAAGGGAGAGAGAGCAGCAGTGAGCTGTGGGAGGGACCCAGCAGGCTCCACCCACTACAGGCTGCCTGTAGAACACTACAGGAGGGGGCGGAGACAAGACCAGTCACCCTGCACAAGGGAGAGAGAGCAGCAGTGAGCTGTGGGAGGGACCCAGCAGGCTCCACCCACTACAGGCTGCCTGTAGAACACTACAGGAGGGGGCGGAGACAAGACTAGTCACCCTGCACAAGGGAGAGAGAGTAGCAGTGAGCTATGGGAGGGACCCAGCAGGCTCCACCCACTACAGGCTGCCTGTAGAACACTACAGGAGGGGGGCCAAGACAAGACCAGTCACCCTGCACAAGGGAGAGAGAGCAGCAGTGAGCTGTGGGAGGGACCCAGCAGGCTCCACCCACTACAGGCTGCCTGTAGAACACTACAGGAGGGGGGCGGAGACAAGACCAGCCACCCTGCAGAAGGAGAGAGAGCAGCAGTGAGCGGTCTGTGTTACAGAAGGCTCCTGCACAGAGGCACAATTAGAAATAGACAAATAGACAGAACTACAAAGATTAGTAAGAGAAATGTCACACATCTTTTGTATCTAGACTTTTTTAGCCTCTGCTTCAATTTTAGGGGTCTATTTAAAAAAAAAAAAATCGATGGGCAAATGCCTTCGCATTTACACAGCCATTGCAAAATACCTTCCAGTCTTAGTCCGTAGAGTTCAATATTGAGTTGGCCCCGCCCTTTGCAGCTATAACAGCTTCAACTCTTCTGGGAAGGCTGTCCACAAGGTTTAGGAGGGTGTCTATGGGAATGTTTGACCATTCTTCCAGAAGCACATTTGTGAGGTCAGGCACTGATGTTGGACGAGAAGGTCTGGCTCGCAGTCTCCGCTGACTGACAGTCTTGCTGGTTAACGGCTCTCCTTTTCTCAAACAGACACATCGTGGGAAGAAAGGACCGCCGATAACTGGCAAGTCTGTTTACAAAGGATCAGCTGATCACATGGTAAAGCGCCGCTGTGGTTAGCCCTTTACCGTGATCTGTGATCAGCTAGGTCACAGAGCGTGCTGGATCCGCACCCCAGGCGGCACGCGTGAGGCAGGGTTCTGGGAGGATTTCCATGCAGTGGCGTCACTAGGGTTGGTGTCACCTGGTGCGGCAAAACATGGTGTCACCCCCCCTCCTGTCTATCCTGCCCAGCGCCCTCCAGGCAGCGCACAGTCACGAGGCGCACCCCCAAATGACCCCTGTAAATTAAAGTATAGGGTGGTATTGGGCTGGCTGGAGCGATATAGGGCAGGTTGGGGTAATATAGGGCAGGTTGCAGTGGTATAGTGCAGTCTGGGGTGGCATAGGGCAGGTTGGGGTTGTATAGGGAAGGCTGGGGTGGTATAGAGCAGGTTGGGGTGGTATATGGCAGGCTGGGTGGCATTGGGCAGGTTGGGGTTATATAGGGCAGGGTGTGATGGCATAGAGCAGGTTGCAGTGGCATAGGGCAGGTTGGGGTGGTATAGAGCAGGTTGGGGTGGTATAGAGCAGGTTGGGGTGGTATATGGCAGGCTGGGTGGCATTGGGCAGGTTGGGGTTATATAGGGCAGGGTGTGATGGCATAGAGCAGGTTGTGGTGGCATAGGGCAGGTTGGGGTGGTATAGGGAAAGCTGGGGTGGCATAGGGCAGGGTGCGGTGGTATAGAGAAGGCTGGGGTGGCATAGGGCAGGGTGCGGTGGCATAGGGCAGGGTGGGGTGGTATAGAGCAGTTTGCGTGGCATACAGCAGGTTGCAGTGGCATAGGGTAGGCTGGGGTGACATAGGGCAGGTTGCGGTGGTATAGGGAAGGTTGGGGTGGCATAGGGCAGGGTGCGGTGGTATAGGGCAGGCTGGGGTGGCATAGGGCAGGCTGGGGTGGTATAGGGTAGGCTGGGGTGGCATAGGGCAGGTTGCAGTGGCATAGGGCAGGTTTCGGTGTCATAAGGCAGGTTGCGGTGGCATAAGGCAGGCTGGGGTGGTATGGTGCCAGGTTAGGACTCCATCATGGGGTGCAAGGTGGTCTGCTGCTGCTAGACAAAGCTATAGATTATATATAGATATTATGTAATATAGCTGGTCCATCCGCCCCTCCCCCCACCAGTCCAGCTAACTCAACTACTGTGCCTATTATATCTAATATAATATATCTGTGTCCAGCATCACCCCCCCCCCCCATTATCATCATCAGACCAGCTCAGGGTGGGGGTGTCTCAGTCAGCTAATATAAATTATATAGTCAGTGTTGTCTGTCTGATAATGGGCGGGGGGGGGGGGGGGTGATGCTGGATATAGATATATTATATTACATATAATAGGCACAGTAGTTGAGTTAGCTGGACTGGTGGGGGGAGGGGCGGATGGACCAGCTATATTACATAATATCTATATATAATCTATAGCTGTGTCGCAGCAGGCCACCTTGCACCCCCCCCCCCCCCTTCATTATCATACAATACAGGTCAGGGCGCCAGACAGACTGAGTCCTCCTCCCACACTAGCTAGTAGCTCTGCCTCTTACAATGGCAACCGCCCCCCCGCTCCCCACACACACACACACCTACCTCATCTTGTGCTTGTGCTCGGGAGTCGGGCCGGCGGTGGAGACCCCCCCCACCTGTTCTGGAGTCTTGACTGGAGAGGAGGAGGGCTGGGCAGCGACCCTCACAGTGTGCAGCCGGAGAAAGTTGTGTGTGACGTCACATCATCACAGTGCAGTGTGATGATGTGACAGGCTGACGCTCTGTAGGGTAGGGAGGGAGGAGGAAGAAGAATAAGGAACCGGAGGACACACACACACCAGGCGCGGCGGCGCTGGAAGTGTTGTTCCAGCCCAGCGGGGTGAAGTTGCTGAATTAAAGTGTCAGCTGTAAAAAAAAAAAAAAAAAAGTCAAAAAAGTCAAAAAAAACAAACAATTTTTTTTTCTCACCGTCGGAAGGGTGTCACCCCTCTAGCGGGTGTCACCCGGGTGCGGACCGCACCCCCCGTGCCCCCCTAGCAACGCCTCTGTTTCCATGGACACCTTCCCAGAACTGGAAGCCCAGGGCTTGGATGGAAGGGGGGTTAGGGGGCCCTTCATGGTTTCTTGCACCGGGGGCCCTAAAGTTACGCCTCTGTTACTCGCCCCTTGTGCGATTCCTGCTACCAGCTCACAATGCTGCTCTCTGCTTACAAGCAACTAGATGGAGCTGGCAATCATAGGAAATACACATATTAGACACATTATGAGGATTATTCACAGCGGATGTGTGATTGCTGGGGCATTTGAATATTTTTTTTTATATGAATAGACCCCTAAGTGTCCTTATGATAGAGCTGCACGATTAATCGTTAAAAAATCGTCATCTCGATTCAAACCCCCTCATAATCTCTATGCAGAATTTCCCAATTCATTCATGTAACAAGTGAAGAGAGTTCTCTGCTCACTCAACAGTCACAAGAAAAAAAAAAAAAAAACGGGCAGCCTGCTAAGTTTTTCACAACATTGTCCAGGCTGGTAGATAACTATAAACATTGTATCTTTTCCTTCTTAGATCAAAGGAATGAACCTAGCTCTGTAGATGAGAGAAGTTTAATCACTTAACCACTTCAGCCCCTGAAGAATTTACTCCCTTCCTGACCAGAGCACTTTTTGCGATTCGGCACTGCGTCGCTTTAACTGACAATTGCGCGGTCGTGCGACGTGGCTCCCAAACAAAATTGACGTCTTTTTCCCCGCCACAAATAGAGCTTTCTTTTGGTGGTATTTGATCACCTCTGCGTTTTTTTTTTTTTTTTGCGCTATGAACAAAAAAAAAGAGCGACAATTTTGAAAAAAAAAGCAGTATTTTTTCCTTTTTGCTATAATAAATATCCCCCAAAAAATCTATAAAAAATCTATAAAAAAAAACGTTTTTTTTTCCTCAGTTTAGGCCGATACGTATTCTTCTACATATTTTTGGTAAAAAAGAAATCGCAATAGGCGTATATTGATTGGTTTGCGCAAAAGTTAGAGCGTCTACAAAATAGGGGATAGATTTATTGCATTTTTATTATAATTTTTTTTTAAATTAGTAATGGCGGCGATCTGTGATTTTTATCGTGACTGCGACATTATGGCGGACACATCGGACACTTTTGACACTATTTTGGGACCATTGTCATTTATACAATAAATAAAAATGCACTGATTACTGTATAAATGACACTGGCAGGGAAGGGGTTAAACATTAGGGGGTGATCAAGGGGTTAACTGTGTCCTAGGGAGTGATTCTAACTGTAGAGGGGGAGGGCTGGGCTCATTACAGCATGACAGCGATCACTGCTCCCGATGACAGAGAGCAGTAGATCTCTGTCATGTTGCTAGGCAGAACAGGGAAATGCCTTGTTTACACAGGCATCTCCCCGTTCTGCTGCTTCGTGACACGATCGCGGGCACCTGGCGGACATCGAGTCCGCGGGACCCACGGGCACGGGCGCAGAGCACGCGGCGGGCGCACGTGCGCCCACTATGCCGCGATTTAAAGGCGCCGTACAGGTACGTCGCTTTGCGCAGCCGTGCCATTCTGCCAACGTATATCATCGTGCAGCGGTCGGCAAGCGGTTAAAGACTAAACCTTTTTTTGACACTTGTTTCTTATAAAGTTAAAGTCAGTACTTTTTGCTAGAAATTTACTTGGAACCCCTAAACATTATATATATTTTTTTAGCAGAGACCCTAGGGAATAAAACGGCGGTTGTTGCAATATTTTATGTCACAATGTATTTGCGCAGTGGTCTTTCAAACACAATTTTTGGGGAAAAAATATAATTAATTAAAAAAACTACTAAACCGTAAAGTTAGCCCAATTTTTTTGTATAATGTGAAAGATGATGTTACGCCGCGGGAATCTTGATCTTTATTCTAAGAAAAAAAATCGTGATTCTCATTTTCGCCAGAATCGTGCAGCTCTACCTTATGATACAATAACAGAATGTCCACTTACATACAGAAGTAATCTGTTTTCTTCCCAGGAAGCCATTGATATCCTTGGCTTCAATCAGGAGGAGAAGATGGGGATCTACAAGCTGACGGGTGCAGGAATGCATTATGGGAACATGAAGTTTAAGCAGAAGCCCCGTGAGGATCAGGCTGAGCCTGACAGCACAGAAGGTAAGGAGCCGGGCCAGTTCAGGTACACTTATCTGCATACCGGATTGTAAACTTTTTTTTTTTTTCAACTTTAAATTACATTGGGGAGAGTAATGCCGCGTACACACGATCATTTTTCTCGTTGGGAAAAATGACATTTTTTCTCTTTGACGAGAAAAACGACCGTGTGTGGGCTTTTGGTAATTTTTCCCGACAAGAAAAACGGCATGAATCACGACGAGAAAAATTAGAACATGGTCTAATTTTTCTCGTCGTGATTCACGGCATTTTTTTCCGCGCCAGTTTTCCCATAGGGAAACACTGCCGGGGAGCCTACACACGGTCGTTTTTCTCGACCAAGAGAAAAAATGACGGGAAAAACGGCCGTGTGTAGGGGAACAAGCCATTCCTCATCTTTCCCGTCGGGATTCACGGCGGTGTTTTCACCGCCGTGAATCTCGATCGTGTGTACGCGGCATTAGAAGCTGCTCGGGTTTTTTTTTTTTTTTAATGCTGTCTGTGTCCCTATTTGGGATATTTTTACATTACTTTCCTGGACAGAACATGGAGGGAGGATTACACCAAGTGGGGATAGTGAAGAAAAAAAAAAACAGATGCTACCTTTAACCATTTCTAAGGCCCCTTTCACACTGAGGCGCTTTGCAGGCGCTATTGCGCTAAAAATAGCGCCTGCAATGCGCCCCAAAAAAGCCGCTTAATTGTATCCAGTGTGAAAGCCCGAGGGCTTTCACACTGGAGCGTTGCGCTTGCAGGAGGGTCAAAAAACTGCTGCCAGCCGCATCTTTGAGGCGCGATAGGAGCGGTAAAAATACCGCTCCTATAGCACCCCTGCCCCATAGAAATCAATAGGGAAAGCGCCTCCAAAACGCCCGCAAAACGCTGCAAAGAGGCGTTATTGTGGGCGTTTTTAACCCTTTTTCAGCCGCTAGCGGGGGTTAAAATCCCCCCGCTAGCGCACGCAAATCGCGGCAAAAATTACGGTATAGCGGCGCTAAAAATAGCACCGCTATACCGCCAGCGCATCCAGCGCTTCAGTGTGAAAGTAGCCTTTGGCCTCTTTCACACTTAGGTGCTTGAAAAACTGCCAGTAAAACACTGAGCGCTTTTGAAGCTTTTTTTCAGCGCACTGCCCCAGTGTGAAAGCATTTGTTGATTTTAATGGAAATAAGATCTCGCAAGCTTTTTAGGTGCTTTTTTTTTTAGCGTGAAGGCGCCTGAAAAGCGCATCTGTGTGAAAGTGGTCTTAAAGCATTTGTTATCCCGACATCATATTCTTGATATGTGCCTGCTGTACCGTATAATTGTATGGTAAAGTGTCCTTCCTGTTCTCTTTGTATTGCTTCCGTAGTCACTTCAGCCCCGGAAGGATTTACCCCCTTAATGACCAGGCCATTTTTTGCGATACGGCACTGCGTCGCTTTAACTAACAATTGCGCGGTCGTGCGATGCTGTACTCAAACAAAATTGACGTCCTTTTTTTCCCCCACAAATAGAGCTTTCTTTTGGTGGTATTTGATCACCTCTGCGGTTTTTATTTTTTGCGCTATAAACAAAGATAGACCGACAATTTGGGGAAAAAATATATGTTTTTTACTTTTTGCTATAATAAATATCCCAAAAAATAAATAAAGATGTCTTCATCAGTTTAGGCCGATACGTATTCTTCTACATATTTTTGTTTCAAACAAATCGCAAAAAGCGTATATTGATTGGTTTGCGCAAAAGTTATAGTGTCTACAAAATAGGGGATAGATTTATGGCATTTTTATTATAATTTTTTTTTTTTTTACTAGTAATGGCGGTGTGACAGTTAACTGACAGTTTACCTTTATAGAAAGCTGGTCCTCGTAGGTAACTCAGTTTGATCGGGCCGATGTCAAATATCCAGAAGGAATAAAAATGCAATTTAGCTAGCTAGGCAGATACCGTTAAGTTGGCCATACACTATACAATTTTCTTAATTCATTTTCTTTAGATTTACCTTCAACTATGTAGTATAAGGGCCGACCTGATTGCACACAAATTTAAAGTGTTTAGGTGTGACCTCATATTATATGGTTTTGGTAAATCTAAAGGAAAGTTGTACAAGAAAATTGTATATTGTATGGCCAGCCTTAATCAGATACAAGACTGGAAATACTGGGGTTATAAACCCCCATGTTTTTTCACCTTAATGCATCCTATGGTGCAAAGGGAAACTCTGATGTAAGGAGGTCTCTGGTCACCAGAGCCCCCCCCCCCTCCTTACACAAGAGTCTACAGAGTTCCCCCTTACATCAGACACTAGAGTTCTCCTTTACATCACAATCCACAAAGTTCTCCTTTTCATCAGAGTCTCCCTTTACATCAGAGTGCACAGGGTTTCCCCTAACCGTGTAGTACGGGGGGGGGGGGAACCCCTGCACAGTTTCAAAGGTTACCTGCAGACATATTTCTAATGGACAGCCTCTGTCCGCAACGGACATTTACGGAGAGTTTGTATATCAGCCGATTTTTACATCCCTAAATTTACTAACGGTTGGCAACCCTGCTCTAGCCATGCATGATCTATGACCCAAAAACAGCATTGGTTGGATCCTTACACATCTTCTGAATTGTTATGTATGCTTGGTCTGTTTGGTGGAAAGGAACCAACTGAAGTGAAGTTGGAGGTGGCCAGAAGTATGGAAATAATGTGACAGCTACTATTTGTTTCTAAAGATTGTTTTCCAGGACTTAGGACTTCAAAGATAGCCATAATTATCTGTCTTTGTGCCACACGGTGTATATATATATATATGTTACATTCAAACACACATTGCATAGTTTATTTTATCTTTATGTGAATTTTGTGTCTTCCAGACGCAGATAAAGTGTCATATTTGATGGGCCTGAACTCCTCCGATCTGGTGAAATCTCTTTGCAATCCGAGAGTCAAAGTTGGAAATGAGTTTGTGACCAAAAGCCAAAATGTGCAGCAGGTGAGGACCGCCAACTCCTCTCCACCTTCCAACTCCTCTTCACCTTCCAACTCCTCTCCACCTTCCAACTTCTCTCCACCTTCCAACTTCTCTCCACCTTCCAACTCCTCTTCACCTTCCAACTCCTCTCCACCTTCCAACTTCTCTCCACCTTAGAAGTCCTCTCCACCTTCCAACTCCTCTCCACCTTCCAACTCATCTCCACCTTCCAACTCCTCTCCACCTTCCAACTCCTCTCCACCCTTCTAAGTCCTCCCCACCTTCCAACTCCTCCCCACCTTCCAACTCCTCTCCACCTTCCAACTCCTCTCCACCTTCCAACTCCTCCCCACCTTCCAACTCCTCTCCACCTTCCAACTCCTCTCCACCTTCCAACTTCTCTCCACCTTCCAACTTCTCTCCACCTTCCAACTCCTCTCCACCTTCCAACTTCTCTCCACCTTCCAACTCCTCTTCACCTTCCAACTCCTCTCCACCTTCCAACTCCTCTCCACCTTCCAACTCCTCTCCACCTTCCATCTCCTCTCCACCTTCCAACTCCTCCCCACCTTCCAACTCCTCTCCACCTTCCAACTCCTCTCCACCTTCCAACTTCTCTCCACCTTCCAACTCCTCTCCACCTTCCAACTCCTCTTCACCTTCCAACTCCTCTCCACCTTCCAACTCCTCTCCACCTTCCAACTCATCTCCACCTTCCAACTCCTCTCCACCTTCCAACTCCTCTCCACCCTTCTAAGTCCTCCCCACCTTCCAACTCCTCCCCACCTTCCAACTCCTCTCCACCTTCCAACTCCTCTCCACCTTCCAACTCCTCCCCACCTTCCAACTCCTCTCCACCTTCCAACTCCTCTCCACCTTCCAACTTCTCTCCACCTTCCAACTTCTCTCCACCTTCCAACTCCTCTCCACCTTCCAACTTCTCTCCACCTTCCAACTCCTCTTCACCTTCCAACTCCTCTCCACCTTCCAACTCCTCTCCACCTTCCAACTCCTCTCCACCTTCCATCTCCTCTCCACCTTCCAACTCCTCCCCACCTTCCAACTCCTCTCCACCTTCCAACTCCTCTCCACCTTCCAACTTCTCTCCACCTTCCAACTCCTCTCCACCTTCCAACTCCTCTTCACCTTCCAACTCCTCTCCACCTTCCAACTCCTCTTCACCTTCCAACTCCTCTCCACCTTCCAACTCCTCTCCACCTTCCAACTCCTCTTCACCTTCCAACTCCTCTCCACCTTCCAACTTCTCTCCACCTTCCAACTCCTCTTCACCTTCCAACTCCTCTCCACCGTCCAACTCCTCTCCACCTTCCAACTTCTCTCCACCTTCCAACTCCTCTCCACCTTCCAACTCCTCTCCACCTTCCAACTCCTCTCCACCTTCCAACTCCTCCCCACCTTCCAACTCCTCTCCACCTTCCAACTCCTCTTCACCTTCCAACTCCTCTCCACCTTCCAACTCCTCCCCACCTTCCAACTCCTCTCCACCTTCCAACTCCTCTCCACCTTCCAACTCCTCTTCACCTTCCAACTCCTCTCCACCTTCCAACTCCTCTTCACCTTCCAACTCCTCTCCACCTTCCAACTCCTCCCCACCTTCCAACTCCTCTCCACCTTCCAACTCCTCTCCACCTTCCAACTCCTCTTCACCTTCCAACTCCTCTCCACCTTCCAACTCCTCTCCACCTTCCAACTCCTCTCCACCTTCCAACTCCTCCCCACCTTCCAACTCCTCTCCACCTTCCAACTCCTCTCCACCTTCCAACTTCTCTCCACCTTAGAAGTCCTCTCCACCTTCCAACTCCTCTCCACCTTCCAACTCATCTCCACCTTCCAACTCCTCTCCACCTTCCAACTCCTCTCCACCCTTCTAAGTCCTCCCCACCTTCCAACTCCTCCCCACCTTCCAACTCCTCTCCACCTTCCAACTCCTCTCCACCTTCCAACTCATCTCCACCTTCCAACTCCTCTCCACCTTCCAACTCCTCTCCACCTTCCAACTTCTCTCCACCTTCCAACTTCTCTCCACCTTCCAACTCCTCTCCACCTTCCAACTTCTCTCCACCTTCCAACTCCTCTTCACCTTCCAACTCCTCTCCACCTTCCAACTCCTCTCCACCTTCCAACTCCTCTCCACCTTCCATCTCCTCTCCACCTTCCATCTCCTCTCCACCTTCCAACTCCTCCCCACCTTCCAACTCTTCTCCACCTTCCAACTCCTCTCCACCTTCCAACTCCTCTCCACCTTCCAACTCCTCTTCACCTTCCAACTCCTCTCCACCTTCCAACTCCTCTCCACCTTCCAACTCCTCTCCACCTTCCATCTCCTCTCCACCTTCCAACTCCTCTCCACCTTCCAACTCCTCCCCACCTTCCAACTCCTCTCCACCTTCCAACTTCTCTCCACCTTCCAACTCCTCTTCACCTTCCAACTCCTCTCCACCTTCCAACTCCTCTCCACCTTCCAACTCCTCTCCACCTTCCATCTCCTCTCCACCTTCCAACTCCTCTCCACCTTCCAACTCCTCTCCACCGTCCAACTCCTCTCCACCTTCCAACTTCTCTCCACCTTCCAACTCCTCTCCACCTTCCAACTCCTCTTCACCTTCCAACTCCTCTCCACCTTCCAACTCCTCCCCACCTTCCAACTCCTCTCCACCTTCCAACTCCTCTTCACCTTCCAACTCCTCTCCACCTTCCAACTCCTCCCCACCTTCCAACTCCTCTCCACCTTCCAACTCCTCTCCACCTTCCAACTCCTCTTCACCTTCCAACTCCTCTCCACCTTCCAACTCCTCTCCACCTTAGAAGTCCTCTCCACCTTCCAACTCCTCTCCACCTTCCAACTCCTCTCCACCTTCCAACTCCTCTTCACCTTCCAACTCCTCTCCACCTTCCAACTTCTCTCCACCTTCCAACTCCTCTTCACCTTCCAACTCCTCTCCACCTTCCAACTTCTCTCCACCTTCCAACTTCTCTCCACCTTCCAACTCCTCTTCACCTTCCAACTCCTCTCCACCTTCCAACTCCTCTTCACCTTCCAACTCCTCTCCACCTTCCAACTTCTCTCCACCTTCCAACTTCTCTCCACCTTCCAACTCCTCTTCACCTTCCAACTCCTCTCCACCTTCCAACTTCTCTCCACCTTAGAAGTCCTCTCCACCTTCCAACTCCTCTCCACCTTCCAACTCATCTCCACCTTCCAACTCCTCTCCACCTTCCAACTCCTCTCCACCCTTCTAAGTCCTCCCCACCTTCCAACTCCTCCCCACCTTCCAACTCCTCTCCACCTTCCAACTCCTCTCCACCTTCCAACTCCTCCCCACCTTCCAACTCCTCTCCACCTTCCAACTCCTCTCCACCTTCCAACTTCTCCCCACCTTCCAACTCCTCCCCACCTTCCAACTCCTCTCCACCTTCCAACTCCTCTCCACCTTCCAACTCCTCCCCACCTTCCAACTCCTCTCCACCTTCCAACTCCTCTCCACCTTCCAACTCCTCTCCACCTTCCATCTCCTCTCCACCTTCCATCTCCTCTCCACCTTCCAACTCCTCCCCACCTTCCAACTCTTCTCCACCTTCCAACTCCTCTCCACCTTCCAACTCCTCTCCACCTTCCAACTCCTCTTCACCTTCCAACTCCTCTCCACCTTCCAACTCCTCTCCACCTTCCAACTCCTCTCCACCTTCCATCTCCTCTCCACCTTCCAACTCCTCTCCACCTTCCAACTCCTCTCCACCTTCCAACTCCTCTTCACCTTCCAACTCCTCTCCACCTTCCAACTCCTCTCCACCTTCCAACTCCTCTCCACCTTCCATCTCCTCTCCACCTTCCAACTCCTCTCCACCTTCCATCTCCTCTCCACCTTCCAACTCCTCTCCACCTTCCAACTCCTCTCCACCGTCCAACTCCTCTCCACCTTCCAACTTCTCTCCACCTTCCAACTCCTCTCCACCTTCCAACTCCTCTTCACCTTCCAACTCCTCTCCACCTTCCAACTCCTCCCCACCTTCCAACTCCTCTCCACCTTCCAACTCCTCTTCACCTTCCAACTCCTCTCCACCTTCCAACTCCTCCCCACCTTCCAACTCCTCTCCACCTTCCAACTCCTCTCCACCTTCCAACTCCTCTTCACCTTCCAACTCCTCTCCACCTTCCAACTCCTCTCCACCTTCCAACTCCTCTCCACCTTCCAACTCCTCTCCACCTTCCAACTCCTCTCCACCTTCCAACTTCTCTCCACCTTCCAACTCCTCTTCACCTTCCAACTCCTCTCCACCTTCCAACTTCTCTCCACCTTCCAACTTCTCTCCACCTTCCAACTCCTCTTCACCTTCCAACTCCTCTCCACCTTCCAACTCCTCTTCACCTTCCAACTCCTCTCCACCTTCCAACTTCTCTCCACCTTCCAACTTCTCTCCACCTTCCAACTTCTCTCCACCTTCCAACTCCTCTCCACCTTCCAACTTCTCTCCACCTTAGAAGTCCTCTCCACCTTCCAACTCCTCTCCACCTTCCAACTCATCTCCACCTTCCAACTCCTCTCCACCTTCCAACTCCTCTCCACCCTTCTAAGTCCTCCCCACCTTCCAACTCCTCCCCACCTTCCAACTCCTCTCCACCTTCCAACTCCTCTCCACCTTCCAACTCCTCCCCACCTTCCAACTCCTCTCCACCTTCCAACTCCTCTCCACCTTCCAACTTCTCTCCACCTTCCAACTTCTCTCCACCTTCCAACTCCTCTCCACCTTCCAACTTCTCTCCACCTTCCAACTCCTCTTCACCTTCCAACTCCTCTCCACCTTCCAACTCCTCTCCACCTTCCATCTCCTCTCCACCTTCCATCTCCTCTCCACCTTCCAACTCCTCCCCACCTTCCAACTCTTCTCCACCTTCCAACTCCTCTCCACCTTCCAACTCCTCTCCACCTTCCAACTCCTCTTCACCTTCCAACTCCTCTCCACCTTCCAACTCCTCTCCACCTTCCAACTCCTCTTCACCTTCCAACTCCTCTCCACCTTCCAACTCCTCTCCACCTTCCAACTCCTCCCCACCTTCCAACTCCTCTCCACCTTCCAACTTCTCTCCACCTTCCAACTCCTCTTCACCTTCCAACTCCTCTCCACCTTCCAACTCCTCTCCACCTTCCAACTCCTCTCCACCTTCCATCTCCTCTCCACCTTCCATCTCCTCTCCACCTTCCAACTCCTCTCCACCTTCCAACTCCTCCCCACCTTCCAACTCCTCTCCACCTTCCAACTCCTCTCCACCGTCCAACTCCTCTCCACCTTCCAACTTCTCTCCACCTTCCAACTCCTCTCCACCTTCCAACTCCTCTCCACCTTCCAACTCCTCTTCACCTTCCAACTCCTCTCCACCTTCCAACTCCTCTCCACCTTCCAACTCCTCTTCACCTTCCAACTCCTCTCCACCTTCCAACTCCTCCCCACCTTCCAACTCCTCTCCACCTTCCAACTCCTCTCCACCTTCCAACTCCTCTTCACCTTCCAACTCCTCTCCACCTTCCAACTCCTCTCCACCTTAGAAGTCCTCTCCACCTTCCAACTCCTCTCCACCTTCCAACTCCTCTCCACCTTCCAACTCCTCTTCACCTTCCAACTCCTCTCCACCTTCCAACTTCTCTCCACCTTCCAACTCCTCTTCACCTTCCAACTCCTCTCCACCTTCCAACTTCTCTCCACCTTCCAACTTCTCTCCACCTTCCAACTCCTCTTCACCTTCCAACTCCTCTCCACCTTCCAACTTCTCTCCACCTTAGAAGTCCTCTCCACCTTCCAACTCCTCTCCACCTTCCAACTCATCTCCACCTTCCAACTCCTCTCCACCTTCCAACTCCTCTCCACCCTTCTAAGTCCTCCCCACCTTCCAACTCCTCCCCACCTTCCAACTCCTCTCCACCTTCCAACTCCTCTCCACCTTCCAACTCCTCCCCACCTTCCAACTCCTCTCCACCTTCCAACTCCTCTCCACCTTCCAACTTCTCTCCACCTTCCAACTCCTCCCCACCTTCCAACTCCTCTCCACCTTCCAACTCCTCTCCACCTTCCAACTCCTCCCCACCTTCCAACTCCTCTCCACCTTCCAACTCCTCTCCACCTTCCAACTTCTCTCCACCTTCCAACTTCTCTCCACCTTCCAACTCCTCTCCACCTTCCAACTTCTCTCCACCTTCCAACTCCTCTTCACCTTCCAACTCCTCTCCACCTTCCAACTCCTCTCCACCTTCCAACTCCTCTCCACCTTCCATCTCCTCTCCACCTTCCATCTCCTCTCCACCTTCCAACTCCTCCCCACCTTCCAACTCCTCTCCACCTTCCAACTCCTCTCCACCTTCCAACTTCTCTCCACCTTCCAACTCCTCTCCACCTTCCAACTCCTCTTCACCTTCCAACTCCTCTCCACCTTCCAACTCCTCTCCACCTTCCAACTCCTCTCCACCTTCCAACTCCTCTCCACCTTCCATCTCCTCTCCACCTTCCAACTCCTCTCCACCTTCCAACTCCTCTCCACCTTCCAACTCCTCTCCACCGTCCAACTCCTCTCCACCTTCCAACTTCTCTCCACCTTCCAACTCCTCTCCACCTTCCAACTCCTCTCCACCTTCCAACTCCTCTCCACCTTCCAACTCCTCCCCACCTTCCAACTCCTCTCCACCTTCCAACTCCTCTTCACCTTCCAACTCCTCTCCACCTTCCAACTCCTCCCCACCTTCCAACTCCTCTCCACCTTCCAACTCCTCTCCACCTTCCAACTCCTCTTCACCTTCCAACTCCTCTCCACCTTCCAACTCCTCTTCACCTTCCAACTCCTCTCCACCTTCCAACTCCTCCCCACCTTCCAACTCCTCTCCACCTTCCAACTCCTCTCCACCTTCCAACTCCTCTTCACCTTCCAACTCCTCTCCACCTTCCAACTCCTCTCCACCTTAGAAGTCCTCTCCACCTTCCAACTCCTCTCCACCTTCCAACTCCTCTCCACCTTCCAACTCCTCTTCACCTTCCAACTCCTCTCCACCTTCCAACTTCTCTCCACCTTCCAACTCCTCTTCACCTTCCAACTCCTCTCCACCTTCCAACTCCTCTCCACCTTCCAACTCCTCCCCACCTTCCAACTCCTCCCCACCTTCCAACTCCTCTCCACCTTCCAACTCTTTTCCACCTTCCAACTCCTCTCCACCTTCCAACTCCTCTCCACCTTCCAACTCCTCTTCACCTTCCAACTCCTCTCCACCTTCCAACTCCTCTCCACCTTCCAACTCCTCTTCACCTTCCAACTCCTCTCCACCTTCCAACTCCTCCCCACCTTCCAACTCCTCCCCACCTTCCAACTCCTCCCCACCTTCCAACTCCTCTCCACCTTCCAACTCTTCTCCACCTTCCAACTCCTCTCCACCTTCCAACTCCTCTTCACCTTCCAACTCCTCTCCACCTTCCAACTCCTCTCCACCTTCCAACTCCTCCCCACCTTCCAACTCCTCCCCACCTCCCAACTCCTCTCCACCTTCCAACTCCTCCCCCCCTTCCAACTCCTCCCCACCTTCCAACTCCTCCCCACCTTCCAACTCCTCTTCACCTTCCAACTCCTCTCCACCTTCCAACTCCTCTCCACCTTCCAACTCCTCTCCACCTTCCAACTCCTCTTCACCTTCCAACTCCTCTCCACCTTCCAACTCCTCCCCACCTTCCAACTCCTCCCCACCTTCCAACTCCTCTCCACCTTCCAACTCTTCTCCACCTTCCAACTCCTCTCCACCTTCCAACTCCTCTCCACCTTCCAACTCCTCTTCACCTTCCAACTCCTCTCCGCCTTCCAACTCCTCTCCACCTTCCAACTCCTCTTCACCTTCCAACTCCTCTCCACCTTCCAACTCCTCCCCACCTTCCAACTCCTCCCCACCTTCCAACTCCTCCCCACCTTCCAACTCCTCTCCACCTTCCAACTCTTCTCCACCTTCCAACTCCTCTCCACCTTCCAACTCCTCTCCACCTTCCAACTCCTCCCCACCTTCCAACTCCTCCCCACCTTCCAACTCCTCCCCACCTCCCAACTCCTCTCCACCTTCCAACTCCTCCCCCCCTTCCAACTCCTCCCCACCTTCCAACTCCTCCCCACCTTCCAACTCCTCTTCACCTTCCAACTCCTCTCCACCTTCCAACTCCTCTCCACCTTCCAACTCCTCTCCACCTTCCAACTCCTCTTCACCTTCCAACTCCTCTCCACCTTCCAACTCCTCCCCACCTTCCAACTCCTCCCCACCTTCCAACTCCTCTCCACCTTCCAACTCTTCTCCACCTTCCAACTCCTCTCCACCTTCCAACTCCTCTCCACCTTCCAACTCCTCTTCACCTTCCAACTCCTCTCCACCTTCCAACTCCTCTCCACCTTCCAACTCCTCTTCACCTTCCAACTCCTCTCCACCTTCCAACTCCTCCCCACCTTCCAACTCCTCCCCACCTTCCAACTCCTCCCCACCTTCCAACTCCTCTCCACCTTCCAACTCTTCTCCACCTTCCAACTCCTCTCCACCTTCCAACTCCTCTTCACCTTCCAACTCCTCTCCACCTTCCAACTCCTCTTCACCTTCCAACTCCTCTCCACCTTCCAACTTCTCTCCACCTTCCAACTTCTCTCCACCTTCCAACTCCTCTTCACCTTCCAACTCCTCTCCACCTTCCAACTTCTCTCCACCTTAGAAGTCCTCTCCACCTTCCAACTCCTCTCCACCTTCCAACTCATCTCCACCTTCCAACTCCTCTCCACCTTCCAACTCCTCTCCACCCTTCTAAGTCCTCCCCACCTTCCAACTCCTCCCCACCTTCCAACTCCTCTCCACCTTCCAACTCCTCTCCACCTTCCAACTCCTCCCCACCTTCCAACTCCTCTCCACCTTCCAACTCCTCTCCACCTTCCAACTTCTCTCCACCTTCCAACTTCTCTCCACCTTCCAACTCCTCTCCACCTTCCAACTTCTCTCCACCTTCCAACTCCTCTTCACCTTCCAACTCCTCTCCACCTTCCAACTCCTCTCCACCTTCCAACTCCTCTCCACCTTCCATCTCCTCTCCACCTTCCATCTCCTCTCCACCTTCCAACTCCTCCCCACCTTCCAACTCCTCTCCACCTTCCAACTCCTCCCCACCTTCCAACTCCTCTCCACCTTCCAACTCCTCTTCACCTTCCAACTCCTCTCCACCTTCCAACTCCTCCCCACCTTCCAACTCCTCTCCACCTTCCAACTCCTCTCCACCTTCCAACTCCTCTTCACCTTCCAACTCCTCTCCACCTTCCAACTCCTCTCCACCTTCCAACTCTTCTCCACCTTCCAACTCCTCTCCACCTTCCAACTCCTCTTCACCTTCCAACTCCTCTCCACCTTCCAACTCCTCTCCACCTTCCAACTCCTCCCCACCTTCCAACTCCTCCCCACCTCCCAACTCCTCTCCACCTTCCAACTCCTCCCCCCCTTCCAACTCCTCCCCACCTTCCAACTCCTCCCCACCTTCCAACTCCTCTTCACCTTCCAACTCCTCTCCACCTTCCAACTCCTCTCCACCTTCCAACTCCTCTCCACCTTCCAACTCCTCTTCACCTTCCAACTCCTCTCCACCTTCCAACTCCTCTTCACCTTCCAACTCGTCTCCACCTTCCAACTCCTCCCCACCTTCCAACTCCTCCCCACCTTCCAACTCCTCTCCACCTTCCAACTCCTCTCCACCTTCCATCTCCTCTCCACCTTCCAACTCCTCTTCACCTTCCAACTCCTCTCCACCTTCCAACTCCTATCCACCTTCCAACTCCTCTCCACCTTCCAACTCCTCCCCACCTTCCATCTCCTCTCCACCTTCCAACTCCTCTCCACCTTCCAACTCCTCTCCACCTTCCATCTCCTCTCCACTTTCCAACTCCTCTCCACCTTCCAACTCCTCTCCACCTTCCAACTGCTCTCCACCTTCCATCTCCTCTCCACCTTCCAACTCCTCTTCACCTTCCAACTCCTCCAGTCTTATGCCGCGCACACACGGTCGTAATTTTCGATGGAAAAACTCAGACGGGATTTTTTCATCGGATATTCTGACCGTGTGTGTGCCCCATCTGACTTTTTCCCTCAGAAATTCCGACGGACTTAGAAAGAGAACATGTTCTCTTTTTTTCCGACGGAAAAAAATTATATCGGAAATTGTGTTCGTCTGTATGCAATTCCGACGGACTAAAAATCACGGATGCTCGGAATCAATTTGACGCATTCTCGGAATCATTGAACTTCATTTTTCTCGGCTCGTCGCAGTGTTGTACGTCACCGTGTTCTTGACAGGCGGAGTTTGGTGTGACCGTGTGTACGCAACACAGCATGAGCGGAATTCCATCGGAAAAACCCATCGGAGTTTATTCCGACGGGAAAACCGGTCGGGTGTACAAGGCATAAGATAGATGTTACTGACAAATGTCTATTCCAGGTCTACAACTCCATCGGTGCTTTGGCCAGGTCAGTTTATGAGAAACTCTTCTTATGGATGGTGACCCGCATCAACCAGCAGCTGGACACGAAGCAGTCCCGCCAATACTTCATTGGAGTTCTGGATATTGCTGGATTTGAAATATTTGATGTGAGTCATAGATCTTTGTCTTCACTGTTCACATTACGAAGTGATCTTCTGTTCTTGGCGAGGTTGGTTATTATTTGTTCTTCTTCTAAAATTTCAGTTCAACACTTTTGAACAATTGTGTATCAACTTCACCAATGAGAAACTGCAACAGTTCTTCAACCACCACATGTTTGTGCTGGAACAAGAAGAGTACAAGAAGGAAGGCATCGAGTGGGAGTTCATCGACTTTGGCATGGACTTGGCTGCCTGCATCCAGCTTATTGAGAAGGTATGTAAGAGAAGCCTTCTATTATCACTCCAGCATGGGAGAAAACATGTGAGATTTATTATATGGCCAAATGTTTGTGGACCATCTTACCACTATATAACCAAAAGTATGTGGACTTCCTTCTAAATAAGTGGTCTCCCAACTGCGGCCCACAGGCCAGATGTGGCCCTTTGCTTGCCTTTATCTGGCTCTTGGGGCACCGTGCAATGGTGGGCTCTGAGGATGAGGCAAGTCCTCGAAACACGTTAGCCTTTTGGATCTCCAATTGTCCTGTCACATGTGTGACAGCAGGAAGGTAAAGTCACCTGGTTGCATCCAGGGGGGTAGATATATTTTGCCCAGATTCAGGCTTTACGCCGACTTATACAACTAGGTGGAGAGTTGTATAAGCCCAGCTGAGGCTAGTGGGCTCATGAATGACTCATACCTCTAGGGAGAGTGTGGGGCGTCGTGCAGACAGGGAGTTGATGAGACCAGCTGAAGCTTGTCAGCTCGT
This sequence comes from Rana muscosa, assembly GCA_029206835.1. NCBI lineage: Eukaryota > Metazoa > Chordata > Amphibia > Anura > Ranidae > Rana > Rana muscosa. Next base: position 27,702,263 of record CM055128.1, read on the forward strand.
TTAAGGCCTCTATAAAAACTCCCAGATTCATTAGGTGTTTGCTCATGCCTGGACCCAGACCTGTGTGGACTGTCTAGGGAGAGTGAACCCCTGTGCGGTGAGACAAAGCCTGTGTGGCTATTTGCTTGGACATTTAAAACCAGGGACTTAGGGACTAGGACAGCACTAGGCTGATCCCAGTTGTTAGTTAGGAAACCTGTATGTTTAGTCAGAGGTCAAGTTGACCAGGATTTATTTTGTTTATGTTTCTTTTGGCTTTGCTGTGTTTTGTCACTGTAAATAGAAAATAAACCGCACCTTTTTTTTGATTTTGAAAACCACAACCTCCGTTTGCTGGGCCTGTTTTTGTGTGGGGAGCCCATCCCGGGGGTCACACACACCCGCTGCCGAGCTAACCCCCTCACAGTTGGTGGAGAACCAGTGGCAGTTTTTTTTTAAGCCAGCATGGAGGAGATACTGAAGTAGCTGGCTCTAGCAAATGCCAATCAACAGCAGACAAATGCAGGTTTGCAAAAGAGCCTTGCAGCTCATCAACAGAGCCTTGCAGCTCAACAACAGAACTTCGCAGCCCAGCAGCAAGCTCATCAACAGAGCCTTGCAGCCCAGCAGCAAGCTCACCAACAGAGTCTGGAAGCTCAGCAACAAGCCCAGCAGCAATCTGAGGCCCGCTTCATAGACCTGTTACAGAAGCAAGAGCAGAGACTACAACAAATGGAAGCAGTAATGCAGCAACGTCCGCAGACCAGTGAGGAAAGCCGTCCCACTAATACCGCGTCCTTTGGGGTGAGTCGTTTATTGACAAAAATGACTGGAGAGGATGATCCAGAGGTATTTTTGACCACATTTGAAAGGACTGCTGAAAGAGAAAAGTGGCCTGAGGAGCAGTGGGCTGGACTGGTGGCTCCTCTGTTAACTGGTGAATCGCAGAAGGCTTACTATGACCTAGAGCCTGACCAAGCAAAAGACTATGTGATGCTAAAAGCTGAAATATTGGCAAGGCTGGGTGTCACCCAGGCTGTCCGGGCTCAGCGTGTGCATAACTGGACTTTCCAGCTTGGAAAACCCCCCAGGTCTCAAATGTATGATCTCATTCACCTGAGCAGAAAGTGGCTACAGCCAGAGACTTTGTCCGCACCAAAGATTGTGGAACGTGTTGTAATGGATCGGTTTTTGAGAGCTCTTCCTACTGCCATCCAAAAGTGGGTAAGCCATGGAGACCCAGAGACGGCCGATGGTCTTGTGGATCGTGTGGAGAAATACTTGGCTACAGAGAACCTGACGGCCTCTTCCAGAGACACTCGGACTTTCCACCCTAAGACCAGACCATCCCCAGGGGCGGATAAGAGGATTCCAAGGGGTGAGGGTGGAGAGAGTGAGAGGGTGGGAGCTCTACCCCAAGTTTGGCGAGAACAGCCTGGGAAATCAGCGGCTCAGGAGGCGGCAAGAAGGGTCGTTTGCTACCGCTGCCGGCAAGCGGGACATATTGCAGCCAATTGCCCGGTTGTGGAGGAACCCATGCAGTGTGACTTTCTGACGGGCAGACGTCAGTCGCTGTGTGCGACAGTCGCATGCACTGCCATTCGAGGAACTGAGAAACATTTATGCAAAATGTGTGTTAATGGTAGAAATGTTGTGGTATTTCTGGATTCAGGTAGCCTTGTGACCCTGATAAAGGCTGAGTTAGTTAAAACAGAGGTCTCTGGGAATAGCAAGGTAGCTGTTATTTGTGTGCATGGGGACACCCGAGAGTATCCAGTGACTACAGTGTGTTTCGAGACCCCCAAAGGTACCCTCTCTCATCCAGTGGGCTTAGTATCTCAGTTACCGCATGACGCCATTGTGGGAAGGGATTTTCCGAAGTTCTGGGAACTGTGGGATGATCCTGAGCCCCCCACTGGTGCCCCTATGTACCAGGAATGTGATAGCCAGAACTCCCCTGAGTGTGGTGAGGACTCTCCGGAATGTCCCTTATCAGTATTGGCAGGGGAGACTCAAGAAACTGGAGAGGAGCCCACCTCCTCAGACGAAAACCTACCGTCTGTGGAGTTTTCTGATCTTGACGTTCACAGGGAAAACTTTGCCACAGAACAGTTGAAAGACCCCGCCCTAATAAAGGCACGGGAAAACGTAGTGAAAATAGATGGCGAGTTAGTGAACCCAGATAATACCTGCACTTACCCATACTTCAGCGTAGAGAAGGACCTACTGTATCGGGTGGCAAAAAGGGCAGAAGAAACCGTTGAGCAGCTTGTGGTGCCCAAACCTTACAGGAAGTTGGTGTTGGAGTTGGCCCATGGGCACATTCTTGGAGGTCATCTGGGGACAGAGAAAACCCGAGAGAGGGTATTACAGAGATTCTATTGGCCGGGGGTGATGAAGGACATAGAAAATTATTGTTCCTCCTGCCCTGTGTGTCAGAGGTCGGCCCCGATGCCACATTTCCGTAGCCCGCTGGTCCCTCTACCCATCATTGAGGTCCCGTTTGAGAGGATCGCCATGGATTTGGTAGGTCCTATAATCAAGTCCGCTAGGGGGCACCAGTACATATTAGTTATAATGGACTATGCCACCCGTTATCCAGAAGCAATCCCTCTCCGAAATACCTCGGCCAAAACCATAGCCAAAGAGCTATCTCTGGTGTTTAGCCGGGTGGGTATTTGTAAAGAACTGCTTACGGACCAAGGTACACCCTTTATGTCCCGGGTTATGAAGGAGCTGTGTAAATTGTTCAAAGTGACGCAATTACGTACATCTGTGTATCACCCCCAAACCGATGGGCTGGTTGAAAGATTCAACAAAACCCTAAAACAAATGTTGAAGAAAGTGGTGGATAGAGATGGAAAGGATTGGGACTGTCTACTTCCTTATCTGATGTTTGCTATTAGGGAGGTGCCCCAATCCTCTACGGGATTCTCCCCCTTTGAGTTACTGTATGGGAGACACCCAAGAGGGCTGTTGGATATTGCCAAGGAAACTTGGGAAAGTGAGAGTTCTCCCCACAGGAGTGTGATTGAGCATGTCGCCCTGATGCAAGACCGAATTGCACAGGTAATGCCCATCGTGAAGGAACATTTGGCCCAAGCGCAGTTAGCACAGCAGAGAGTGTACAACCGTGGAGCCAAGACCCGTACCTTTTCCCCGGGGGATAGGATACTGGTACTTGTCCCTACGGTTGAAAGTAAATTCCTTGCCAAATGGCAAGGCCCCTACGAGATAATGGAAAGAGTGAGCGAAGTGAATTACAAGGTCAGACAACCAGGAAGGCGAAAGCCCGAACAGATCTATCACGTTAATCTGTTGAAAGCCTGGAGGGATAGAGAGTCCCTAGTCGCAGACACTTGGTCACCAGCTCAAACTGGTTGCGTGATTCCTGAGGTTGGAATAGCAGCCACCTTGTCACAACCCCAACAACAGGAGGTTAAGGAGTTTGTGCTTCGCAACAAGGAGGTATTCTCTGAGCTGCCGGGACAAACATCTGGGGTAGAGCATGACATCATTACCCCGCCCGGTGAAAGGGTGAAGTTAAAACCCTATCGGATCCCAGAGGCCCGACGGGAGGCAATACGGGAGGAAGTACAGAAAATGCTGAACTTAGGGGTGATAGAGGAGTCCCAAAGTGATTGGTCTAGTCCCATTGTGTTGGTGCCTAAACCGGATGGGAGCTGGCGATTTTGTAACGATTTTCGTCAGTTGAACAAAGTTACAAAATTTGACACCTACCCCATGCCACGTATAGATGAGTTGATCGACCGGCTGGGAACAGCCCGATACATGACGACTCTTGACCTCACAAAAGGGTATTGGCAAATCCCCCTGGCCAAATTGGCCAAAGAGAAAACCGCATTTGTAACCCCAGACGGGGCGTTCCAATATAAAAGAATGCCGTTCGGGTTACAGAATGCGCCAGCCACATTCCAGCGGAAAATGGACCAGATGCTGAGTCCCCATCGGAAGTATGCTGCGGCTTACCTGGATGACGTAATTGTCCATAGCACAGATTGGGCCTCACATCTGCCAAAAGTGCAAGCAGTCCTGGACTCTGTTCGGGAAGCGGGGTTTACGGCTAACCCCAAGAAGTGTACCATTGGGCAGGAGGAGGCCAAATATCTTGGGTACACCATTGGGAGGGGAGTAATAAAACCCCAACTCAACAAAGTCGAGGCCATCCAGAGTTGGCCACGTCCCAACAGCAAGAAGCAGGTACGAGCCTTTCTGGGAATCGCTGGGTATTATCGGCGATTCATTCCCCACTTTGCTTCTAAGGCTGTGCCCCTAACCAACCTAACGAAGGGGAAAGGGTCGGTCATGATTAAATGGACCCCCGAGGCTGAGGCAGCATTCCAATTCTTGAAACAAGCCTTATGTAGCCAGCCAGTGTTGTACTCACCCGACTTCTCTAAAGACTTTGTCGTACAAAGTGATGCGTCAGATGTGGGGTTAGGAGCAGTATTGTCCCAGGTCTGGAACGGGGAAGAGCACCCAGTCATTTACCTCAGCAGGAAGTTGAAGTCCCATGAGGTAAATTACGCCACCGTTGAAAAGGAGTGTTTAGCGGTGAAGTGGGCTCTAGATTCCCTTCGGTACTACCTGCTAGGTAGGCACTTTGACATGGTTACGGATCACGCTCCGTTAAAGTGGATGGCTCAAAACAAGGAAACAAATAGAAGAGTGAATAGGTGGTTCCTGGCCCTCCAGGAATTCAACTTCACAGTAAAGCATCGCCCTGGCGTTCAAATGGGGAATGTAGATGCTTTGTCTCGAGTACATGAATGCCTGATTGCTGGTGTTCCAACCCCGAGGTTAAAACAAGAGGGGGGGGTATGTGACAGCAGGAAGGTAAAGTCACCTGGTTGCATCCAGGGGGGTAGATATATTTCGCCCAGATTCAGGCTTTACGCCGACTTATACAACTAGGTGGAGAGTTGTATAAGCCCAGCTGAGGATAGTGGGCTCATGGATGACTCATACCTCTAGGGAGAGTGTGGGGCGTCGTGCAGACAGGGAGTTGATGAGACCAGCTGAAGCTTGTCAGCTCGTTTAAGGCCTCTATAAAAACTCCCAGATTCATTAGGTGTTTGCTCATGCCTGGACCCAGACCTGTGTGGACTGTCTAGGGAGAGTGAACCCCTGTGCGGTGAGACAAAGCCTGTGTGGCTATTTGCTTGGACATTTAAAACCAGGGACTTAGGGACTAGGACAGCACTAGGCTGATCCCAGTTGTTAGTTAGGAAACCTGTATGTTTAGTCAGAGGTCAAGTTGACCAGGATTTATTTTGTTTATGTTTCTTTTGGCTTTGCTGTGTTTTGTCACTGTAAATAGAAAATAAACCGCACCTTTTTTTTGATTTTGAAAACCACAACCTCCGTTTGCTGGGCCTGTTTTTGTGTGGGGAGCCCATCCCGGGGGTCACACACACCCGCTGCCGAGCTAACCCCCTCACACATGTTATAATGCATTGTGGACTGGGTGGGGCTGTTACTTTATGATGGGCTTTGATGCAATTATCATTTTGTGAGTATAATACTTACCACCTTTACAGTTGATAAAGTCATGTTTTAAGGATAATGCACTAGGCCGGTGTGCCCTCTGTTTTGCATTATGGTTTCAGTGGCACCATGCAGTCCACTGTCACCAATGATGGGGCACCATTCCTCCCACAGACACCAATGATGGGGCCCCATTCCTCCTACAAACACCAATGATGCCACGCTGTTCCTCCAACTGGCACCAATGATGGGGCACCATTCCTCCTACAAACACCAATGATGCCGCAGTGTTCCTCCCACTAATACCAATGATAGGGCACCATTCCTCCCACAAACACCAATGATGCCGCACTGTTCCTCCCACTGTCACCAATGATGGGGCACCACTCCTTCCACAGACACCGTTGATAGGATTCCATTCCTCCCACTGATACTAATGATGGGGCACTATTCCTCCCATAGACACAAATGATAGGGTGGTGATAATGATGATTGGTGTGAAGGTCAGGTTGTCACAACATTTTGGCCATTATTGTAACAGAGCCTGCAGGAACTGTAGTGGTTAAAAACACACAACTGGTATAAGATACACATCATATTTTTACACCTGGTGTAATTTGCTCACCTTAATATTGTGTTCTTATATATACCAAAAGTTTAGGTGGTCCATTCTTTTGAGTGCAGGCTAACTCTACTACAATAAACATGTCTGCAGTCTCTGACCCTCTCTGAACTATTGTTAAGTGACACTCTAATGTAGTCTCTCATGGGGCCTGGAGGGGACTCTTTCTATCAGAGACTCTCTAATGGACACCGAGAGGGCCTCTGTTAGAGAGACCCCCCTCCAGGTCGCATTAGACCCCAATTGTAGTCTCTAATGGGGCCTGGTAGGGGCTTTTTTTAACAGACTCTCCAACAGAGGCCCTCTCTGTGTCCATTAGAGAGACCCCCGTCCAGGTTCCAGTACTCTGCTTCTCTTCCTGTATTGTGTTTATTGTTAAGAGAACGTGGGAGTATCCCAGGGTAATGAAGACTCCTTAGGGGAGCATCTCTGTGTTTGAGTTGTTGCCATAGAAACATTTGTAAATGAGAGGAGTTAGAAAGATGACCACGCCCATGTGGGGGCGCCAGAAATATTTCTGCACCCAGGCGTCTGCGACCCTAAGATTAGCCCTGGCGTGTAATAAGCCTATATGCTCTTTAGATACATTAAAACCTATAGGTACCCAGGTAAAATCTCTATCTTCTTTAAGAGAATGACAGTTATAGTCGACAAACAGAATTACACATCATTGTAAAAGGATTATTGCCACTTGTAATAGAGATCTTTTCGTACCTTCATTTTTTTTTTTTTTTGGAGCCGATGGGAATCTTCTCCATCCTGGAAGAGGAGTGTATGTTCCCTAAGGCCTCTGATACCACCTTTAAGAACAAGCTGTATGACCAACATCTTGGAAAGTCACCCAACTTCCAGAAACCAAAACCAGGAAAAGGCAAGAGTGAAGCTCACTTCTCCCTGGTGCATTACGCCGGCACGGTGGACTACAATGTCACCGGGTGGCTGGACAAGAATAAAGACCCGCTTAATGAGACTGTGATAGGCCTGTACCAAAAGTCTTCCCTCAAGCTCCTCGCTTCACTCTACTCCAGCTTTTCCACAGACGCGGGTAAGTACTGTATATGTAAATCCAATCAGTAAATTCTTATAGAAGCTTTAATGTATTAACGTCAGTTCAAACGTTTTTTTTCCAATATTTTTATGACTTACCTTCAGAAGCACTCAGGTACCGGCTCAGCTGAAATAGTGGAAAGTAAATTAAAGTGGTTGTAAACCCTTATAGACCACTTTAACCTACAGGTAAGTCTAGATTAAGGCTTACCTGTAGGTGCAAGAAATATCTCCTTAACTTACACGGTTAAGGAGATATTTTCCAAAAAACGGGCACCGATGTCTACGGCGCATGCGCACTGAGCGTGCCGTTAGTGAAGGCGATCATGCCGTCACTGTCGGCTCCCGCGTGGGAGTGACATCATCGCTGCTCCAGCCAGTCACAGCGCCAGAGCAGCAATACCCGGAAGTCACTCCAGGAGAGATGACGGCGACGGAGGAGGTGAACGAGGGTCGCTGCGGGGGCTTCGATCTCAGGTAAGTAATTCATAATGAGCTAGTATGCTATGCATACTAGCTCATTATGCCTTTGTCTTGCAGGGTGTTTTTTTTTGTTTTTGTTTCTATAGAGAGGGTTTCCTTCCTCTTTAAAGTAGGGCCTTTATTTTGTGGTGGCAGGAGGGTAATAAAATTGGTGACCTCATATCGGCTCCAGTCATTGAAATGCACTAAATGAATCAGTTCCATTCTGATGTTAGAGTTCCCCATGCATATCAGGGACTACACTACCATATTAGCCACAAAACTGAACAGACTAAATGGTGTCATCTTAACATGAGGATAAGAAGGTGTTTAACCCCTTCTGATCATCTTGCACCTTTACCTCTTATGGACCAGAGCAATTTCTGCATTCTGCTATGGACCTCTTTAATTGGCAATAACATTGTCATTACTTAGGATAACTTAAACTAGAACTATAGGCAAAGCTTTTTTTCTTCTCATTTTGGATAGAAGGAGGGTTATAACCTCTGTCAAATTTTTTTCGCCATCGGTGTCCCATTGCAGAGATTTCTTTTCACTTCCTGTCCCATAGCCAAACAGGAAGTGAGCGGAAATCCCTGCAAATTAAGTGAATTTCTTGGGGACCCCAAACTCACCAGAACTAGTGTTCACATTGGAAGATTTCCCATCTATTACTTTTCTGGGGACAGCACAAAATTTGGGATTTTCCTTTACTTTCGTTGACTTTCGTGCGCAGCCTATTGCATTAGGGTGTGCACCCGAAAGCTTAAACACACATGCATGTGTGTATATACTGTGTAAGTAATTCATAATGAGCTTCAATATATATATAGGGCGGTAGAGCAATGGACAGTGTTGATAGAGCAGTGGACGATGTCAGTAGGGCAGAGATTGGTGGCAGTAGCTTATTTTTTATACACAGTGGAACCTTGGATTATGGGTATAATCCGTTCCAGGAGAATGCTTGTAATCCACAGCACTCGCATATCAAAGCGAGTTTTCCCATAGAAGTCAATGGAAACAAAAATAATTTGTTCCACATTGTCTTCTACGGCATGCAATACCGCATGTGGCCAGAGGTGGGTGGGGGCGCCGGAGAGACTTGGAAATATTTGAAGACCGTTCGGCTGCATTTGGAAAGACTTGGGAACAGAGTATTTCCGAGTATTTCTGAACGGCTCCGAATGGCTCCAGCGCCCCCGCACCTCTGGCCAAATGTGGTACTGCAGACCACAGTGGCTTGAATCCTGCTCATTTTGCGAGACAACACTCGCAAACCGAGTCAGGATTTAAAAAAAAAAAAATTGCTCGTATTGCGAAACGCTCGTTAACCGCGTTACTCGCAATCCAAAGTTCCACTGTATATATTTTTATTATTATTTTTATTTTATTATTTTTTACAATATTTTTTACAGTATTTTTTAATATTGTTTTTTACAATTTAGGAGCTCCATTGGGGGGGCGTTGGTGAAATATCAGGGGTCTAAACAGACCCCTATTGTCTCACTTTTCAGAAAGAGAAAGGGACTACGGACAGATTCCCCAGTCCCTTTCATGCAGCCAAGCAGCAGGGGGAATCTGCTCAGCACAGGGTGATTAGGGTGTGCCCAGGCACACCTGGCATACCCTGTGCGCACGCCTATGTTCGGTAATAATAGTAAACAGGGCTAATGGAGAGGGTGAATCTCCTAAACGGGGGAACAGACAGCAATAGAAAACTGACAGGGGTTCTAATCCCTCTCCACTTTATCCAAAAATAAAAGTTGTGCCTTTAGTTATTATACAATGTTTTTTGGGGACAGACTAGGCTATCATTTGGACATAATGGGGTTGATTTACTAAAGTCAAACAGACTGTGCAGTTTGTAAGAGCAGTTGCACTCTGTACGGGTTTTGCTCCAGTTAATGAGGGGAAGCTCTTCTGACTTCCATTATCCAATCATGTGCAAGCAAAAATACTGTTTTTTTTTAATTTTCCTTGCATGTGATTGGATATTAATGAGGTAAATTGAAGCTCTTCCTCATTTACTAAACTCTGGAGCCATTGCCCTTGCAGGGCACACAGTCTAGTTGCCTTTAGTAAATCAACCCCATTGTCTTGCAAATTTTTTGCTATGTAATCTGTAGACAAAAACGCTAGAAAAAAATGAAAAAAGGTTTGACAGTTTAAAAAAAAGTAGTTTATTAATAATAATAATAATAATAATAATAATAATGACAAAAAACAAAACAAAAAAGAAACATTTTAATCAATAACTTATCCCATCTAAAATGACACTAAAATTATGTTTCTGGTACGAGGCATAAAACATTTTTTTGCAAATGAAGATTTAAAAAAATAAAAAATAACTTTACACATTTTTTAAACACTGAGAAAATAACAAACAAAATGAATGACAGCTAAAAAACAAACCAAAAAAACAAAACAATCAAAACTAAATAAAATCGTCAGAAAAATAGCTTAGGGAAAAAGGGGAGGAAGTGGTTAATTAGGACTGAATAGGGTTAACATTTTATTTTATTTACTTTTAAGGTTTAAATGCAGTCATAGATTGATTATAGGTCATACCTTTTATATACAAATGAATGAAATAGTAACTAAAGTGTATTTCTGAATAATAACCCATCATGGAACTTTCGCAGAGCGTTCATTAATATTTATTTTCTGTCCAGGTAAATCGGGGAGTAAAAAGAAGGGCTCCTCCTTCCAGACCGTGTCGGCAGTGTTCAGGGTCAGTTCACTAAGTGTAATTAACTGAAAAAAAAAAAAAATCACCAGAAATATCCAAAAATGTAATTAAAGACTTCGATTAACGTATCCTTCCTGCAGGAAAATCTGACCAAACTGATGACCAACTTGAAGACCACCCACCCGCACTTCGTCCGCTGCCTCATCCCAAATGAGACCAAGAATCCAGGTAGAGTTCACACTCAGACCACGACCCAGATACTGAATGTCCCATCTACTGGCCAGTCCAATTAGAGAGTCACTGCTCAAAGCTAGTCACACAGCATAACAGCCTCAGGAGAATCAGTCACCAGGTCCACACCATACAATCTAAGCTGTATTGAGGCAAACAGGAACCTTCATACACATTGCAATATTTAGAGGACATGAGATGTCGCTCTACCAGATCTTCTATGTAGGATTTAATGGCCAACATGCAATGACTTGATCCTGCACTTAGATCCATAAATCAGAACCACCCTAAAGTGGACCTGCCAGTTACCTTAGTCCGTAGGGTTCAATATTGAGTTGGCCCACCCTTTGCAGCTATAACAGCTTCATCTATTCTGGGAAGGCCGTCCACAAGGTTTAGGAGGGTGTCTATGGGAATGTTAGTTCCTTCCAGAAGCGCATTGGTGAGGTCAGGCACTGATGTTGTATGAGAAGACCTGCCTCACAGTTTCTGCTCTAATTTATCTCAAAGATGTTCTATCGGGTTGAGGTCGGGACTCTGTGCAGGCCAGTCAAGTTCCTCCACCCCAAACTCGCTCATCCATCTCCTTATGGACTTTGCTTTCTGCACTGGTGCTCAGTCATGTTGGAACAGGAAGGGGCCGTCCCCAAACTGTTCCCACAAAGTTAGGAGCATGAAATTGTCCAAAATGTCTTGGTATGCTGATGCCCTAAAAGTTCCCTTCACTGGAACTAAGGGGCCAAACCCCTGAAAAACAACCCCACACCATCATCCCCCCTCCACCTAATGATTTGGACCTCACAAATGTACTTCTGGAAGAATGGTTAAGCATTCCCATAGACACACTCCTAAACCTTGTGGGCAGCCTTCCCAGACTCAGTGGAGGGAGATTTCTGCAGCATATTTGGCAAGTATAGAATGACAGTATATATAAAATAATAGGCAAAGTGATTGGAGGGAAGCTTCAGAATGGCAAAGATGTTTTTATTACAAATTATGTGAGCAGACTGCAGTTCCTCTTTAACATGAAATCGGATGACAGGTCCACTTTAAGTCCTTTAAGTTCAAGCACATAGATCTATTAGTGTATTATAGAATTGGCAATCATCCAATAAAAAATAAAAAAATGATATTGATTTCAATGTTGCTGGACAGTATAATCATTTTCAGGACACATCCAGTACATTGATTATCTTGGTTTTTCAGTTATAGCATATTATACTAGGGTGCCCAGACATCCCCTGTTTCAGGGGACAGTCCCCGGATTGAGGACACTGTCCCCGGACCAAATCTGTCCCCGGTTTTGTCCCTGGATTGGATTTGAACAGGGGCTGGGGCAGTTTCAAAGACAGTCAGTGCAGAATAAAAAAAAAAAAATTATGAATTACACCCCCCGCTCCTACTAGCTTAGGGGGTGTATTTTTATCCATTATCTGTGCCCCTTTCTGATGATCATGTGCTGGTCGGAGCGGAGGGAATATTTCTTCAGTTTCGGGTGCCCATTCAGCTCCGCTCGCATGTTCTTCTGCCTTGGCTCAAGTCCCGGCCAGCCGCCTGCCTGCTTATCTCCTTGCCTTCCCTGGCGGAGTGATCTTCCTCCTCTCCCCACCCAGTAGAAGCCGGGGCCCGGAGAGTAAGACTTGACAGGCTGTGAGGCGGGCGGCGGCGACGGGCAGAGAGTCGCTGATTGCTGCCATTACTAGTAAAAAAAAAAAATATGTCCTCGGATTTCATTTTAAAAATCTGGTCACCTTACATTATACTGTATTCCTATCAGATAAATTGAGATAGCCATGTCAGTAATTATGACCTTCTGTCTACAGGGGAGATGGACAATCATCTCGTCATCCATCAGCTGCGCTGTAATGGCGTCCTGGAGGGAATCCGAATCTGCAGAAAGGGATTTCCCAGCCGAATCCTTTATGGGGACTTCAAACAACGGTAAATAGAAATATCAGAGGGATATATTTTTATTTAGTCCTTCTTCCATGTGAAGTCTGGCCTGGAAAAGAAGAACTGTCTATAAAAATTGAGGCTCATCTCAGGTGTAATTTTCTGGGATAAACCTTCATTTTCGCACATAGTATGAAGATGTGGCTGTTGTGCAAATGGGGCAAAATCAGTTGTTCTTAGGCCCCTTTCACACTGGGGCGGTGGGTGCGTCCGCAGTAAAGCGCTGCTATTTTTAGCGGCGCTTTACCGTCAATTTCGCTGCGCTATTCGGTCGCTAGCGGGGGTGCTTTTACCCCCCGCTAGCGCCAGAGAAAGGGTTAAAGCAGCAGAGAAAGGGTTAAAACCACCGCAAAGCTGCTGGCGGTATAGCCGCGGTGCCCATTGATTTCAATGGGCAGGAGCGATGGAGGAGTGGTAAACACACCGCTCCTTCACCGTATCAAAGGATGCTGCTAGCAGGACTTTTTTTTACCATCCTGCTAGCGCACCGCTCCAGTGTGAAAGCCCTCGGGGCTATCACATTGGAGAGACAGCAGCGGCTCATTCAGGGCGCTTTGCAGGCGCTATTTTTAGCGTTATAGCGCCTGCAAATCGCCCCAGTGTGAAAGGGGTCTAAGGGTATTTTTTCTGAGGATCAAATGATTTGTGTTTTTTTTCTCTTTTGATTAAATGTTCTTAGGGTAATTTCCCTTAGGCCCCTTTCACACTGAGGCATTTTTCAGGCGTTTTAGCGCTAAAAATAGCGCTGTAAAAACGCCTGAAATAATCCTGCCCCAGCATTCACAATGTGAAAGCCCTGAGGGCTTTCACACTGAGGCGTTGTGCTGGCTGTGCATTGGAAAAAATCCTGAAAACAGCTTTTTTGGAGCATCTTTGGGGCGCATAAAATAGCGCTGTAAAAACGCCTATCCCCATTGAAATGAATGAGAACCGCGGTAAAACCGCGGTAAGAACACGGTAAAAACGCATAGGCGTTAGCGCTATTTTAAAAATAGCGCCAACGCGGTAAAAATGCATAGGCGTTAGCGTTCTTACCGCGTTAGCGTTAAAAATAGCGCTAATAGTTTTTAGTGCGTTATTGCAACGCCTCAGTGTGAAAGGGGCCTAAGGATCAAATGTTCATAGGGTATTTTCTCTTCTGAATAAATGTTCTTAGAAAATACCCCAAGAACAATAATCAGAAAAAAAAATACCCTCAGAAGAACATTTATTCAGAAGAGAAAATACTCTATAAACATTTGGTCCTAAGAGGAAATACCCTATGGACATTCAATCCCAAATTAAAATTACCCTCATGCCGTGTACAAACGATCGATTTTCTCGACGGTGAAAACATTGTCAAGAAAATCGATGGGAAAAACAAGGGAACGGCTTGGCTCCCTACACACGTCCGTTTTTCCCGACATTTTTTTTTTGGTCGAGAAAAACGACCGCGTGTGGGCTCCGAGGCAGTGTTTACCTATGGGAAAACTGCCGCGGAAAAAAACGACGGGAATCACGACGAGAAAAATTAGAGCATGTTCTATTTTTTCTCGTCGTGATAAATGACGTTTTTCCCGTCGGGAAAAATAACAAAAAGCCCACAGACGATCGTTTTTCTTGTTAAAAAAAATAATTAAATTTTTCCCAACGGGAAAAATGATCGTGTGTACGCGGCATAAGAGCATTCGATTCTGTGAGAAAATACCCTATGGACATTTGATCTTAGGAAATACTACCCTAAGAACATTTGATTCTAATAGAAAATACCCCAAGAACAATACAGTAAAACCTTGGTTTGAGAGCGTTTTGCTAGACAAGCAAAATTTTTAAATACATTTTGACTTGATATACAACCAATGTCTTGATATAAGAGTAGCGTCATGTCACAACTGAGTATAAAATAGAGAGGCGCCTCTAAAGCCTCGTACACACGGTCGGACTTCAAACAAACTTTTCCGTGGATTTTTGTCTGAAGGGAGTTGGCTGGGCACACCCATAGCATGCACATGGCCAGGGCCGCCATCAGGAATTTTGGGGCCCCTTACAAAGCTTCAGGCATGGGCCCCCTGGAGCAGAGGAGAACAGGGGGGGGTGCTGCCGCTTCAAATTGAGAAGCGGGGGGGCTGCTGTGAATTGAGAAGCGGGGGGTTCCACGAATTGAGAAGTGGGGGGGTGCGCAAATTGTTGTGGTGGGGGGGGGCTTTGGGTGCAGACAAACAAAAAAAACAACAAAAGAACAAAAAAAAGGGGGGGTTGCCATCTGGGGGCCCTGGGGACCTCTGGGCCCCTTACAAAAAAAAAGAAAAAGGGGGGTTGCCATCCGGGCCCCTGGGGACCTCCGGGCCCCTTACAGGTGTACTGCCTGTACCCCCCTGATGGCGGCCCTGCACACGCCAGGACTTTTCTGCAAACTTTCCCAACATCACATGGTTTTTCTTCTCTTTTCTGCTCTTTACCGCCACCCTTTGGTCAACTTCTGCTATTGTTGGTTGATTTTAACATTGGTTCTGAGCATGCGTGTTTGTACCTCGGACAAAAGTGCGATGGATTTCTGTACACACGATAGGACTTTGCACCATCGGACTTTTGTTGCCGAAAAGTTTGTCCGTTTGCAGAGCGAACTTTTGTCCGAAGTTTGTACGCTCCAAAGTTTGTCCGATGGAGCGTACACACGGTCGGATTTTTTGAAAAACCTGCTCATTTTGAAGTTTGTTGGCAAAAAGTCAGACCGTGTGTACGTGGCTTAAGTGTAGCACTATGGTTTCATTTAATGAAGGTACAACATTTAAAAACTCACATGGTTGATGATTAAAACTGACACATCTTAAGCCCCATACACACGGTCGGACTTTTTGCCAACAAACTTCAAAATGAGCAAGTTTTGAAAAGTTTGTTTGAAGTCCGACCGTGTGTACGAGGCTTAAGTATGCAGGCATTTGGGGTGAAGCGGTCCACATAGACCGTCCTCCTCACCGCCATTGATGTTGTCCCTTCCACACTGCGCTCCACGGGAGCTTCGCTTTCAGATCGCTCTACTGTAGCTCCTGCTGGATTTTGCTTCTAATACCCTTGGGGAGGCTTCCATTTGTAGATGGACATTTTATGGTTACACATCCTGGTCACATCGCTATAATCTTTTTATATGGACTATAAACGGAAGGACTTATGAATAAATGGTTGTGGAACGAATCATTAGAGTTTCTATTATTTCTTATGGGAAAATTTGCTTTGATATACCAGTGCTTTGGATTACAAGCAAGCTTCCGGAACAAATTATGCTCGCAATCCAAGGTTTTGCTGTAATCAGAAAATAAAATACCCTATTAGGATCAAATGTTCTTGGGGTAGTTTTTCTTAAGATCAAATGTCCATAGGGTGCTTTCTAATAGAATTGAATGCTCCGCCGCGCACCCGCGATTGCTCGTTAAACACACACATCCCAGTTCTCTCAGGGGTAAAGAGACTGATCGTGTGTTCATACAATGTATGGACACCGATCTCTCTCTTCCTCTAGTCAGTCCCCTCCCCCCTTCAGTTAGAACACGCATTAGGGAACACATTTAACCCCTTGATCGCCCCCTAGTGTTAACCCCTTCCCCGCCAGTGTAATATATACAGTAATCAGTGCATTTTTATAGCACTGATCGCTGTATAAATGAGTGGTTCCAAAAATGTGTTAAAAGTGTCCGATGTGTCCGCCATAATGTCGCAGTCCCGATAAAAATCGCAGATCGCCGCCATTACTAGTAAAATAATAATAATAATAATAATAAAAATGCTATAATTCTATCCCCTATTTTGTAGACGCTATAACTTTTGCACAAACCAATCAATAAACGTTTATTGCGATTTTTTTTTTACCAAAAATATGTAAAAGAATACGTATTGGCCTAAACTGAGGAAAAATGTGCTTTTTTTAAAAAAAAAATTGGGGATATTTATTACAGCAAAAAGTACAAAATATTGTGTTTTTTTTTTCAAAATTGTCGCTCTTTTTTTGTTTATAGCGCAAAAAATAAAAAAATCTCAGAGGTGATCAAATACCACCAAAAGAAAGCTCTATTTGTGGGAAAAAAAAGGACGTCAATTTTGTTTGGGTACAACGTCACACGACCGCCCAATTTTCAGTTAAAGTGACGCAGTGCCGAATCGCAAAAAAATGGCCCGGTCATTGGGCAGCCAATTGTTCCGTGGTTAAATACCAAAAAAATTTAATTTTGCACATAATAAAAACAATCACAAGGGCATTATTCGCAAAATTTGTTTGAATGCTGATACCTTTGCCCGGCAGAGTTTTAAAAATTGACCCTTTGGCCACTGCCATGTGTGCTCCTTCAGTTGGCCACTATACTGCCTATTCGGCCTCCTAAAAACCCCAATAGGAAGCACAACGGCAACTGAAGGAGCAGCCATGGCAGTGGCTTAGCGTTGTCAGCCTGAGACAGGAAGTGCCATTACTGGCAGGGTCTCTAGGTAAGAAACCTTGTAACAGATTTACCAAAAAAATCATTTCTATACTGTATACAGTCATAGGTGTGCGCAGCCTATTGTATTAGGGTGTGCACTCTAAAGCTCAAACACACAGTACCGATCACTCACGGTGTTCATTCAAAAAGGGAAGTGGCCAGTAAGTTACATATTTACAGGTACTTTCCCCTACTCATTCTAAAACCTCCCCCTGTGTGTGCCCGCATCAGCAGATGGTGGGAGCGAAGAGGAAGAAAGCCGACAGCTGCGGACGAAGCCAGGGCAGTAGGGGGAATCTGCACTGCACGGGTGATTAGGGTGTGCCCAGGAACACCTGGCACACCCTGTGCGCACGCCTATGTATACAGTTCATTTTACTGTATGTAAAAAATTCTTCTGTCAGATATAAGGTTCTGAACGCCAGCGCCATCCCAGAGGGGCACTTCATAGACAGTAAAAAGGCCTGCGAGAAGCTCCTGGGCTCCATCGATATCGATCACACGCAGTACAAGTTCGGACATACAAAGGTTGGTGGATCTTCTTCTACACGGTTCTTATTATTAATCTGAATGGAGGGGCCAGGAGACGTCTTCTGCAAAAAAAAAAAAAAAATCCTTCTGTTGTCTGCCTTCCAGGTCTTCTTCAAAGCCGGCCTGCTGGGTGTTCTGGAGGAGATGCGGGATGAACGCCTGTCTCAGCTCATCACCCGCACACAGGCGCTGTGCAGGGGTCACCTAATGAGGGAGGAGTTTAAGAAGATGGTGGAGAGAAGGTAGTCATCATCTATATACCTTTGTACTATCACCTCCAACATCATGTCTGTCAAGTGAAGTCAGTTCATTGGGAGGTATCTGGGGATTTCCATTGATTTACAATGAAGTTTATTTTACTCTCCTGCAGAAGTTTCCCCCTCTGTGATCCAGGCACAGAGGTTACAGAAAAAAAAAAAATAATCTGATCATATATACAAACTAGTGGTGCACCGAAATGAAAATTCTGGTGGCAAAACCGAAACCGGGACGGACAGTTTAAAAAAAAAAAAAAAAAGCTCATTTTAATTACTGTGGCTGGCGTTTTTGTTTTGAAGTCATTAGGGGGCGTTTTTGTATTGAAGTCTATCGGACGCGATTTTGCATTGAAGTTTATGGGACCCAATTTTGCATTAAAGTCACTAGGGGGCGTTTTTTGCATTGAAGTCACTGGGGGGCGTTTTTGGATTGAAATCACAGGGGGGCGTTTTTGCATTGAAGTCACTAGAGGGCATATTTGCATTAAAGTCTATGGGATGCCATTTTGCATTGAAGTCTATGGGTAGCGACTTTGCATTGAAGTCTATGGAAGGCGACTTTGCATTGAAGTCTATGGAAGGCGACTTTGCATTGAAGTCTATGGAAGGCGACTTTGCATTGAAGTCTATGGAAGGCGACTTTACATTGAAGTCTATGGGAGGCGACTTTACATTGAAGTCTATGGGAGGCGACTTTATATTAAAGACTTTGAGGCACGACTTTGCATTGAAGTTGATGGGACACAACTTTGCATTTTCACTAGGGGCTTTTTTGTATTGAAGTCTATGGGACGCGATTTTGCATTGAAGTTTACGGGACCCGATTTTGCATTAAAGTCACTAGGGGGTGTTTTTTGCATTGTAGTCACTGGGGGGCGTTTTTGGATTGAAGACACTAGAGGGCATATTTGCATTAAAGTCTATGGGACGCCATTTTGCATTGAAGTTGAAGTCGATGGGGCACAACTTTGCATTGAAGTCACTAGGGGGCGTTTTTGCATTGAAGTCTATGGGAAGAGATTTTGCATTGAAGTTACCAGGGGGCATTTTTGCATTGAAGGCTATGGGTCTCGACTTTACATTGAAGTCTATGGGCCACGACTTTGCATTGTAGTGTTTGGGACGCGACTTTGTCCTTCGGGGGCTTTTTTTTTTTAAGTCTATGGGATGCGATTCTGCATTGAAGTCTATGGGACGCAGCATTCCATTATCGGCACCTTTTTTTTTCTATTGCCAAAATGTCGATATCCCTATTATCGGCCGATATATCAGTGCATCCCTAATACAAACTCCTAACTATTGACCTATGTATTAGTTCAAAGGTCACTAAATCATTTTTTTTCTTCAGTCACTGTGACTACACAAATACTGTCTTCATATCCAGTTGTCAAACACCAGCACAGAGCTGAAATCCAGCATGCGGTGGGAGTGGCTGCTCTGGAAGTTGATGGGCAGAAAGTGAAAGTACTAAAGTGAGCTCACATGAGGGAGATAGATCAGCGTAAGCATCACCAGTGATGTCACTACTAGGAGGACCACATTTCCAAACTGCCATTCAGGGACCCCCCCCCCCCCCATGTACGCCCTCGTGCCAGCCCAAAATAAATAAATATGATTTTTGATACTTTTTTTTTGCCAATTTTTGGAAAAACAAAAGCAAACAGTGGTCATCAGTTTAGACAGGTGGTATACATTTTCTACATATAGATTTTTTTATATTGCCCCCACTTGTCAGCCTCATTTTTTATTGCCCCCACTTGTCAGCTTCATTTTTTATTGCCCCCACTTGTCAGCCTCATTTTTTATTGCCCCCCACTTGTCAGCCTCATTTTTTTATTGCCCCCCACTTGTCAGCCTCATTTTTTTTCTAATCTGGACTGGTCTGGTGAGTGGTTGAGCACCGGTCTTTGTTCCCTGGTCCAGGCTGGGGGGCCTCCCCTCAGGCAGTTGGTCGGCTCGAGCCGTGGGCGGGAGGAGGAGAAGTTGGGCAATGTGCTGCGGGAGTCGGGACGGTGAGCCGAGCCATGGGTCTAAGCCAGCCATCACTGCAGAATGCCATCGCGCCACCAGGAGGTCACTGAAGACTGGAGGAGTCAGGAGGAGATGCTGGCTGCTCTCTCTGGGTGCTGCTGCCGCGGCCAGAGAAGGAGAGGAGGTGGGTGGACACGGAGCGCAGGGCAGCACTGGGTAAAGGCTTTGCTCCTCTCTGCCTCAAACCGAGACTCTGCGAATGTGACGTCACTGGTTATTAGACGCCAGGCGGGCGGCCCTAGCAACCAGTTTGGCAATTGTCTATTAGGGTGGCTATGTGTCCTCATTTCATTTCGGGACACTGTATTGTCCCGGAATGAAGGTGCCCGGGCCCCAGGACACAAATGAGAATTATGGGACAATCCCGGGCAATCCGGGACACGTAAGCACCCTAGTCACTACTAGGGTGTGAGGTCAATACTAGCCCAAAAAGGTATCAGGCAGGGCAATGTGTAACTGTGGGGGAGCATTTAAGTGTAAGCTTCTTTGTTGCAGAGACTGATGTGAATGGTTCAGTGTCCTCTGTACAGCACTGCAGAATATGTCAGAGCTATATAAAAACGACATTTTAGAATCAGCCATGTGAATGTGTTGATGGGCCTTCCCGACCTCCTCTCTAGCAATGTCAATCTGCCTTACAAAAGTCATTTACAAGATGATGGATTATGTAGCGTTCCTTATTACGGATCTTATTTGTAATTTGTACGTTACAACAGAGATTCCATCACAACCATCCAATACAACGTCCGTTCTTTTATGAATGTCAAGCATTGGCCTTGGATGAAGCTGTTCTTTAAGATCAAACCTCTTCTAAAGAGCGCGGAGACTGAAAAGGAGATGCAGAACCTGAAAGAGGAGCTTGAGAAAACCAAGGAGGAACTGGCAAAGTCAGAGACCCGAAGGAAGGAGGTGGAGGAGAAACTGGTGGGCCTGACCCAGGAGAAGAACGACCTCCTACTTCAAGTCCATTCGGTAGGTGGACATGTCACCTCTAGCTGATGCTTTATTTGACATTTGTGTGTTCTCTTCATTATATAATGAGGGGTAATTAAAATAATCAAATTGAATCTCAAGTCGCTCGGACTGGGTCAGTTTAGTGAATAATATCAAGGCAGCGGAGGAGTGGCTGGCGAGATGCTGGCGAGATGCAGGGATAAGGATCATAAATGGTATAGTATATGGGCCGCATGGATCCACTATGTTGAGGGGGATGTTACAGACGCACGACCAACGGACCAGTCTCCGACAGAGGGGGGAGTAATGCCCTGTACACACGATAGGAATTTCCAATGAAAAAAGTCAGACGGAGTCCGTTGGGGTTTTTTCTTTGGAAATTCCGACCGTGTGTGGGCCCCATCGGAGAAATTATGGTGAATTCCATCAGAATTTTCAAATAGAACATGTTCTATTTTTTTCCGATGAAATTCCGTCGGAATTCTGATGAAAGTTTGATCGGAAAAAGGTCCGATCGTGTGTACGGGGCATTACTGTCAGAATAATTTTTGATCCGATCTATACATCGGAATTAATTGCTGCAGGTATGCTCACATAATTTGCATGAGTTCACCATTCTTTGTTGGTTTCTTTGTTACATTTTTCCTTTTTTGATTTTGTTCACCTGTCCGACTTGGTGTTGTCCACCCATAATTGCCACCTGTGTCTAACAGAGTGATAGGGGACAACATAATATTGATAGGATTCATATGTTCTCATGACCATGTAGTTGACGCCTCCGTCTCTTATATCCTCCTTGTTGGATGGCCAATCGGGCCTATTGTTTTGTATATTGCATGGATACACGGTTGGATAGTTCTGTCTTTCACTGTCTTGTTTTTTGTGGTTTTATTATGTTGGATATTTCTATTTTGTCATGTCACAAAAGAAAATTTTCTATAAAGATTACCGTATATACTCAAGTATAAGCCGACCCGAATATAAGCCGAAGCACCTAATTTTACCACAAAAAAATGGGAAAACTTATTGACTCGAGTATAAGCCTAGGGTGTCCATCTGCATGCCTCACTGTGTCCATGTGCATGCCTCACTGTGTCCATGCCTCACTGTGCCCATGCCTCACTGTGCCCATGACTAGACTGACGTTTGTCATGGGAGTCTATGGAAGGGGTGCCCGGCTTTGAAAAATCGGTGCTCCCCAGCCAAAGGTCCCCCAGACAACAAACTTTGCACACTTGTAGAGGAGAAATAGGGCTACATGTGTGCCAAGGTCCGAGTCCAGGGGACCTACGATCGGTCAGTACCAGGTCCTCAAAGTCACCTGAGAAATGACCGTTTAATATGGGAGTCTATGGAAGGGGTGCCCGGGTTTGAAAAATCGGTACTCCCGGGGCGTAGGTCCCCCGGACAACAAACTTTGCACACTGGTAGAGAAAGAGTGGGGCTACATGTGTGCCAAGCTTGGGGTCCAGGGGACCCGGCCAGTACTCAGTCCCCAAAGTCCGGGAGATCAGGCGCAAAAAGGTGACTCGAGTATAAGCCGAGGGGGGCATTTTCAGCACAAAAAAATGTGCTGAAATATCGGCTTATACTCGAGTATATACGGTATATACAAAAAAAATAATCAAAATGTTGGCTTAGTGTTGTTGCTACTGGTCAGTCTCTCTTCTCTACTGCTAAGTAGACATAGTGAGGATGACCGCACAGCCTGTTTATAGGATCTACTTGATATTAATATTAATGAAGAACTTAATGAAGTGTTATGCTGTAAATACCTTTCAGTTTATTTCTGAATTCTGCTCTGCTGGGTGTCACTTTAGCCAATGCTAAAGACCAAGGAGAAGATCATTTGCAACTTAACAGATATTTCACACCCTCCCGATTGTATTCCGATCGTATTCTGATCGTATTCTGAGCTTCTTCATGAAAGATAAGATGCGAAAAAGAGTCAGAAATCGAGCAATTTCGATGGCTGTACAATTTTTCTGTTATGTTCCTGGACTCGCAACACCTCATTCCTTCCCAAATAAACTGTAAAACCAATATAATTAAGAGAGAAAATGTTATCTGTCAAGCCTACAAAAATTGCAATAAGAAAAACTAGATTATAAACTTTTTGCTGTGATATCTACTGTATATTTATATATCTGTGTCCAAAGCGATGTCTAAAGGGGTAAAAAAGGAGCTAATATAATGTAGGAAGACAATTATAAATCCTTTTTTTGTGGTCTCCATCTCATAGTCCATATTAAGGCCCCTTTCACACTGGGGCGGGCAGGTGCCGTGGCGGTATAGCGGTGCGATTTTCAGCGCCGCTATACCGTCGTTATTACCGCGGTATGCGGCCGCTAGCGGGGTGAATTTAACCCCCGCTAGCAGCCGAAAAAGGGTTAATACCGCCCGCAAACCGCAGCTATTGCCGCGGTTTGCGGGCGGTATTACCGCGGTGTCCCATTGATTTCAATGGGCAGCCGCGGTAAAGGAGCGGTGAACACACCGCTCCTTCACCGCTGTAAAGGTGCGGCTAGCAGGACTTTTGGAGCGGTCCTGCTAGCGCACCGCTTCAGTGTGAAAGCCTTCGGGCTTTCACATTGAAGAATACAGGGCACGATTTTTTCAGGCGGTATAGGGCCCTTTCACACTGGGGCGTTTTTCATGCGGTTTAGCGCTAATAATAGCGCTATTATACCGCTTGAAAAATTCCTGCCCTGTAGCCTTCAATGTGAAAGCCGAAGGCTTTCACACTGAAGCGTTGCGCTAGCAGGACCGCTCCAAAAGTCCTGCTAGCCGCTTCTTTACAGCGGTAAAGGAGCGGTGTGTTCACCGCTCCTTTACCGCGGGTGCCCATTGAAATCAATGGGACACCGCGGTAATATCGCCCGCAAACCGCGGCAATAGCCGCGGTTTGTGGGCGGTATTAACCCTTTTTCGGCCGCTAGCGGGGGTTAAATTCACCCCCCTAGCGACCTCATACCGCGGTAAGAACAACGGTATAGCAGCGCTGCAAATCGCGCTGCTATACCGCCACCGCTCCTGCCCGCCCCAGTGTGAAAGGGGCCTAACAGCGCTATTATTAGCGCTAAACCGCCTGAAAAACGTGCCAGTGTGAAAGGGGCCTAAACGTCAAATTACAGCTTCTTTTTTCTTTAAAATAGGAAAATCAGAATTTATCAGATGCTGAAGAAAGATGTGATGAACTTATTAAGAGTAAAATTCAGATGGAAGCCAAAGTGAAAGAGCTTATGGACAGGCTGGAAGATGAGGAAGAGATGAGCGCCGATCTGACAGCCAGACGAAGGAAGCTGGAAGACGAGACCAGTGAGCTGAAGAAGGACATTGATGACCTGGAGTTGACTTTGGCCAAAGTAGAGAAAGAAAAACATGCTACAGAAAACAAGGTGCAAACTGCTGCAAATATTATCAAGTGTTCTGTTTACTGCCGACTAGTGGTGAGGCAAAGATACCTGGGATCGGTTTGCGAGGATGTTCGTCAAAATACGCCAAAGCAGTAAATAACATGACTGGGGATTCTCTTCATCCATATCAGAACCTTATTCGAGATGAGGGTTTGATGTCGATATTATGGGGGACCCCATTAAAAATAAAAATAAACAGTGTGGGGCTTCCCCTATATCAGGCTTACCCCTAGTGCAGGTGGTCAGGCACTATAGCTCGCATCTGTGTTCTTCATCTATAGCAGACCCCTTTCCCATAAGGCAAGCAGGCCACCGATACTCGGTTGCCCTTAGGTCTTAGTTCATGGCTACCACGCTTCAGCAGGCGCAAACTGAGTACAGAAAACGAGTACTTGCAGTTGGCATACAGGCCGAGTGGTCAGTGATAGTCCGGGTTTAGGGCAGGCTGAGTTCTGAGTGTATTTGACATTGAATCTGAGGTCATCAACAGGGGAATCCAAACTAGCAGGCAGAGCAGACAAACAGGGATCTTGGAGCACGAGTAACAAATGCTATCACAAGCATGAGACTGCAGGCTTGGCTGGCTTAAATCAGGTCTGGTCTCCATCCAGGGACTGACTACCTCAATCACCTTGCAGGTGGACAGGCAGAAAGGGAGAATGCATCACAGCCAAAACCAGGATGCTGGAATGAGACCAGCAGTTGTCATGGAACAGGAGCGTTACACCCTCCTGACACCCCAAAAAATAAATACCAGCCCCCTATCTTTGATGAGGGCGTGGTACTGTATAAATATTAAGGGAGATTAATGCAAAGTACAACAAAAAAATGTTGTGGGGTTCCCACCCAACCAAATTCCATACCAGACCCTTTTATGCTGTGTACACACGACCGGTTTTCCCATTGGAAAAAGTCTGATGTGAGCTTTTGAACGGGAATTCCGACCGTGTATATGCTCCATCTGACTTTTTCTGTTGGAATTCCCGCCAGCAAAAATTTGAGAGCAGGTTCTCTGTATTCCCTACGGAAAAAATTCCTATCAGAAAAAACATTTGTCTGTATGCAATTCCGACGGGAAAAAAAACACGCATGCTCGGAAACAATTTGACGCATGCTCGGAAGCATTGAACTTTTTTTCTCGCCTCATCGTAGTGTTGTACATCACCGCGTTCTTAACGCTCGAAAGTTCAGAGAACTTGTGTGACCGTGTGTATGCAAGCCAAGCTTGAGCGGAATTCTGTCAGAAAAACCATCCAACTTTTTTCCCCGACGGAAATTCCGCTTGTGTGTACAGGGCATTAGTCTGGTATGACTCCCTGTTGCAACCGTAGGTTTATCTTAGCGGTCCGGAGAACACTCCATTTGGTACACCCGTTGGCTGAACACCAAAAGGCAATATTTCAGACCGAATCTTACTTATCTTATTTTTTTTTGCACTTACTGTTGGGAGAGGTGAATCGACAATGGTTTTTACTGATTTTTGTGCTAATTGTCATTATTTCCCTTCAGGTGAAGAACTTGACTGAAGAGATGGCTGCCCTGGATGAAGCTATTGTGAAGCTCACCAAAGAAAAGAAAGCGCTACAGGAGGCTCATCAACAGACTCTGGATGACCTTCAGGCTGAAGAGGACAAGGTCAACTCCCTCACCAAAATGAAGCTCAAACTGGAGCAGCAAGTGGATGATGTAAGTGCTCACAAGTTTATGTAATATAGAAACCAAAACATCAAACCTCAGCTTATTATGGATATATTTGATTCCACTACACTGGGCTGTATTTGGCACCTAAAGAACAGCCATATCTAGTGGAAACTATAGCAGATACTACAGCAATATTTGTTCCCATTGTAGTGCACCCCCTAAGGAGTTGCTGGTGAATTTGGTCCTAATTTCCCCTTCAGAGCACACACAGCCAGGCACACAGCATTTCCTTCGTCCCTCCACTGGCTTAGAAAACAATATAGGGCTTTTTAGGGTTTTTATTGGGAACGATGAACTTGGAAAGGGGTAGGGAGCACAGGACACCCGAAAACTGTAGAACTGGATAACTTGAGGACTTCTGAATTCCTGGCTGCACTTTACAAACTAGCCACAGGATCATAGTTTGCCTCCTGCCGATATGCACCAGGCTCTTCCTAGTGGTGAAGATGTAGATTCACACCGCCATAGGACAGCTGGACTCTTTTCCACTAACTTCCTCCTGGTTCTCTCCAGTGAGCTTTTCCGAGCCTATTTAATCATCTGATTTCAGCTTGTAAAAATGCCCCCCAGCTAAGCCTAGCTGGGACCTCTATAGATCCTTCCAGAAAGCGCCCCTGCACAGGAGTCTCCTCTTGCAGGACTGGACCAAGGAACACTACCCTCTGCTGCCCAGGCATAAGATTTTTTATGGGCTCTCCCTCCACCTCCTGGGCACCCCCCCCTCCCCCCAGGAATTGGCTGGAGTTCCAAAAATATTCAGGCTGCCTGTTCTGCTCTCCCTCCCACTATACATCAGGGGCGGATCCAGAGTCTAGTCTCGGGAGGGGCACTACCAGAAAATATTTTTTTTGGGGGGCAATTTATCAGGGAAATGACTGGTGTTAGCACTTCAATGATCACGGCACCTTGGTTGTTATGGTGTCAGGATGATTGAAGCGCATTATTTATATTATTACATTTTAATATAAAATGAAATGGTTCAACTCATCATAATGCAGAATCAGTGGGTGCCCCGAGTGTGTCACTTGCCACGTCACCTGCCACCAGATGCAGCTTGTCACTTGCCAGGTCACCTGCCACACGTTGTGGATTGTCGCCTGCCACACGTTGCGGATTGTCACTTGCCAAGTCACCTGCCACATGTTGCGGAATGTCACTTGCCTGCCACCAGATGCAGATTGTCACTTGCCACGTCACCTGCCACATGTTGCGGATTGTCACTTGCCATGTCACCTGCCACATGTTGCGGATTGTCACTTGCCATGTCACCTGCCACAAGTTGTGGATTGTCACTTGCCAGAAGTTGCGGAATGTCATCTGCCAGAAGTTGCGGAATGTCACTTGCCTGCCACCAGATGCAGATTGTCACTTGCCATGTCACCTGCCACAAGTTGCGGATTGTCACTTGCCACATGTTGCGGATGGTTGCTTGCCACATGTTGCGGATTGTCACTTGCCACATGTTGCGGATTGTCACTTGCCACATGTTGCGGATTGTCACTTGCCTGCCACCAGATGCGGATTGTCACTTGCCACATGTTGCGGATTGTCACTTGCCACGTCACCTGCCACCAGATGCGGATTGTCACTTGCCACATGTTGCGGATTGTCACTTGCCATGACACCTGCCACAAGTTGCGGAATGTCACTTGCCTGCCACCAGATGCAGATTGTCACTTTCCACCTCACCTGCCACACCTTGTGGATTGTCACTTGCTAAGGTGGTGTTTTGCTTGTCAGAGTCAGGCAGCAGAGAGATGATGTAATCTCTCTGCTGCCTGCACAGTGAGGGCGGAAGTTACTGCAGGGATGCAGGGCGGGCGCGGGGCGGTGAGAGATGATGTCATCTCTCTGCTCCCCTGGCCGCTGGCTTGTTGATTGGCCAGCCGCCCACTCACCCACAGAGCCGACCAGCTGACCGCCCACTCTCTGACTCTCACTCGCTGCCGAGCCGCCCGCCCACACAACGAACGAGGCACCCGGCAGCCCACGCTGTCACTCGCCCGTGAAGCCGCCCGCTCTGTCACTCGCACGTGGAGTCGTCTGCTCAGACTCTTAGGCGCCGCAAGTTCCGCAACTACCGCACGATCAGACTCTCAAGCGCCCACAAGTTCTGCAACTAAAATGAATTTCTCGGGGGTGGCAATTGCCCTGTTGCCCACCCCCCCCCTGGATCTGCCCCTGCTATACATCTAGAAGCCTCCAGAAGACAGGGAGAAGTAGCAGAACAGCAGACTGTGAAACACTGAGCAGCCCTAAGCAATAATCTGTGCTCAACTAATTATAGCGGAGCTAAACCAAATTTACCTAGAAGCCTACTCTACACTAGAAGGGTGCTACATAATTTTTTATTATCTTTAGAAAAAGTCTAAATAACATCCAATGATAATTTTGGTTGTGCTGGAATTCTTCAAATAGGTCTTCAATTTATCACAATAAGGTTATGTGAAAGAAACTTTCACATTTTGGCCCAGATCAGCACTGGTACAACAAACAGCCAAGCAACAAATATTAAAATGAAAGTATTTTATATCTCTAAGAAATACAGAAAAGTAGGGCTGCTACTGATTAAAATTTTCGTGTTCGATTAATCGATTTTTTTTTAAATCGATTAATCGACTAATTTCGATTAATTAGAACGCACATAGATCCAACTACTTTTAGCTGATCTCCTTGCAGGACGATTCCCAGTGCAGCTCCCAACCACTGGAAAAATGGATATCAGGATACAAAAAACACACAAAGGCAGCGCTCGATGGGAATAGCATTAAAACTTTTATAGTCTTCAAGTAGGTAACAAAATAAATATTGCACTTCAGATAAAATCGATGTAGCTACATAAACTGTAAAAATGGTGCGAGTAATACCAAACGGTAGCAAAAGCAGTCATAAAGACATGTAGCTAAGTATGATACTGGTATAAAAATGTGTACAACGATACCACTGCTGAATCCAGATGAGGAGGGGTTAACATCAGTCTGTCGGCATGTAGATGTCCCGTGAAGGGAACTATCACAACTCCCAGTGGATGGCTGTAGAATCCCAGGTTGATAGAGGGAAGTGATAGAGGGAAGTGTAACAGCCCTTGCGTGTGGCAGATAGTAAGGTCCCGCCGGCATGCAGATATGAAGGCACAGCAAAGGATCCCTTCAGATAGACACGGCAAGCCCAAAGAATTTCGATCGATCAAAACAATTAATTGATTAATCGAGGAATTAATAGTTAATTTCCACAGCCCTACAGAAAAGTAATGGCTGTTTTGTTTTCCAGCTTGAAGGGACTCTGGAGCAGGAGAAGAAGTTACGGGTTGACCTGGAAAGAATCAAAAGGAAACTAGAGGGGGATCTAAAGCTTAGTCAGGAGACCACAATGGATCTGGAGAATGACAAAGTGAACTCAGAAGAAAGAGTTAAAAAGTATGAAAACATTTTTACACTTTAATTTGAGCAAATTATTTTATTTTCCAAAAGAAAGTTGTATAAATCCTCCGCTAGATATCAGAATGTGCTCTAGTTTTTGTAAACCTCAAGAGGACTTTGACAGTAATTCCTGACTACTTTTAGTAGTGTACACTGAAATATTTTGTTTCGGAATTTCGTTTTCGTCCGAAAAATAAGTTTAATTAGTTACTCCCGAAATTCGTTTTTATTTATTTTGTTTCGTTAAAAAATGCATTCGTCCGAAAATCCGAGTTAATTAAGGTCAAATCTGTCAATTGAAGGCTTATGGTGTCTGTCGAATGTTCTAAGAAAATTTGACGAAGCAGCTAAACTGTACGACGCCGCAATCTTACATTTCTGGTCGAATGCTCCGCCCACAAGCTATAGTAGAATTCTAATGTTGTATGACTAGTAGTAATTATATTTATTAATTATTATTACTAGTCAACCAACATTAGAATTCTTCCATAGCCTATGGGCGGAGCATTTGACCATAAATGTCCGCTCGCGGCGATCGTATGTTTTTAGCTGCTTCGTCGAATCTTCATGTCTCTATAATGTCAAATCTTTTCTCTCTATGTCGAATAATCTTGGACTAATAGAGTTAGGTTAGTCACATTAAACCGCAGGTTGGATAGACACAGATCGCTATTGTCACCGTCATGTCGAATCTTCTATCTATATCAAACTGTTGTCGCAACGAAACGAAAATAAAGCATTTTTTATGTCCGATCTTTCGAATTTCGGATTCTGCACATTTGTTATCGTTTGTTAAAACGAACGCAAAAATCCCAGAAATTTGGACGAAAGCGAATGCACATGTCTACTTTTTAGCTCTGGTAATTCCCATCTGAACAACAAAGCTCAGTTAATGTGAATATTAACCCAATCTTTTCACAAACTGACAAGATTATTGTTACAGTTTACCCATCTAATTTTATAGGAAGGATTTTGAAGTGGCGGAGCTCCAGAGAAGAATGGAAGATGAACAAAGTATCAATGCCCAACTGCAGAAAAAAATGAAGGAGCTTCTGGTATGCTGTTTCGTTTCTTCATGGAATTGTATGGGGTTCCTTTTATTTACATAATAATTATTAATCCCCTACATCACAAGAGCCATGGCACATGGACCATTTGAAAACGTGCCTTCTTTTTTCCTACAAGATAATCAGCAGTGATGCATAAAAACAAAAACAATATCTAGTATCACATTCTCCTGTGAATGCGTGCAACGTGATCTAAAACAGGGGTCTCCAAACTTTCTGAACAAAGGGCCAGTTTACTGGCCTTGAAGCTTTAGAGGGTTCAAGCTGTGGCCACTGGGATTAGCAAAACACCATGGTGTTGGTGAGAGCAAACAGTGCTCTATAATTGGTTTAGGTGAAAGGAATAGTGCCCTATTAGTGGTACCAGTGGAAGGAATGGTGCCCCATTCTTGGTATTCAAGGTAGGAATGGTGCCCTGTCATTTGTGTCTATGGGAGGAATGGTGTCCCATCATTGGTATCAGTGGGAGGTATTACCCCATCATTGGTGCCAGTGGGAGGAATGGTGTCCCATCATTGGTGTCAGTGGGAGGTATTGCCCCATCATTGGTGTCAGTGGGAGCAATAGTGGCCCATCATTGGTGTGAGTGGAAGGAATGTGCCCCATCATAGGTGACAGTGGATGGCATGGTACCCCAATGGCTAGATAAAGGCAAACAAAAGGCCACATTCAGCCCGCGGGATGCAGTTTGGAGTCCACTGACCTGAATAAAAAAATTGCCTAATTTTGGTTGGTTACATACTACTGTAACATCTGTGATTGTTTATGTTTTACAGTCACAACGTTTTTTAGAATTCAAATACAGCGTTTTCTACTAGAAGTCACCATATGTACAATAAACCTATATCACTGCTGTATCAGTATTATATTCAGAAGTCTGTCGGTAGGTGCTCCACTGTAGGTGGCGCTCAACCACAGCGGCAATGCGAATGGGGGAGGAAGTTGAGAGGAACTCAGAGGCATTTATCCCATTGGATGCTGGCGACCCCTTGTGACTTTGGTGGTCATCTTGGGACAGGCAGAGTCTATTTAAGACTCTGGCTCCCAGGGTTGGTGCACTTTATGCAAGTGGCTAGCATAGGGACAGGTTCCCGTCAGGGACAGTGCTAGAGATAGCAAAAGGTTCCAGAGTAGTAGGGACAGGGCAGAGACTATGTCTATCTCTCCTAGAAAACCTCCCCTTTGGGTGTGGACTGGCCAAGCCGGATTCCACTCCGCGTTAAAAACACTGTAGGCATTTTCCAGTCTTCCACCGCTGTTAGAGTTGTAAGTGGCTCTGAATGGGTGCGACTCCCACCCGGGGCTGTTTGTATTTGCTGAACTTTTCTACATTACATTGCTTTTGACAAACTTGGACTCTGTGTGCTCACTGCCCGTCACAGCTCGCTGCACCTACCCCACACTTGTCCTTTCTAGATGTTGCCCTTTGTAGCCCAAAGAAGCAGATCTCATAACAAACTGGAAATCAACATACTCCTACTGCAAGCTGCAGGCATCTGGCGTGTGTTCTACTACAAAGTGTTCTACTACAAATCCTGAACCCTGCCATAATCTGTCATTCAGAAATCCTTGGTGATACACATAAAACACTTTGGGAAAACAATGAGCTAAAAAGTCAGTTACACTGCTTTATTTTCCGTTAATGCACATATTTCCTTTTCTTCAGGCCAGCAATGAAGAACTGCATGAAGAGATTGAATCGGAGCGAGCAGCACGAGCGAAGATTGAGAAGCAGAGAGCAGAATTGTCCAGAGAACTGGAAGACATCAGCGAGAGGTTGGAAGAAGCTGGTGGGGCGAGCGCTGTCCAAGTGGAAATGAATAAAAAGAGGGATACTGAATTCCATAAGATGCGGCGGGACCTAGAAGAGGCCACATTGCAGCATGAATCGGTTGTGGCCGCTTTGCGGAAGAAACAAGCTGATGGGATGGCGGAGCTGGGAGAGCAGATTGAAAACCTCCAGCGTGTCAAGCAGAAGCTAGAGAAGGAAAAGACCGAACTGAAGATGGAGGTTGATGATCTGGCAGGGAACATGGAAGCTGTGGCCAAGTCTAAGGTGAGGAACAAAACTGCAAAACTTTGGATTTCGTCTGTGGGAATTTCAGCTCAATTATGAGACCAGGTACTGATATTGGAAAACAAAACCTGACTCAAAATTGGAATTCCAATTCATCCCGAAGGTGTTCTGTAGAGTTGAGGTTGGCTCTATGCAAGCCACTCACGTTTTGTAAACATATGTAGCAATACCCCCAGTTAAGAGGGCTGCTGGTATTATTTTCGGGCCTGTAACACTCTGCTGCCAACCCCCAGTTACTGGCTCTACCCTCCCTTGGCACAGCTAGTGAGACTAAAGGATTGTGAGACCCGTAGGCTATGGGTATCACAATACTGCAGATAACATACACAGTAATCACACCACACAACGTGTCTGCTTAATCACTAATACGTTTACCAAGTAAAATAAAGATCGGATTAAACAGTAGTACATCTAATAATGCAGAGCCCTGCAATAAGATTTAGTCAGCATATAACACAGGTATACAATACCCTCAATTCTATGCACATCAATTTAATAAACCCTCCTCGCAAGCTTCCCCCTCGTGGGCAAGATGGCACCCAGCATTGTCTCTACTCTATTCAGTCAGGCCTGACTACTTAGTTCACAATTTTCTGTAGAGAAGGATCTTCGGTAGCAATGGTGGTACACTTTGTAGGTTATTTGTAATCCACAGGGTGTAAAACAATTAGCTGCTGGTTTTGCGACAAAGAATTTAACTAAGGCTTGCACGGCACACTGTCCCTCTAGTGAGCAGCTCAACTTGATAAACGATGGGCCCTAAGCAAAGATACTGGGCCTAAAAAGTAACTTAAGAAATTTTCGAGCAAGTGCTCTCTCACCCAACCGAACCAGTCCGTGCGACTGACTTCCACCACTGTGCGTCCCACACACAGTCTCACGATACCCGGGGTCTCTGATCCTTCCGACAAGTCTTGGAAAGTAGATACTTGGATGTCTCAGGGATTCTTCCGTGAAGGGTAGAAGGCTCTTTGGATCCACAGGGCCCAACTCTCGGGCCTAGTCCGGAACAGCAGACACAGCACAGAGTCCCACTTGCTAGGCGGGCGATGTCCAAAGAGACCCCCCGTCCTGTTCCGCCCCTCCTTATATAGTCCAACCCCAGCAGACCTTGCGCTGGACCCAAAGGAACTGTGGGTATCCCATTGCATGCTGGGTAAGGTAGTCTTAAGGGCTACTTAAAGCAACACCCCGCTACACATATAATAGACATGGTTATAGTACAGCCGGAAGAAAGGTCTGATAGGTATTCTCTATGTATAAGCTAAGCAGTATCATTAGTCCCTAAGCAAAGATGGTCATTTCCATCACAGTTGAGTAAAAATATAGTATTTCTGCCCAAAGCTGGTCTATTTCTTGATACTTAAAATTTAAGTATTGATTTCCTAATGTTGAAATGTTGTAAAAAGTGATACTATTACAAATATGGCAACATCTGATAAGTCCAAATTGTTTATTAATTTTTAATATTCTTAATTTAGGCCAACCTAGAGAAGATGTGTCGGGTGCTGGAGGACCAACTCTCTGAGATAAAGGCTCAGAACGAGGAGAACATTCGACTTATGAATGATCTCACAACCCAAAAAGCTCGTCTACAGAATGAACATGGTTTGTCTTTGCAAAAACATTCAGAAATATATGATTTTTATTTTTTATTTTTTCAGTTCCCAATTAATTATTTTTTTAAATTTTATGTCAATTCTTTAAAAAAGTTAATGTTTTTGTTCTTAT
This sequence comes from Rana muscosa, assembly GCA_029206835.1. Lineage (NCBI taxonomy): Eukaryota > Metazoa > Chordata > Amphibia > Anura > Ranidae > Rana > Rana muscosa. Next base: position 27,736,386 of record CM055128.1, read on the forward strand.
TTCCATAGGTGAACTAACTCATGTGGTGGAAGAGAGAGAAGCATTGATTTCTCAGCTCACTCGAGGCAAAATTACCTTTACCCAGCAGATCGAGGACTTCAAAAGACTGCTGGAGGATGAAACAAAAGTAGGACGTGATGGACAACCCCCTTAAATGTGAAGACACCCAAACCAGGATTTAAAATAAAAAAATACTATGTAATTTGCTTATTTTTTTATTTTTATCAGGCTAAAAGTGCCCTTGCCCATGCTCTCCAATCTGCTCGCCATGACTGCGATCTTCTGCGTGAACAGTATGATGAGGAACAAGAGGCCAAGGGAGAGTTACAGCGCACATTATCAAAGGCCAACAATGAGGTTGCAATGTGGAGAACCAAATACGAAACTGATGCCATCCAGCGTACGGAGGAGCTAGAGGAAGCTAAGTAAGTAACAATGTTGCCAGTAAAAACATTTGAACACTAAAGCCAGCATAACAATTATCTATATATACATAAGTTATTTGCAGGATAACCATGATTTGTGTTGACTCTCGTACATTAGTTCTGAGTTGGTTAGAGGTAGTTTTATTATTGGGGGACTGTGTCATTCTTCTATACCTCTATACCATAGGAAAAAACTTGCTCAGCGCCTACAGGAAGCAGAAGAACACGTTGAAGCTCTCAATTCCAAATGTTCATCTCTAGAGAAGACCAAACAGAGACTTCAGATGGAAGTTGATGACCTAATGTTAGACGTGGAGAGGTCAAACGCAGCGGCAGCAGCTTTAGACAAAAAGCAAAGGAACTTTGATAGGGTATTTTCTCATATTGCTTGTTGAAAGACCTTTTTATTAGAGCTTGAATTTTACTTAACCACTTAAGCCCCGGACCAATACGCAGCATAAAGACCAGGCCCCTTTTTGCGATTCGGCACTGCGCCAATTTAACTGACAATTGCGCAGTCGTGCAACACGGCTCCCAAACGTCCTTTTTTTCCCACAAATAGAGCTTTCTTTTGGGGGTATTTGATCACCTCTGCGGTTTTTATTTTTTGCGCTATAAACAAAAATAGAGCGTCAATTTGGAAAAAAATGCAATATTTTTTACTTTTTGCTATAATAAATATCCCCCAAAAATATATAGAAAAACATTTTTTTTCCTCAGTTTAGGCCGATACATATTCTTCTACATATTTTTGATTTAAAAAAAACGCAATCGACGTTTATTGATTGGTTTGCGCAAAAGTTATAGCGTTTACAAAATAGGGGATCGTTTTATGGCATTTTTATTAATAATATTTTTTTTAATAGTAATGGCGGTGATCAGCAATTTTTATTGTGACTGCGACATTATGGCGGACACATCGGACACTTTTGACACATTTTTGGGACCATTGTCATTTTCACAGCGATCAGTGCTATAAAAATGCACTGGTTACTGTGAAAATGACACTGGCAGTAAAGGGGCTAACCACTAGGTGGCGCTCTAGGGGTTAAATGTTCCCTGCTTGTGTTTCCTTACTGAGGGGGGGTCGGGCTATGCAGAGGCGGCTCTAGGCTTAGTGAGGCCTTAGGCAAAACTTAGACATGAGGCCCCACTCACGCCCATAATGGGAAAAATAACTCATGCAAGAAACACGGCGGCAGAAAATGCACGGATCTAGCACACAGGTGATCAGCACCACTTCCAGTGCACCCTCCTCACCCATCAGACATATTCAGCCAATGCAAGAGTGGGGGGTGAGAAGGAGAGGGGTGATAGAGAGATCCGATGGCGCCAACATTAGTATTGATCACAGGCAAATTAGGCGACCGCGAGGCCCCTGAGAGTGCGAGGCCTTAGGCGACCGCCTAATTTGCCTAATTAGAGAGCCGCCTCTGGGGCTATGTGTCACATGACACCAATCTCCGCTCCGTGTACACGGAGCCGAGATCAGTGTCATTGTTACTAGGCAGAGCAGGGAAATGCTTGTTTACACAAGCATCTCCCTGCTCCATACCTCCGTGAGACGATCGCGGGAAAGCTCGCGGCAATCGAGTCCGCGGGACCCGCGGTCCGACTCACGGGGAAGGCAGGGGGTCGCGATTGCGCCGCCGGCGCGCGCGACCCCCACATCGGGCAGTTAAAGAGGACGTACAGGTACGTGATTGTGCCTGTACAAGCAATTCTGCCAACGTGGGGGTCATTCTGCCAATACAGTGCATGGTCGTTAAGTGGTTAAAGTAGAACTAAAGACTTTTTTTTTCCATTTTGAGTACAGTAAAGGAATTTTTTTGATATCTGGGTCTCATTGGGGAGATTTCCCTTAATTTCCTGTCCCATAGCCACAACATAGGTGCGAGGAAATTCCTCCAAAGTGAGGGAATCCCTGGTTCTCACCAGGGTCACCAGAACTAGTATCCCCATTGGAAAATTTTCCTTTTATTACCATTCTGGTGAAAACCCAAAATTTGGGATTCTCTTGTACTTTCACTTTCAATGATTATGGTAAACAGGACAAATAGAGAGAGTAAATCTTCCTAACGGGATCACAGACATCGAAAAAAAACTCATAAGTGTTCTAATCCCCCTCCACTCTATCCAAAACTAAGCAAAAAAAAGTTTGCCTATAGTTATAATTTAACCAAGAGAAGGAAAATGTAAACAATCTAAAATGATTAGTCCCCAAGTAATGGCCACTTCTCTGCTCCAGGTTATAGGTGAGTGGAAGCAAAAATGTGAGGAGTGCCAGACCGAGCTGGAGCTCTCTCTGAAGGAATCGAGAAGTCTGAGCACGGAACTTTTCAAACTGCGTAACGCCTATGAGATGGTCCTGGATCAACTGGAAACAGTAAAGCGAGAGAACAAGAATCTTCAACGTATGTTTTAGTTTTGCTCAGCAAACCCAGAAGCTCTGCAGTTTCAGCCTCTGGATAGTGTAGAATGTGCTATTAATCTTCCTGAATTCTGTCATCACTGCAGAGGAAATATCAGACCTCACTGATCAGGTTGGAGAGACAGCGAAGACCGCCAGTGAGCTGGAGAAAGCTAAGAAACAGGTGGAGCAAGAAAAAGCCGACCTGGCATCTGCTCTGGAGGAAGCCGAGGTATGTACGATGGATATACTGGTGCATAGATTATCAACAAGACTTTGTTTTATAGACCAACAGGTCTACAAATCTAGGTATTCAGTAGTTTTGTGACACAAAAGAGATGTTGGATCACATGCAGCCCAGAAGAGCCCATAATGAAATACCTACAATGTTAAGGTGGCCATGTTACCAATTTGTAGACATCCACACAAGCCTACAAAATAGGACTGCTAATTTAGTTATTAGTGTTGAGATTTCAAATTTGTTTGAAACTCAAATTATGTATTGAGGTCTACGGGAGACGATTGCTATGGTCACTTTTGCCCTTTGGAGGGCTGCTAGACTAGCTGTTGCCATCAGATTGGCATGGAAAGTCCCCCCAGATCTCCAGAAAGGGTGTCCTTTTGATTGTTTTTGGTATAACAACGCCTTCAAAATGTAAAGAGATAATACATCATACTGTAGATCTTAAAAAATCCCTACAGTTTACCATCTTTTACATTTTTAAGGTGCTAGTTCCGTAACTTTTTAACACCTATTGCCCAAAACACTTCAGGTAAAAGCAAACTACTTTAAAACAAGCTAACAAACCATCAGAGGGGCATGTGGGAGCTTTATGTAATAAATGCGTTTCAAGCAGCCCTCCAAATGACCACGAGTGATCATCAAAATTGGTCCCCTATTGACTTCAATGCGATTTGAAATTTTGAGTTTTTGTGAAATGTATTCATCGCTACAAATAATAATGTAAGTTCCAGAAAGCTTTTTGTCAAACAAAGGACATGGTCCACTTACTGCTGCAAGGGATTTTGAGTTAATCCAAGTCTGAATGTATTTTTACCTTTTGACCCCGCCTCCATTGTCTGCATGTATTTTTACCTGTTGAATTCCGCATCCAGTGTCTTGCTATGACCCCTCAAACGTAATCTTTTAATCTTTTCTAACTACAACGTACATCTACACTCTAAATCCACAAACCTAATGGCTGCCTGAGACATTGTACACCAACCCATCACATACAACACTTTAATTCTATAAAAATTGGTGTAGCGATTCCCCCGAAGGAGCTGCTGGAAATAATTTTGGGTCCTGCCATTACCCCACACTTCCACTGTCCCAGAACTTAAGAGTCTATGTTAGTAGTTTTGAAAAAGGTGATTGCCAGTCACTTCAGTCTTTTTCTCAATTGCTTTATTACACAACTTCAGGTAGGAGGATAGAGGGTTAGGGGAAGTTCAGATACCTTGGTTCTGCAGATCACTAATGCGGTTCTTGAGTCCAGATGACCACAGCTTTTGGTCTCTGGTTCTTGCGACAAACGGATAGGCCTCTCACACCAACCTAGCAGCTGGTATGAAGCACGGACAAAGTCTCTGCCACAGACTTGGGTGAAAAGTGGAAAACTCCTGGATAATCCCCTGCCACAGGATTGTTTAGCCAGTAGTCAGTTAGTTAGGTCAGCTGCACAGTAACTGAACCTTTAAGCCATCCGGCAGTACTGTGAGGTAGGTTACTTGGGTGCATCCTCCAAACGAGTCACCAGGCCCTTTCCGAGATACCAGCATCAGCTCGGTCCTCTTCAGTAAGGTCCTCCCCTGGAATATTCTCCGCTTGAGTGGTTTCTTCCCGCAGGACAGACAGCACAGGATCACCTTCAATTAAGTAGGCCCCAGACAGGCTTCTGGGGCTACTTGCAGCAAACACAGCATCATAGCCTCCGGCCTGGAGGGCCATGAGGTAAGACGAACCCCGAAGCACATGACACTGCCCCTTCAATATCCTTCCCCCAGCATGCCCAGCTACAAAGAAGCTCCTGATTGGGCTGTTTTCTGGGAGAAAGAATATCCAATACACTTCAGCTGGCTGTATTTCCCGCACTGGCCTGTGACAACAGTAACACCTACTGGCAACAGTGGGAAATGCACACAAACAGCCAAAGCTGGAACAGAAACAAACAATTTACATAATCACTCTGAGCTATTTACAGCTCAGATACCCCTAAATTTACAGAATAGCGCCTGTTCAAAAGTAGCAGGGCTTTACATTGGTAAAGGATGAGTCGTCCAGCCATTTTTTTGTAGCTGCATCATCCAGGTCACTATAATTAATCCACACTGTTGCAATAAATTCTTTATTCAGGGAAGTCTTGAACATGAAGAAGCCAAAATACTTCGTATCCAGTTGGAACTGAACCAGGTGAAGTCAGAGGTGGACAGGAAAATTGCTGAGAAGGACGAAGAGATTGACCAGATCAAGCGGAACACTCAGAGGACCATTGATGCCCTGAACAGCACTCTGGAGTCTGAGGTCAGGAGTAGGAATGATGCCCTGAGAGGCAAGAAAAAGATGGAAGGAGACCTCAATGAGATGGAGCTGCAGCTGGGCCATGCCAACCGGCAGGTGGCTGAGAGTCAGAAACAGCTGAAGAACCTGCAGGCCCAGCTCAAGGTCAGTGATACCAGCCATATTCTCTATTTGTACAATGTAATGTGATTTTAGAGCAATGTATCTTGGTAAAATGTTGTAAAAGTTGAATGTTTTGTGACCAAATGTAACAAGAGTTCTGGGCCTGTCTGTGATCAGAGGCTCTAATAATGATATTGGAAATGATTTAGCATTGTTGACTGCCCTACTAAGTAAGTGGTTCTACAGTAAAAAATATTTTGGGTAAAAAATGAGTTTTTATCACAGGACTTGCAAATACAACTTGATGATCTGGCCCGTGCGCATGAGGACCTTAAAGAGCATCTGGCATTAGCTGAACGTAGGAATAACTTACAGCAGACGGAAATTGAGGAGCTGCGAAATGCTCTGGAGCAAACAGAAAGAGTTAGAAAACTGGCAGAACAAGAACTCCTGGATGTCACAGAGCGAGTGCAGCTCCTTCACAGCCAGGTACAAGTCCAGCCTAGAGGGATCATGTCAGGCCAGATGTAGACCTCTGCAGACTTTGGACATACATGTGTTTGGTGTGGCCATGTCTAGACAAGCAGTTGTGTTGGTCTTATTTAACGATATCCTAGAATGCGCTGAAAACCTGTTATGCCGCGTACACACGATCGGACCTTTGTCCGACCAAACCCACAATGGAATTCCGACGGAATTCCATCGGAGAAAAATAGAACATGTTCTATATTTAAACTCCGATGGAATTCATCCACAGTAGGAATTTCCAGTAGGAATTACTCCGATGGGACACACACACGGTAGGAATTTCCGATGGAAAAAGTCAGTCGGACTTTTTCCATCGGAAATTCCTATTGTGTGTACAGTATAAGGCATTACATAAGTGACTTTCCCAGTCTACTCTTATAAATTATTTATTATGTGCAATTCGTTTAGTTCCGAATTCGTTTTTTAACGAATTTCGACAAATTTGTTAATTCGGAAATATCCGAATTAACGAAAACTAATTTAACGAATTTTAACGAATATTCGTAAATTCGAATATCCAAAAATTCATAGATTCGTAGATTCGTAAATTCGTACATTCGGAAATTTGTACATTCGGAAATTCGTAAATTCGTACATTCATAAATTAGTAAATTAGTAAATTCGGAAATCTGAAATAATCATTAACTAATAATAACTTAACTATTACTAACTATTAAATTATAGGTATTGGAATTTCCTTTCAAATTTGGCTGTTAGTGAACTTAACGAAGTTACGAATTGTTTTCCGAAATAATGAATGCCGTATCTAAACAAATGGAACGTAATGAATTAATAATAATAATAAATAACAATAATAATAATAAAAACTTTTTATTATTATTATTAATTATTAATTTGTTCTGTTCCATTTGTTTATATGTGGCATTTGTTATTTCAGGTTATGCGTAACTTCGGATAAATTTGTATTCGTTACGTTCGCTAACAGCCAAATTTGAAAGGAAAAAACAATACCTATAATTTAATAGTTATTTTTTCAAATTTTCAAATTTTCGGGTTTTCAGATTTTCGAATTTCCAAATTTCCGAATTTCCAAATTTCCGAATGTACGAATTTACAAATTTACGAATGTACGAATTTACGAATGTATATATTTACGAATGTACGAATTTACAAATGTATACATTTACAAATGTACGAATTTACGAATTTACGAATTGCGATCATAACGAATGACCCGAAAAACGAAAAAAAACAAAAAACGAATGAAACGAAGACGAAAACTAACACATTTTTTGGCAGTGCACATGTCTATTATTTATTTTAAGTTCCTCTTGCCTTATATCTCTTCCATGTTATTAACCAAGGAGGTGGATGCCCTGTTTTTTTCAATAAAAGTATAAACCAATCAAAAGGATTGACATACAGGTGACCACCATTCATGCACCACACCTGCTGCCAAGTTCTGTCACATTCAATTAAATTCAAAATACTAACAACTACCTACAAAGCCATCCACAACACTGCCCCCAGCTACATCACTGACCTAGTCTCTAAATACCAACCTACTCATTCTCTTCGTTCTTCTCAAGACCTCCTGCTCTCTAGCTCTCTCATCACCTCCTCCCACGCTCGTTTCCAGGACTTTTCCAGAGCCTCTCCAAGCCTATGGAACTCCGTACCCCAATCTGTCCGTCTATCTCCTTCTTTATTAGCTTTTAGAGGATCCCTAAAAACCCTCCTCTTCAGAGAAGCCTATCCTACCCACACCTAACAACTGTATTTTCATTTTGTCCACCTGATTATTCCCCACAGCTACTACCCTTTGTTTCACATGACCCTCCCTTCTAGACTGTAAGCTCTAATGAGCGGAGCCCTCTGATCCCTCTGTAATGAATTGTATTGTGACTGTACTGTCTTCCCTGTTGTTGTAAAGCACTGCGCAAACTGTTGGCGCTATATAAATCCTGTATAATAATAATAATAATTCCAACACTGATGGGCTGATTCTACCAAACATTTCTAGCACTAAGGACTGTACCAATTATCCTAAGAAGGAAGATGTACAGCACAATCAAAAATACGCAAATCCATCAAGCGAAACCAGCCATACTCAACCAAGGTTCCGTGAAACCCTGGGGTTCCTTCAGACATTGCTAAGGACATTTTTAACTGTGGCTGATTGACCTCCCATCTGATGGTGCCTGGATAGTTCTGTGTCCAATGCCACTTGGCAGCACTAGCTGCATGACACCAATTATCTTTTTAGCCCTTGGCAAGGGTAGAATTGTAACCAGCACTGTGAGGGGGTGCTCTTCTCATTAACCACCAGCTAGGCTGTCCTCCAATTTACCTCTAATCCAAACGCCGAACTCCCACTTTTTTGTACTTCAATCCCCCACCACAGAGCTCACGGGAGCATTGGAGTACAAAAAAGTAGTTTTAGTAAGAGATGAGTTCAGACCTGAGGCCCTTCTGGCCTTAACCATGGGGGTCTGCGGTGTGGGTGAGGGGTGGGGGAAACCCCCTTCCATTCTATTACTTACTCACAATGCCACAGGACAGCTGCACACCTTTCAGCTCCTACCTAGCAGTCTTCAATGAGTCCTCCAGACCAGATCCTTAGGTGAGACTGCTTAGATAACTCAAAAGAGGAGTAGGAATAGGCCCCCCAGTTCTGCCACAGCTGGGACCTCGTTGAATATCAGCAAACTCCAGCAAAACTGCCTCAGAGAGGCAGAGCATAGTTCACACCAGTGCTTGCAGTTCCAGTGCGTTCGAGTTCCAGAAAAAAAAGTAGAACATGCTGCATTTTACCTGGACTGGACTGTACTGGAACGCTATAAAATGCATCAAAAACGCACTGGAACGCACCGGAACGCACCTAAATGTACCAAAAACGCACTGAAACACGTGTCCTTATCTAAGGTTGATTAAAAAGAGGGGTGAAAAAAAGCAATGGACTGCATTAAAAACGTACCAAAAACGCACTGGAACACATCAGAAACACGTCAAAAACGCGCATGCAAAAAAGCACCTGGAACGCATCCGGATTGCGTTTCTATGGTGTGAACTGGCCCGAATCCTCAGAAGTTGAAAATTAAATCTTAATTTTTATAATCACAAGGGTTGCCTATATGTCCTTTTTGGTTACCTTAAAGTGCACCTGTACTCAGACTATGGACATTTAACTATTTACATATTCTAATCTTAGCAAGCAGTAAAATAGCTTTTAAAAAAGCCACCACTGACCTCTTTATCTGCTTTCAATATGAAGTTATTCATTCTATAAGACCAACAAAGATTACAACAAAGACTCTGAAGTCTTTAGTAAGCTTCCAACCAGGGCCGCCATCAGGAATTTTGGGGCCCCTTACACAGCTTCAGGCATGGCCCCCCTGGAGCAGAGGAGAACAGGGGGGGTTGCTGCCACCGCAAATAAGGAAGCGGGGGGGGGCTGCCGTGAATTGAGAAGCGGGGGGGGTTCCACGAATTGAGAAGCGGGGGGTGCTGCCGCCGCAAATTGTTGTGGTCGGGGGGGGGGCTTTGGGTGAAGACGAAAAAAAAAAAAAAGGGGGGGTTGCCATCCGGGGCCCTGGGGACCTCTGGGCCACTTACAAAAAAAAATATATAAAAAAAAAGGGGGGTTGCCATCCGGGGCCCTGGGGACCTCTGGGCCCCTTACAAAAAAAAAGGGGTTGCCATCTGGGGCCCTGGGAACCTCTGGGCCCCTTACAAAAAAAAGGGGGGTTGCCACCCGGGGCCCTGGGGACCTCGGGGCCCCTTACAATTTTTTTTTTTTTAAATTACAATTAAAAAGAAAGGGGGGTTGCCATCCAGGCCCCTGGGGACCTCTGGGCCCCTTACAAAAAAAAATAATTATAAAAAAAAAAGGTGGGGTTGCCACCCAGGCCCCTTACAAGTGTGCTGCCTGTACCCCCCTGATGGCGGCCCTGCTTCCACCATCTTAGAAAGATCTGCGGCGTGCTTACAGTAGGTAGCTAGCAAGCTGCCAAGATTCTGTTCTCATAGAAAAAAACTGTGCCAGAGTTGTGAACTTTGAAAATTCAATTTCCATCTATTCCCCTCAATTACATTGTGTATCTTCTTAAGTATTCAATAGTGTTTAACTAACTTTTTAGTCACGGTCTTGTCTGGCCCATGGCCTATGTTACTCAAACACATATATAGATTATGTCTTACCTATGTACCTGTAGCTCACTAGTAACCATATGAATGTGTCTTAAATATTTAGAACACAGGTCTGATGAACGCCAAGAAGAAATTGGAGGGGGATGTCAGCCAGCTCCAGGCTGAGGTGGAGGAGGCCATCCAGGAGATGCGGAACGCAGAAGAGAAGGCCAAGAAAGCCATCACAGATGTAAGATATTGTAAAAATCCTCTGTCTTATTTCTAAATGCAGATATGAACAATAAGAGGATGTTGAATAGCAGGTAAAGACCTTCCAAACACTCGTCCATGTTTCGTATAACCAACCCTGTGCCTGTAGATTATATACATTTTAACAATAGCTTCAGTTAAGTCCTTTTGTCCACAAATTACAAGGTCTTTTACCCAAAGTCTATGATACCATTTTTCCCCTTTCTAGTATGAAATAAGGTTTAACCACGTTATTCTGATATTCCTCTCAGGCTGCCATGATGGCGGAGGAGCTGAAGAAGGAACAGGACACCACCGCTCACCTGGAAAGGATGAAGAAGAACATGGAGCAAACAGTGAAGGACCTTCAAAATCGACTTGATGAAGCTGAGCAGTTGGCATTGAAAGGTGGAAAGAAACAGCTCCAGAAACTAGAGGCCAGGGTGAGTGGAATGGCATCCAGGTATCTAACCATTTCATTGATATAAAACACACACCTGAATTGTGGAAGCTGTGCCTAAAAGGCAAGCAGAGGCCAAAGGGCTAGCTACTAGTATTGTCTATGCATTCCCTGCAGCTGATTTTTTTCCCCAGTTACTGACTTATCATGCCCTTACACAGCTTCAGGCATGGGCCCCCTGGAGCAGAGTGCTGCTGCCCCACATTGAGAACCGGGGTGAATTGAGAAGTGGGGAGGGGCGCCTCCGCGAATTGAGAAGCTGGGGGGGGGCCGCGGAATGAGAAGCGGGGGGGGGGCGCCGCAAATTAAAAAGCGGGTTTGGGTGCTGACGAACAAAAAAAAAGGGGGATTGCCATTGGGGCCCCTTACAGGTATACTGACGGAAAAAAATAATAAAAATTAAAAAAAAACAACAAAGGGGTTGCCATTCGGGCACCTGGGGACCTCCTGGCCCCTTACAGGTATACTGACGGAAAAAAAAAAAAGGGGGTTGTCATCCGGGCCCCTTACAGGTGTACTGCCTGTACCTTCCGGATGGCGGCCCTGTGCACTGTGTCCCTGTTTGAAGGAAGCCATCTTGGTAGAAGGGCAGGGCCTTGCTTATTTATATCCCTGATAACTAATGGGGAAATGATAGAGGTGGAGGAAGCACAGATCCACAAAGTGAGTAAAACAGAAGCAGGGAGATCCTTGCACTGCAAGGTCCTCAGGTACAGCTTCCTCTCCGGCAAGGAGAACAGTGACTGTAGTGACATCACCTGATCTCACTCCAAATCTGGTGAGACAAGTGTCACGCTTACCCCAAATGTAGGTGGTCAGACACTATAGCTGGCTACTGTGTTCTTCACCTATAGCAGTCCCCTTTCCCATAAGGCAAGCAGACCTACTGGTACTCGGTTGCCCCCAGGACTTATACACAATGCTATAGTGCCTGGCTACCATGCCAGGACAGGTGCGAACTGAGCAAAGCAAACAGGTAGGTTGGCAGACAGTCCAGGTAAAAGGCAGGCTGAGTTCAGAGAATAGCTGTATCCAGTCCAAGGTCATACACAGGGAAATCCAATCTAGGGAGCTTAGAAAACATGTTACAAATGCAATATCACAAGCATGAGACTGAAGGTTTTGCTGACTTAAATCAGATCTGGTCTCCACCCAGAGCCTGGCCACAATTAATCACCTTGCAGGTGGACAGACAGACAAGGAGAATGTCACAGCCAAAACCAGGATGCTGGAACCAGCAGCTATGATGGAGCAGAAGCACATACACTCCTGACAACTAGCTGTCAAAATGCAGCAGTACCTAAGATGATCTCACACTGCAGATATACAATGGGGCTTAGAACAGGAAATGCACTGGTATTTTTCAAGTGGAATTTGAATTCAAGGGAAAATATTTCAGGGTACTGCCTAGGCTCAATTAACATTTCTAAATGTTCACTTTAACATAGAAAATCTTATTTTTTTTTTATTTTAGTTCCAGTTTAAATAAAGATAAAGATCAACTGTTTTTACTATAACCCTGCAGTCTAATGAGGTGTGAGGTATGGTCTACAAAACATCTTTTTGTAACTGCAGCAGGCCACAAACAAAAAGATTTCTGGGTCCGAATTATAAGAAGTGAGCTGTACAGGTTCTTCATGGTGTATAAATATATATATATAATTTTTTATTTATTTTTTGTTGTACTATTTTAACAAAGTAAAAAAGAATTCCAGAATTACCATAAACCTCCTGATCTGCACTGTGAGGAATGTATTTTCCCACCATCCTCTATGTGCTCTTCAGATTTTGGCCAGTTAATAAAGAAAAACGATACTCCCTTCCCCTCCAGCATTGCGTTGTCCACAAACTCCTTCATTGACATCTTCACCCAGACTTCTTCTGGGTTCGGGATCTTCAGCCACCTTGACTGGCTAGGCTGGAACTACATAACTGGCACGCTTGTGCTGAGGATTTAATTCATCGTGGCACCTGGCAGATGCTGGGATTGTAAACTTTATATGAGCAGCTCATTGTACATTGTCAAAAAGATTGTTAACAGACAAATACAAATCCTTTATTTTAGAAGAGACATAGTACTGTATGTCCCTACTAGAATATTTCCTCTCTATTCCTGTTCTGGTGACAACTCAAAAGTTTGGATTTCCCATCACTTTGTGTTTTGCTAACAGTGGTCACCAATACAGACATAAAAAGTGAATCTCTCTATTGGGGATCTGAAGTTTTCTATCTCTTCCACACTCCATCCAAAAGAATTCAAAATATGTATTGGGTTTACACAACCAGCCTTAAAATTTTTTTGAATGGCAGAAAAATTTAAGCTGAAAAACATGTTATTTGGCTAATGAATAATGAGCAAGAAACCCCCCCTCTCCCCGCCCCCACGATTCGGAAATATTTGGGTCCGTTCTGGCCCCAGTCCTTTACCTGGCCAAATGGAAAGAAGGAAATACCCCCTATTTGGGATTTTAACGGCAACAACACCACTGATATAGGATAAAAGAAAGTTTATTGATACACATAAAATGTGATGATCAGTTAAAACCAAGACACAACAAAAACAAAAACAAAAAGAGCATACAGTGAAATCATTGCAGGCATACCATAATATATTAGCATAGTGTTAAGCCTCGTACACACGACCGGTTTTCTCGGCAAGAAACAACAAGAAAACTGCTGGGAGAGCTTTCTTGCCGAGAAAATCGGTCGTGTGTAATGTTTCTTGTCGAGAAAACTGCCGGGAATCTTGACGAGAAAAATAGAGAACCTGCTCTCTATTTTCTCGTCAGGATTCTCGTTTTTCTCGTCGGGATTCTCGTCAGCCTGTTTCCCGACGAGAAAACCATTCGTGTGTAATGTTTCTTGTCGAGAAAACTGCCGGGAATCTCGACGAGAAAAATAGAGAACCTGCTCTCTATTTTCTCGTCAGGATTCTCGTTTTTCTCGTCGGGATTCTCGTCGGCCTGTATCCCGACGAGAAAACCGGTCGTGTGTATGCTTTTCCGAGTCTTAAAAAAAACATGCATGCTCAGAATCAAGTATGAAACGGGAGCGCTCCTTCTGGTAAAACTAGAATTCGTAATGGAGATAGCACATTCGTCACGCTGTAACGAACTGAAAGCACGAAGACTGAAAAGCGCGAATCGTCTCTCCCCAAACTTTTACTAACACGCGGTAACACGAGATCAGCAAAAGCAGCCCAAGGGGTGGCGCCATTGGAATCGAACTTCCCCTTTATACTGCCGTCGTACGTGTGGTACGTCACCGCGCTTTACAACAACGAGATTTGGAATTGACAGTGTGTATACAAGGAAAGCTTGACAAGAATCTCGTCGAGAAAAACAACGGGTTTTTTTTACGACGAGATTCTCTGTCGTGTGTACTAGGCTTGACTCTTCGATGTCCAAAAAAACTCTTCAGTACCCTACGCGTTTCAGATTCAAACCCTTCGTCAGGGGTATTGGATAGGAGAATATATATTCAAATGTTTGTCAAAAGGTAAATAAGAAAATTGTGCAATGTTCAGTGAGCTATGCAAGCAGGAATCACAAGAATCTCTGCAATAGATGGCATGAGCCTAAGGCCCCTTTCACACTGAGGCGTTGAAAAAACGCTCAAAAATTATGTGATTTTGTACAGCGATTTTACCGCGTTTTTACCGGGTTCGCGGTAAAAATAGCGCTAACGCATATGCGCTTTTACCGCGTTTTTACCACGTTCGCGCTAAAAATAGCGCGGACTCGGTAAAAACCCGGTAAAAACGCATAGGCGTTAGCTTTATTTTTTAAAATAACACTTATGCCTATGCGTTTTTACCGCGTTTTTACCGCGGTTCCCATTCATTCCAATGGGGATAGGCGTTTTTACAGCGCTATTTTATGTGCCCTAAAGTTGCTCTAAAAAAGCTGTTTGCAGGATTTTTTTCAACGCTCAGCCAGCACAACGCCTCAATGTGAAAGCCCTCAGAGATTTCACATTGAGAATGCTGGGGCAGGATTATTTCAGGCGTTATTACAGCGCTATTTTTACCGCGAAAACGCGGTAAAAACGCCTCAGTGTAAAGGGGCCTTAGGGTAACCCTTCTTGGTCCTTTAAATACACGGTCAGATAAAATAAGTGGCCTACACCCTCTTCCTGTGATATCCCGTTGTGGGTCTTGTCTGTCAGGATGCCATCCTCCCTGACCAAATCTTCGCCTCTTTTACTATTAATAAAACTCAAATGACCTTGTTGGGACTCTATAGGAGATAAAATGCTGAAATATTTGTAACAAACAAAGTTTGGTCGTGTGACTCTCACAGGTTCGCGAACTGGAAAATGAGCTGGAGGCAGAACAGAAGCAGAGCAGCGAAAACACAAAGGCGTACAGGAAGGTGGATCGGAAACTGAAAGAAGTGCTCTATCAGGTATGACAGCGGGTACACTGATAAATTTCAGTCTTTTCTTATATATTTTTCATATTAGTTACACACTTCTACAATTCTCCATTAATAATTGGCCATCTATTGATGTGGATGGGTCCTAAGACCCTGTATGGCTACTTACTGACACTCTACAGGCAACTTAGTTTGTCAATAAGGCAAAAAAAGTTGAATCCATCAGAGCTTTATTTCAGGATAAGTGCAGAGGGTGTTTTTCCAGTCTTTAGAAGTGTAAGAAGACAATGACTTTCCTAAGCCCTGTCGCTGCACTGGTAAAACTAAAGTATGTATACAGCAGAGAAAGGCAGGGAATGTCTAAAGACTTTGCTAACTAGAGGCAAAATGGGAAGAGGAGGGGGTACAGAGAAACCTGATAAAGCAAGACAAAATAGACATGCTGCTATGGCAGCATAATAGATCTCAAAAGGAGAGGAATATTTATTTGCATCTTTTTTCTTTCCTCTACACTGTGTCACAAAAATCAATGATGACTAAGCTTGGTAGGTGACATCCAATGCTTTTTTTTCTCAGAAAATAGGTGCAGGAATTCCTCTCTTCTGAGTCACTTCTTGTCTCCGCCCCGTACCCACCTCTGAGCAACATCCCTTGCTTCCACCCCCTACCCACCTCCCAGTACCGCCCCTTTTAGCGAATACAGAACCAAGTATCATTTATTCGTTTTGTGGTGACAAACAACAACAATAGACCCTGGCATAGGGTGACCAGACATCCCCGGTTTCAGGGGACAGTCCCCGGATTGAGGACACTGTCCCCGGACCAAGTCTGTCCCCGGTTTTGTCCCCGGATTGGATTTGAACAGGTGCTGGGAAAATTTCAAAGACAGTCAGTGCAGAATTAAAAAAAAAAAATTACACACCCCTGCTCCGCCGCTCCTACTAGCTTGGAGGGGAGGGGGTGTATTTTTTTCCATTATCTGTGCCCCTTTCTGATGATCATGTGCTGGTCGGAATGGAGGGAATATTTCTTCAGTTTCGGGCGCATGCCCATTCAGCTCCGCTTGCCGTTCTTCTGCCTTGGCTCAAGTCCCAGCCAGCTGCCTGCCTGCTTATCTCCTTGCCTTCCCTGGCGGAGTGATCTTCCTCCTCTCCCCACCCAGTAGTAGCCGGGGCCCGGAGAGTAAGACTTGACAGGCTGTGAGGCGGGTGGCGCAACGATGGGCATAGAGTCGCTGATTGTCAATTTGTCACCATTACTAGTAAAAAAAAAATATGTTCCCGGATTACATATGAAAAATCTGGTCACCTTACCCTGGCAGCAACAACAGATTTCGCAGCATCAACAGACTCTCCAGCAGCCAGCATCAATAGACCACTCCCTCAACAGTAGATCCCTTCCAGCAAGAATTGACCCCCCCCCCCAGCAACATAAGCCCAAGTTAAAAACAATAGTTCCCCCACCAGCAGCAATAGACCTCCCCAGCAACAATAGACTACCACGCAAAAATAGATGCCCTCCAGCAACAATAGATTCTCCAACAGTCAGCAACAAAAAACACCTCCCTCAACAGTAGATCCCTCCAGCAACTGAGCAACAGCTAACCCCACCAGCAACATAAACCCCTCTCCCAGCAACAATAATAGACCTCCGTCATGAAAAGATAGACCCCTCCAGGAACATTATATCCCCCAGTAACCAGCATCAATAGACCCTCCAGAACACCCCAGCACCCCTTGCCATTACATACATTCAGTGCTGGAGGTGCCGGAACTGCGTTCCCGCTGAAAAAAAGCCCTGTGACATCAATATGTAAGCTGTGCTGGCACTACTTCTTCTCCTCTCCAGCTCCTCTGCTATGATGCCCTCTCCAATCGCCTTTAATACTTTCTGACATAATTTAATCTCCTGGTGCTCTTACTATGTGAGGATAGAAGGTTCAGATGTTCAGTTTATTGTGAGAAAGCAAGACAAAATAGACAGGCTGCTATGGCATCACAATAAATATACAGGAACCTATCCCCTGTATAGCTCTCTCTGCAGCAGCTGAAAGTCGGTGGGAGGGAGAAGATAAGAAGTAATCTTTCAGCTGCTGCAGAGAAAGCCATACAAGGGATCGGTTCCACAAATTGTCCTCCCCGCTGTGCCAATCACCATCTCTGCCTGTAACTGATTCACCCAGCTGCCTGGGCCCCCCTGCTGGCCTGGGACCGGTGTTACCCCCTTATGTACGGCCCTGTTGTTGGGTGGCACAAATATGTAAGCTGTCCTAGCTCCGTGTCTTCTGCTCTCCAGTTCTTCTCCCTGGTGGCCTCTTATATAGGGTGACCACATTTCCAAACTACCATTCAGGGACACACCCCCCCTTCCCAAAAATTGTGCTGTAACGAATCACAGCACAGTGATTGGACACAAGAGGCAGGATTTATGATTTCTCCAATCACAAGCAGGGGGCGGGATTGTGCTCCTCCAGGCATTCCCGGCCAGGGCAAGTACTGTAAGTGAGTAAATCAGTGATGTGGCAGTCTTTTTTGAGGGCATCAGATTGACACAGGGGATGGCTGTGTCAGTTTAATTCCGGGACACTGTATTGTTTTGGAATGAAGATGCCCGGGACAGACCGGCAAAATGCGGGACTGTCCCGGGCAATCCGGGACACGTGGTCACCCTACTCTTGTAATACTTTCTGATATAATTTAATCTTCTGGTTGTCTTCACTATATGATGATAGAAGGTTCAGATATCTTTATTAATCATACATTTTATTCCTTTTTATTGATCAGGCAGAAGAAGACAAGAAGAACGTGGTCCGCCTGCAAGACCTACTAGATAAGCTTCAGGCGAAGGTCAAGTCCTACAAAAGACAGTCGGAGGAATCTGTACGTAGTTGCAGTCATTCCGTGAAATTCATTCCTAGAATCTATGACTGCAGACAAAAAAAATGTAAATACCGTATTCGTTTGTTGTCTTTTAGGAAGAACAAACCAATGTCCAACTTTCAAGAATGAGAAAACTACAGCATGACCTGGATGAAGCGGAGGAGAGGGCCGACATCGCTGAATCTCAACTCAACAAGCTCCGAACCAAGAGCCGCGACTTTGGTGGGAAGGTATGCAATTTAACCACCTGCCTACTGGGCACTTTCACCCCCTTCCTGCCCAGGCCATTTTTCAGCTTTCAGCGCTGTCACACTTTGAATGACAATTGCGCGGTCGTGCAACACTGTACCCAAATGAAATTTGCGTCCTTTTTTCCCCACAATTAGAGCTTTCTTTTGGTGGTATTTGATCACCTCTGCGGTTTTTATTTTTTGCGCTATAAACAAAAGTAGAGCGTCAAGTTTGAAAAAAAACACAATATTTTTTACTTTTTCCTATAATAACTATCCATTTTTTTTTTTTTCCTCAGTTTAGGCCGATACGTATTCTTCTACATATTTTTGGTAAAAAAAAATCGCAATAAGCGTATATTGATTGATTGATTGATTGATTGGTTTGCGCAAAAGTTATAGCAGATACAAAATAGGGGATAGATTTATAGCATTTTTTTTTTTTACTAGTAATGGCGGCGATCAAGGATTTTTATCATGACTGCGATATTGCGGCGGACACATCGGACACTTTTGACACATTTTTGGGACCATTCACATTTATACAGCGAACGGTGCTATAAAAATGCATTGATTACTGTATAAACATGACTGGCAGGGAAGGGGTTAACACTAGGGGCGAGGAAGGGGTTAAATGTATTCCCTGGAAGTGATTCTTACTGTGGGGGGAGGGGACTGACTGGGGGAGGAGACCGATGGTTGTCCCTATGTACAAGGGACACACCATCGGTCTCCTCTCCCTGACAGGACGTGGATCTGTGTGTTTACACACACAGATCCACGGTCCTGCTCGGTTACTGGGCAATCGCGGGTGCCCGGCGGCACGCGCATCGGGTCCCCAGTGACGCGGCACGCGCGCGCCCCCTAGTGGCTCTTAAAGGCGCAACGTCATATGACGTCCTGTCAGAACAAGAGAGTCTTCCGCCCCCGCCGTCATTTGACGGTGGGCGGTGGACACGTTTTTTTGATATGCATTTTGGCGGTCGAATAACCGCTACCTTTCTCCTTCATACAAGAGCTGTGAGTTGGAATCAGCTGTACTGTAAGTTTCTCATGGTATGCAATAGAAGCTTGCAACAAGTCAAATAGAGAACATCCTCATTTCCGGCCTGGAGCAAGTCCCGGGTAGGGTGACTACATTTTCAAACTGCCATTAAGGGACACCCCCCCCCTCTCTCACCTACCCCAAAAAAAGATGAGGTAGGGCGGAGGGTAAGGTAGTCTCGGGGTTGATGGGGTATTTGGCGGCGGGTTATTCATCAGGTGAATGTGCCACTTGCCACCAGATGCAGTGCCGCTTGCCACCCATAGCCTGCCACCAGATGCAGTGCTGCTGTCACTCCCTCTGCATGAGCCACGTGCGTAGAAGGAAAGGAGTGGCATCACTATCTGGAGAGTGAAGATCACACCAGTCCCTGCTGCTTGCCACTGGGTGCCAGAGAAGGAGGAGGTGCCGAGGTGGGAGGGGACAGCAGTGCTGCACTAGGCGCAGGCCTCGCTCCCGGTCTCACTGTCTGAGAGTAAATTGTCACTGGTTGCAAGATGCCAGGCAGCGTTGGCCCTAGCAACCAGTTCCGGAAATTTGGTTATTAGTTAGTAGGGGTTGGCTGTGTCCTCTATTTAATTCTGGGACATTGTATTGTCCTGGAATGAAGGTACCCGGGACCCAGGACAGACATGTCAATTGTGGGACAGTCCCGGGCAATCCGGGACACGTGGGCACCCTAGTCCCGGGTCATCTAGC
Organism: Rana muscosa; assembly: GCA_029206835.1. Classification (NCBI taxonomy): domain Eukaryota; kingdom Metazoa; phylum Chordata; class Amphibia; order Anura; family Ranidae; genus Rana; species Rana muscosa. Next base: position 27,756,399 of record CM055128.1, read on the forward strand.
CCTCCTCCCTCCATTCTGACTAACCCTGGCCCGCCCCTTTCATTCGTTGGATTTCAGTTCTTTCAATCATTGAGGCTCCACATCACGTATGGGTGTTACCCAGGGTGGTCTGCATGCAAATGCCTAGGAATGTCCACTCCTCTTGACAGTCATCTACCAATCAATTCTTGGATGTTTAACCACTTCCTTCCTTCGTACCCAGACCAATTTTCAGCTTTCAGCGCTGACGCACTTTGAATGACAATACAACGCTGTACCCAAATTATATTTTTATAATTTTTTTCCCACAAATAGAGCTTTCTTTTGGTGGTATTGGAACACCTCTGCGGTTTTTATTTTTTGCGCTCTAAAAAAAAAAAGATAAAAAAATTTGAAAAAAAAACACAATATTTTTTTACTTTTTGCTATAATAATATCCCAATTTTTTTTAAAAAACTATTTTTTTCTCAGTTTAGGCCGATACGTATTCTTCTATATATTTTTGGTAAAAAAAAAATGCAATAAGCGTATAGTGATTGGTTTGCACAAAAGTTATAGCGCCTACAAAATAGGGGATAGATTTATGACATTTTTATTATATATATTTTTTTTACTAGTAATGGCGGTTATCTGCGATTTTTGTCAGGCCTGCGATATTGCGGCAGACATATCGGACACTTTTGACACTATTTTGGGACCATTCACATTTATACAGCGAACAGTGCTATAAATATGCATTGATTACTGTATAAATGTGACTGGCAGGGAAGGGGTTAACACTAGGGGGCGATCAAGGGGTTAAATATGTTCCCTGGGAGTGATTCTTACTGTGTGGGGGAGGGGACTGACTGGGGGAGGTGACCGATCTGTGTCCCTATGTACAAGGGACACAGCATCGGTCTCCTCTCTCCCTGACAGGACGTGGATCTCTGTGTTTACACACAGAGATTCACGTCCTGCCTCTGTAACAGCCGATCGCGTGTACCTGGCGGACATCGCGGCCCGCCAGGCACCCGCACAGGCATCACGTGACGCGGCGGGCACAGCTGTTCCCCGCCGCGGGCCCTCGGCGGCGTGCGGGGGGGATGTAAACAGCAGGACATCCACCCTTGCACTTGAGAGCCGCACTGCAGACGTCTTTCGTCTATAGCGCGGGTCTCAAGTGGTTAATGAGGAGCGCCTAAAACAAATGTTCATATCATTTAAAAAGTATTTTGAAATGTTTTCATTTTTTTTTTTTGTGGTTAAGAGCATTAGATACAACCAACAGTTTTCTGGGGAAAGGTCTCCTTCTTCAGGGCTTGTCAATTGAATTAAGATTGGGTGCCATAGAGGACCTGATTTAAGGCTTAATGATGACTAGTGTCTCCTGACATCACTTTGAATGGCCAGCTGGGTCTCCACCATCAAAGAATTAAAAAAATTGCATAAAGAGCTAGGCTACTGCATACATCAGGACTGAGGGCTCTTGGGAGGAGTACTGTGGCAGGAAGCTTCATCAGGCATACTGGTGGCCCCTCCCACCAGCCATTTCATAGGGAATCACAGAGAACCAGTGATGACATCAGTGTGTCGAAAATTAGATATATAATGAAAACAGAAAGGTTTTATTTAAAAATGTCATTAGCATGTTGTAAGGAAAGAAAAGGTAACATATAAGCTGATTAAACTTTAGCCCCCTCATTTCAAAGATGTGTCGGGGTATTGCTGTCCATTATGGTATTTCAGGAATAGTTTTTCTCTCTTCTCTGCAGGGGAAGGAAGGACTAGGAGATATCTGAACGAAGATGTGAGTCCTGCATTCATCGCGGGAATCGGCCTCTTTTCATGATGCATTTTAGGAACGTAGACAATAAAGAAGTTTTGCCAGTAAGTGTTTCCGAGTCTTTCTTCCCGGCAGTGGCAGCTACTGCTCAAAATCTTTTGGGGGGGCAAACAAACTGAAAAAAAAACCCCATCAACTGCAGCCACTGTGCCCATCAAACGCAGCTACTCTGCCAAACGCAGCTACTGTACCATCAAACGCAGCCACTGTACCCATAAATTGCCGACACTGAGCCATCAAACGCAGCCACTGTACCCATCAATTGCTGCCAGTGTGCCCATCAATTGCCGATACTTTGCCCCATCAAATGCTGCCAGTGTGCCAATTAATTGCCACTACTGTGCCCCATCAGATTCTGCCAGTGTGCTGATTAATTGCCGCTCCTGTGCCCCATCAGATGCTGCCAGTGTGCCCATAAATTGTCGTTACTGTGCCCCATCAGATGCTGCCAGTGTGCCCATCAATTGTCGCTACTGTGCCCCATCAGATGCTGCCAGTGTGCCCATCAATTATCGCTACTGTGCCCCATCAAATACTGCCAGTGTGCCGATTAATTATCGCTACTGTGCCCCATCAGATGCTGCCAGTGGGCCTATCAATTGTCGCTACTGTGCCCCATCAGATGCTGCCAGTGGGCCCATCAATTATCGCTACTGTGCCCCATCAGATGCTGCCAGTGGGCCCATCAATTATCGCTACTGTGCCCCATCAAATGCTGCCAGTGTGCCGATTATCTATCGCTACTGTGCCCCATCAGATGCTGCCAGTGTGCCCATCAATTGCCGCTACTGTGCATCATTAGATGCTGCCCGGCACTTACCTGTCTCCAGCGGGTCAACGGCGGTCTCCTGCACGTCCTCCATGTCTTCTTTCGTCCACTCTCAGGCGTCCAATCAGAGCGCCTGCTGTTTCAGCCAATCAGGTGACCGGTAACAGACCCGGCAACCTGATTGGCTGAGAGGCGGTTAAGTGTTAGCAAAGCGAATTCCTTTGCTTTGCTAACACACAGCTGAGTGAACAGTGAACGCCCAGCATGGCGCCCGCTGTTCAGTGATATTCAGCCTATGGCTCTAATCAGGTGCTTCCAAAAAACACCCCGCCACTGTAATTCAGGTGCCCTGCGCCCGAAAATGGGCCGGGCACCTGAATTGGGGGTGTCAGCAACGACCATAGATAGATTCATGCAATGCATGAATCTATCTATGATAATAGAGCGGTGCAGGAGAGAGGGGGCGGCGCTCCTGCGCCCTTTATAGACGCACCGCCACTGCTTCCCGGTGTGTAAAGTGTTGTAGTCGCTTTATCTTTTCCAGCAGAAAATCAAACATTAGGCCTGCAGCTAGTACAGTTTGTGGAGTGTTCAGTGTTTGTCACTTGTGATTGGGGAAAAGCCCAACATTTCTGTTCACAACAAGGTGACAGTGAGGGCTTCACTTCATCCTTCCCCAAGTGTACCCAATAAGGAGGACTGATCAACTTCATCCTTCCCCAAGTGTACCCAATAAGGAGGACTGATCAACTTCATCCTTCCCCAAGTGTACACAATAAGGAGGACTGATCAACTTCATCCTTCCCCAAGTGTACACAATAAGGAGGACTGATCAACTTCATCCTTCCCCAAGTGTACCCAATAAGGAGGACTGATCAACTTCATCCTTCCCCAAGTGTACCCAATAAGGAGGACCGATCAAACACACCCATCACCAATGGTGCCCAATGAGGGGGACTAATCAACTACTCCCTTTATTAATGGTGCTCAATGAGGAGGACCAATCAACTACATCCTCCCTTAAGTGTGCCCAATAAGGGGGACCGATCAACTACACCCTTCACTAATGGTTCCTAATAAGGAGGACCAATCAACTACACCCTTCACCAATGGTGCCCAATGAGGAGGACTGATCAACTACATGCTTCCTCAAGTGTGCTGTTGTGGAAAATTTTATGAAGATGTATTTAATATGTATTGTCATAGTGTTACCCAGTGTTAGTACTTCCGCAACCCGCTCTAAAGAGCTGACTGGGGCAGTCTGAGGCTGGTTGATATAAACTTCCTGATTTGGAGAATGGTGTTTGCGGAGTGAGGCCTCTCTGCAAACGCATTATCGGTTTAGCGGATATATGCTCTTGTCATCTCTGTATGCCTGATCAACATTGAGGTGGTGACATGAGCATACACCTGCAGATAAGCTCCCCTCATCAGGAACTGTGTTCATTGGTTATTGTATTATTATTGTATTATTGTATTCCTTTAAGCTATATTTCTTGTGTTGTATTCATGTATTGGATTGTATGGGGGACGCCCTTATATGGACATTTGCTGTGTGAAGAGGAGATCCTGTGATGACCACTCCCATGGAGGTCAGATGCTGTGTCCTCACTTCCTATGGAGGAGGTCACATGATGTGATGACCACTCCCATGAAGGTCACATGCTTTTGAGTTAATAAAAGGAGCCGTGAGGCTCGAGGCGACCAGTGTTTGCTGGGAGGCCTTGATGATGAGACCAGTCTGGTGATGTTTCTTGATTTGTATGAATGGGATAAATGGAAGGTGAGTGAATTTTAGCGTAAGATGCATTATTACATTAAGATGAAGTGTGTGCTTATTTAGCACAAGGCAAAATGGCTGTGTTCTCTGCATACAACCAAATTTTGTCACGACAGTGCTCAGGGAGGAGGACTGATCAACTACATCCCTCCCCTAGTGTAGCCAATAAGGGGGACCGAACAAATACAACTTTAACCCATGGTGCCCAATGAGGGGGATCGATCAACTACACCCTTTACCAATGGTGCTCAATGAGAAGAGCCGATTAACTACATCCTTCCTCAAGTGTGCTCAGTGAGGAGGACTGATTAAATACATCCTTCCCCAAGTATACTTGATGAAGGAGGACCGGTCAATCGACTCTATAGAATAAGAACGGAGATAGCCTAATGGGTAAAGAAATTATTATTATTTGTTTATTTATTTTATTATTTATTCTACAGATCCTGATAGGTACTTCTAGTGTAGGCAACCCGCATTTATCAAGACATACACCTATAAATGTTGAGGAACTTTATTCCCGTATACCCTGACCCATCATCAGGAAGAGTGGAAGCACCATAAATAAACATTGTAACACAATTAAAGGCTAACCCCAGCCACACATAAAAAAACATGTTCTTGCAATACCCCCCCCCCCCCCCCCCCTCCACACTGTAAAGGTTAAATGCTCAATAAGTCTAGAAGGTTGCAGAAAAGGTTGCATTACTTACCTTCTCCTTACGCCATCAAACTCCTCCAATCCATGCAAATGATCCACCACAGCCTCCTGTGTAAGCTGCTCTTGGCTGCGGTCGCACCATCACAATACAGATCCTGCTTTGTACATGATAATGCTGAAGCTCTGCCAACAGACCAGAGCTTTAGGGAGAAGGCAGCGCAATTTATTGCTGAACCCCGGGATGAAAAAATATGGTTTAAGTACAAGAGCCATGTTTCTTTTTTTTCCATACCTATGCGTTAATGTGAAACTCCGAATGTGTGCAGGAGCTTCCTGTAATAAAGACCGCTCACTGCTGCTCTCTCTTCTTGTGCAAGCAGACTGGTCTTGTCTCTGCCCCTCCTGTAGTTTTCTGTAGTAGGTGGAGCCTACTGGGACCCTCCCACAGCTCTGCTCTCTGCACAGCTCTATGTCCAGCACAGTGAAGGTGTCACTGCTATTTTTACAATGTAAAACTGTGGTTTGCAAAGGCACTTGGTGCACACAAAATGTATTTATATCCAGTGGCGGCTGGTGTTTTTTTTTTTTTTTTATAGGAGCGGCAAACAATGCACCCACAGCCACCGCCCCCTCTGCAGTCGGTCGGGTCACCCGCACAAACCCCCCTTTGGTTCGAACAGGGTCGGTCGGGTCAATCGCACTCCCTCCACCCCCGTTTGGTCAGTTAGCCCCACACTAATTCCATCAATAGCGTGGGCAGCGATTCTCTCCGGGCCGACGGCTTCTCCTGCGTCTCCTCACGGCGGCCATGCGTCTCCTTCCTTCTCCTCCTAGGCCAATAAGATTGCTTCTCCTTTTGGGCCAATCAGGAAATGGGTCTCAAGACCTGTTTCCTGATTGGTCGGGAGAATCAGTGTGACAATAGCGAATATTAACTAGCTATTGTCACACAACTGGGTGGGCTTGGGGCGCAGTGCTCTGTGAGTGTGACCGCGGGTCCCGCGGACTCTATTGCCGTGTACACATGATCATTTTTCCTGTCGGGAAAAATCACATTTTTTTTTATCAAGAAAAACGACCGTGTGTGGGCTTTTTGTCATTTTTCCCGACGGGAAAAACGTAATTAATCACGACGAGAAAAATTAGAACATGCTCTAATTTTTCTCGTCGTGATTCCCGTCATTTTTTTTCCCATAGGGAAACACTGCCACGGAGCCCACACATGGTCGTTTTTCTCGACCAAGAAAAAAAATGTCGGGAAAAACGGCCGTGTGTAGGGAACCAAGCCGTTCCCCTCGTTTTTACAGTCGATTTTCTCGACTGTGTTTTCACCGTCGAGAAAATCGATCGTGTGTACGCGGCATTAGTCCGCGGGGTTACCGGCGATCATCTCACGGAGAGGAAGAACGGGGAAATGTTGATGTAAACAAGCATTTCCCCATTCTTCCTAGTGACAGGACACTGATCACAGCTCCCTGTAATCGGGAGCGGTGATCAGTGTCGTGTCACACGTAGCCCACCCCCTACAGTTAGAAGCATTCCCTAGGACACACTTAACCCCTTCAGCGCCCCCTAGTGTTAACCCCTTCACTGCCAGTGTCATTTCTACAGTAATCAGTGCATTTTTATAGCACTGATCGCTGTAAATATGACAATGGTCTCAAAATGGCCTCAAAAGTGTCCGATGTGTCCGCCATAATGTCGCAGTCACGATAAAAATCAGATTGCCGCCATTACTAGTAAAAAAAAAAAAAATATTAATAAAAATGCCATAAAACGATCCCCTATTTTGTAGACGCTATAACTTTTGCGCAAACCAATCAATAAGCGATTATTGAGATTTTTATTGAGATATATTTTTTTTAATAAAAAAGATTTTTATTGAGTATAATAGACATAGTGAAAGGTACAGAACATTTCGGGATGCAACCCAAATGTCTAAGTTCACAATATGCATGGTATGTATACATGAAAGCAGAGGCTTAATGTGATACTCAAAGTCAAGATTGGTGTAAGCTATGGAGGGTGCAACCCAGAATCAAATACTACCAAAACACATAAAAGTAATCAAGAGGGGTCAAAAAAATATATAATCATTTTTAAATTTATAAAAAAAAAAAAGAAAAAAAAAGAGATAAACAATATGTTTGAAAACAAACAATACTGCTTCTTCTGAACATTTCGACCAACCCAGTTCAGGCCCTTTCCACCTTGGCCAGCCAAATGGTCCGGGGCTTAAGTGGTTAATGTTACCGGCAGACCACATCCTATATTTCATTTTTTTTTTTACTTTGCCCCGAATTCTATCACAATGTCAAAATTAGTGTCCAAGGTCACACAATCGTAGCGTGAAATCAGAGAACCCGTATGCAGCAGCTGATCTAATCCTAATGAATACACAACAGAAAGGGAAAGGACCGTCTCAGCTTCCATTCCTGTATCACCTTTACAGATATATCACTTGCAATGGTTGGTCTAATTCGGCTGGACTTATCTGTAGTGTTAAATGAAGATATTTTAGTCCTCATGTAAGTGGTTACACGTCTTCAACACTACAAGACAAGTCCAGCGGAATGTGACCAAATACCACTGGAGAGACCACAAGCGGGAAAGTGGGAAACTTCATATGAACATTGACAGAAATGTTTGCACTTTTACTTCTGTTGGCTGAACATTTCGACCCCATCGGTTTAGATGTATGTCTTGGAAATGATAGATGAAAAATGATTGATGAAAATGTAGTCAACTGTCACAAATGTTTCACATTGGTGGAAATTGGTGGAAACTATTAAAAATGTTTTACAAAAAAATATCAAATTGTAAAAACTATCGGCAAAATAAAAAATGACATATATGATGTAGTCTGTCAGTAGCATTAATCCAGCAAATTTAGTTTTTCCAAGTCTGGAAAGTCCACACTAGTGATGAGCCGAACACCCCCGGGTTCGGTTCGCACCAGAACCCGCGAACGGACCGAAAGTTCGAACGAACATTAGAACCCTATTAAATACAATGGATGCGAACGTTCGAATTCTAAAGTGCTAATTATAACAACTATTATGCATGTTATTGTCCTAAAAAGGGTTTGGGAACCCGGGTTCTGCACCAGGGGACATGTATCAATGCAAAAATAAGTTTTAAAAACGGTCGTTTTCCGGGAGCAGTCATTTTAATGATGCATAAAGTGAAAAAAAAAAAGTCAAATATTCCTTTAAATATCGTACCTGGGGGGTGTCTAAAGTATGCCTGTGAAGTGCCACGTGTTTCCCGTGTTTAGAACTGTCCCTGCACAAAATGACACTTCTAAAGGAAAAAAAAGCCATTTAAAACTGCTTGCGGCTTTAATGTAATGTCTGGTCCCGGTAATATGGATGAAAATCTTTAAGAAAAATGGCATAGCTACCCCATGACCCCCCCCCCTACCCCAGCCCATTACCAGCCCCTTTGGGTCTTGTATGGATATTAAGGGGAACCCCGCACATAAAATAAAAAAGGCCCTATATACTCTGAACAGCCGTATACAGGCGGTGCATACAAGACAGGGACTGTAGGTTTGTTCTTATGTAGAATCTGTTTGTAATTTTGAACAGGTACATTGTTGAAGTGTAGCTCCAGACCAAAAATCTATTTTTAAACTTTTTGGAAAACATAGGTAAGGGTTATCACCCCTGTAACATTTGTTTTGCTGTCTGTGCCCCTGTTCAGAACATTTCACCTCACTTTCCGTCCTAATGACAACTGTTTTTGAAATGTGGTGTTTTTCTTGAAACAAGGATTGCTGATAAAGCATCAGTACAGAGGAGACACCTTTCTCCCATATTTATTCTTACAGGAGAGAATTTTCCTTCCTAGTGGTAGATTTCCTCTCACTTCCTGTTGTCTTCTTGCGTTTGCAAGTAGGAGTCGTTTGTAAGTTGGATGTTTGAAAGTAGGGACCTGCCGTATATACTCTGCAGAAATAGGCCCCTTAGTTGTTGGTGTTGGCACAACACTGTAAGCACTCACAGTTACTCTTGGTTGGTGCTGGAACGCCCTGCTGTCAACTATTATATCAGGAATTTTAATTACATATAATTGTTGAACAGTGGTAGTAAAAATTGGGCCTTTGATGGTGGTGCTGGTGCCACAACACTGTAAGCCCTGACAGTTACTCTTGGTGGGTGCAGCAATGGGCCCTGCTGTGAATTATTAGATCAAGAATTGTAATTACATGCCCCTGTTGAACAGGGGCTGAAAAATTGGGCCTTAGGCACTGGTGGCACAACACTGCAACCCTTCACAGATACTGTACTTGGAGCACAGCAATGAGCCCTGTTGCAAAGTATTGCTTCAAAAATTGTAATGACACGCCCCTGTTAAACAGGGGCTGAAAAATTGGGCCTTAGGCACTGGTGGCACAACACTGCAACTCCTCACAGATACTGTACTTGGAGCACAGCAATGAGCCCTGTTGCAAAGTATTGCTTCAAAAATTGTAATTACACGCCACTGTTAAACAGGGGCTGAAAAATTGGGCGTTAGGCACTGGTGGCGGCACCCATAAACAAAAATGATCTTCCAAGCTATCATCATCAATCGTATCATTGAGGACTCGGAGGAGGAGGATAGCCAGTCAACATAACAGCACAGGCACTCAGCATCAGCATCAGTCTTGAAGGGATGTGACATTTTAAAATCAATTAGTCTGTTATATCAGCATCAGGTGTGTGGTAGCTGGTGGTGATCCAAGACTGGTTCATCTTGATGAAAGTCAGTCGATCAACCGAGTCGGTGGACAGGCGCACCCTGTGATCCGTGACAAATCCTCCAGCAGCACTGAATGTGCGTTCCGAAAGAACGCTGGATGCAGGACAGGCCAGTAGCTCAATTGCATACTGTGCAAGCTCTGGCCAGTGATCCATCCTCAAGACCCAGTAAGCCAGAGGATTTTCGGTGGGGAAGGTGTCCAAGTCTGACCTTGCCCCTAGATATTCCTGCACCATGTTTATCAGACGCTGGCGATGGTTGCTGGAACCGATCATACTTTGGGGCTGCGGACTAAAGAATTGTCTGAACGCATCGGTCAGACGGCCACCTTCCCCACCGCTCCTTCTTTGACTGGCCGAAGCCTCAGCAACTCGTTGTCCAGGACCAGGAGTTTGCAACCTCCCAGTCTCTGGGAACGCGTTGCACAGACCTTTCTGCAAGGCCTCCCGGAGTTGTCTCATCCTCTGCTCCCTCTGCGACGGTAACATAAGGTCCGCAACCTTACCCTTGTACCGTGGATCAAGGAGAGTGGCCAGCCAGTAATGGTCCCTCTCCTTGATCCGAAGAATACGAGGATCCTTCCGCAGACTTTGCAGGATCAGGGAGGCCATGCAGCGTAGGTTTGCTGAGGCATTCGCTCCGGAGTCCTCTGGGTCACTAAGGACGACATGATCCGCAGCCACCTCCTCCCAGCCACGTACAAGTCCACTGGTTTCTTGGGACTGTAAATCATCCCTAAAAGACTGCTGCTGATGATGCTGAGTGCCAGCCTCCACCTCCATGCTGACACAATCCTCCTCCTCCTCCTCCTCCTCCTCCTCCTCCTCTTCCTGTGCGATGGGTGGGACAGAAGGAACACTGTCTGGGTAAAGGGGGCCTTGAGAGGCAAGGAAGTCCTCCTCTTCCTGCCTCTGTTCTGCCTCAAGTGCCCTGTCCATTATTCCACGCAGCGTGTGCTCCAACAGGTGGACAAGAGGTACAGTGTCACTGATGCATGCACTGTCACTGCTCACCATCCTCGTGGCCTCCTCAAATGGTGCCAGGACAGTGCATGCATCCCTGATCATGCCCCACTGGCGTGGAGAAAAAAAACCAAGCTCCCCTGACCCTGTCCTGGTGCCGTAGTCGCACAGGTACTCATTGATGGCCCTCTGCTGCGTGTGCAGCCGCTGCAGCATGGCCAACGTTGAGTTCCACCTGGTGGGCATGTCACATATAAGGCGGTTCTTGGGCAGGTTCAACTCCTTTTGCAGCTCAGCCAGGCGAGCACTGGCATTATAAGATCTGCGGAAATGCACACAGACTTTCCTGGCCTGCCTCAGGACATCCTGTAAGCCCGGGTACCTGCCCAAGAACCGCTGCACCACCAGGTTAAGGACGTGAGCCACACAGGGCACATGGGTCAGTTGTCCCTGTCGGAGGGCGGAGAGGAGGTTGGTGCCATTGTCGCAAACCACCATTCCTGGCTTAAGCTGGCGTGGCGTCAACCACCTCTCGGCCTGGCCCTGCAGAGCAGACAGGACCTCTGCCCCAGTGTGGCTTCTGTCCCCCAAACACACCAGCGCAAGCACGGCATGGCATCTTTTTGCCTGCGTACTTGCGTAGCCCCGTGAACGGCTACGGAGCACCGCTGGTTCATAGGACAAACCACAGGAAGAGGCCATGGAGGAAGAAGAAGAGGAGGGGGTGGAGGAGAGAGGTGTGTCACAACCAGTAGTAGCATTTTGGAGGCGTGGCGGTGGGACAACCTCCAACACTACTGCACCTTGTCCTGAATCCTTCCCAGCTGCCAAAAGAGTGACCCAATGGGCCGTGAAAGAAAGGTAACGTCCCTGTCCATGCCTGCTGGACCATGAGTCAGCGGTAATATGCACCTTACCGCTGACCGCCCTGTCCAGCGAGGCCAAGACATTGCCTTCCACATGCCGGTAGAGAGCCGGAATAGCCTTCCGTGAGAAAAAGTGGCGTTTGGGAACCTGCCACTGAGGAACCGCACATTGCACAAACTCACGGAAGGGGGCCGAGTCTACCAACTGAAAAGGCAGCAGTTGAAGCGCTAGCAATTTAGCCAAGCTAGCATTCAACCGCTGGGCATGTGGATGGCTGGGAGTGAACTTCTTTCGACGGTCCAGCAGCTGGGGCAGGGAAATTTGCCTGCTAGAATCGGACGTCGGTGTACTGCTAGCAGAGTGGGCGCAAGTACTTGGCTGTGACACACCTAATTCTACACCTTCATTCCTCTCAGTGCATGTTTCAGAGAGGACTGAAGTTATAGTGGGGTTGGAGATCCCAGCTGATGCGGTGCAAGGAGAGGTCCGCTTTGTTCTTTGGTGTGGGTCTTTGAGGTAGGCTTGCCAACGAGCTGCATGGCAGGTCAACATATGTCTGGTCAGGCATGTGGTACCCAAGCGGCTGATGTTTTGGCCACGCGATATACGCTTGAGACATATGTTGCAAACAGCAGCTGTGCGATCTGATGCACTAGCCTCAAAAAAGGCCCACACCAAAGAACTTTTTGAATGACGGGCAGAGGCAGCGCCCTGCACAGGCGGAGCTCTGCGGTGTGATTCCGTCGGTGTACTGCCCTTACGCTGGCCACCAAAGGGCATCCTGCCTCGTTGGAGATGTGCCTCCTCCTCATCCTCCTCCTCCTCCTCTCTCCTATTAGGCACCCACGTGGAGTCATTGACCTCATCATCCCCTCCCTCCTCATCACTGGAGCCAATCTGGCAGTATGCTGCAGCTGCTGGAACATGACTGCCAGATTGGTGTCCTTCTTGAGCATCCCCTCTGTCTGCTCTCACGCTACTGCCTTCCTCTAGCTGGGTTTCATCATCAGACCCTTCGAAACGCTGGGCATCCTCCTGGAGCATGTACCCAACACTGTGCTGAAACAGTTCGGGGGACTCCTCAGGAGGAGGACATGGTGGGTCTAGGGAAGGAGTGACTGATGATTTGTCTGACATTGATACCAGGGAAGACGACGCTTTGGCAGCTGCTTTTCCAGTACCCTGAGCCTGGGTGAGAGAGGATGAGGAGGAGGAGGAGGGCTTGGTCATCCACTCTACCAAGTCTTCGGCATGATGTGGCTCAACATGTCCAGCTGCCGAAAAGAAGGACAAGCGTGTCCCATGGCCATGTGCTGATGACAATGCACCGCGTCCACGACCAGCACTGTTGCCCCCAGACACAGAGCCTGCTTGCCCTCTTTTATTGCCTCCTGACTGTCTGCCTCTCCTTGTTTGCCTTCCAGACATTCTAATAGATGGCCTGCAGGGAGATGGGAAAAAAGCAATAAGGGCTACCTTCAGGTGTCCTTCTCTGTCCCTTGAAACAAGGACTTTCACAGTGAAAGAAACTGACACTGTCCCTACCTAGAGTTTTCTATCCCTAGAATAAATGTTTTTTTTAATCACAATATAGCACAAGGACAATTCACTCAATGTCTCTCCAGGTCCCTGGAAACAAGGACTTGCAGAGTGAAAGAAACTGACACTGTCCCTACCTAGAGTTTTCTGTCCCTAGAATAAATGTTTTTTTTAAGCACAATATAGCACAAGGAAAATTAACTCACTGTCCTTACAGGTCCCTGGAAACAAGGACTTGCAGAGTGAAAGAAACTGACACTGTCCCTACCTAGAGTTTTCTGTCCCTAGAATAAATGTTTTTTTTAAGCACAATATAGCACAAGGACAATTAACTCACTGTCCTTACAGGTCCCTGGAAACAAGGACTTGCAGAGTGAAAAAAAAAAAACACTCTCCCTACCTAGAGTTTTCTGTCCCTAGAAAAAATGTTTTTTTAAGCACAATATAGCACAAGGACAATTAACTCACTGTCCTTACAGGTCCCTGGAAACAAGGACTTGCAGAGTGAAAGAAAAAAAACACTCTCCCTACCTACAGTTTTCTGTCCCTAGAAAAAATGTTTTTTTTAATCACAATATAGCACAAGGAAAATTAACTCACTGTCCTTACAGGTCCCTGGAAACAAGGACTTGCAGAGTGAAAGAAAAAAAACACTCTCCCTACCTACAGTTTTCTGTCCCTAGAAAAAATGTTTTTTTTAATCACAATATAGCACAAGGAAAATTAACTCACTGTCCTTACAGGTCCCTGGAAACAAGGACTTGCAGAGTGAAAGAAACTGACACTGTCCCTACCTAGAGTTTTCTGTCCCTAGAATAAATGTTTTTTTTAATCACAATATAGCACAAGGACAATTCACTCAATGTCTCTCCAGGTCCCTGGAAACAAGGACTTGCAGGGTGAAAGAAACTGACACTGTCCCTACCTAGAGTTTTCTGTCCCTAGAATAAATGTTTTTTTTAAGCACAATATAGCACAAGGACAATTAACTCACTGTCCTTACAGGTCCCTGGAAACAAGGACTTGCAGAGTGAAAGAAAAAAAACACTCTCCCTACCTACAGTTTTCTGTCCCTAGAAAAAATGTTTTTTTTAATCACAATATAGCACAAGGAAAATTAACTCACTGTCCTTACAGGTCCCTGGAAACAAGGACTTGCAGAGTGAAAGAAACTGACACTGTCCCTACCTAGAGTTTTCTGTCCCTAGAATAAATGTTTTTTTTAATCACAATATAGCACAAGGAAAATTAACTCACTGTCCTTACAGGTCCCTGGAAACAAGGACTTGCAGAGTGAAAGAAACTGACACTGTCCCTACCTAGAGTTTTCTGTCCCTAGAATAAATGTTTTTTTTAAGCACAATATAGCACAAGGACAATTAACTCACTGTCCTTACAGGTCCCTGGAAACAAGGACTTGCAGAGTGAAAGAAAAAAAACACTCTCCCTACCTACAGTTTTCTGTCCCTAGAAAAAATGTTTTTTTTAATCACAATATAGCACAAGGAAAATTAACTCACTGTCCTTACAGGTCCCTGGAAACAAGGACTTGCAGAGTGAAAGAAACTGACACTGTCCCTACCTAGAGTTTTCTGTCCCTAGAATAAATGTTTTTTTTAATCACAATATAGCACAAGGACAATTCACTCAATGTCTCTCCAGGTCCCTGGAAACAAGGACTTGCAGAGTGAAAGAAACTGACACTGTCCCTACCTAGAGTTTTCTGTCCCTAGAATAAATGTTTTTTTTAAGCACAATATAGCACAAGGACAATTAACTCACTGTCCTTACAGGTCCCTGGAAACAAGGACTTGCAGAGTGAAAAAAAAAAAAAACTCTCCCTACCTAGAGTTTTCTGTCCCTAGAAAAAATGTTTTTTTTAATCACAATATAGCACAAGGACAATTAACTCACTGTCCTTACAGGTCCCTGGAAACAAGGACTTGCAGAGTGAAAGAAAAAAAACACTCTCCCTACCTACAGTTTTCTGTCCCTAGAAAAAATGTTTTTTTTAATCACAATATAGCACAAGGAAAATTAACTCACTGTCCTTACAGGTCCCTGGAAACAAGGACTTGCAGAGTGAAAGAAACTGACACTGTCCCTACCTAGAGTTTTCTGTCCCTAGAATAAATGTTTTTTTTAATCACAATATAGCACAAGGAAAATTAACTCACTGTCCTTACAGGTCCCTGGAAACAAGGACTTGCAGAGTGAAAGAAAAAAAACACTCTCCCTACCTACAGTTTTCTGTCCCTAGAAAAAATGTTTTTTTTAATCACAATATAGCACAAGGAAAATTAACTCACTGTCCTTACAGGTCCCTGGAAACAAGGACTTGCAGAGTGAAAGAAACTGACACTGTCCCTACCTAGAGTTTTCTGTCCCTAGAATAAATGTTTTTTTTAATCACAATATAGCACAAGGACAATTCACTCAATGTCTCTCCAGGTCCCTGGAAACAAGGACTTGCAGAGTGAAAGAAACTGACACTGTCCCTACCTAGAGTTTTCTGTCCCTAGAATAAATGTTTTTTTTAAGCACAATATAGCACAAGGACAATTAACTCACTGTCCTTACAGGTCCCTGGAAACAAGGACTTGCAGAGTGAAAGAAAAAAAACACTCTCCCTACCTACAGTTTTCTGTCCCTAGAAAAAATGTTTTTTTTTAATCACAATATAGCACAAGGAAAATTAACTCACTGTCCTTACAGGTCCCTGGAAACAAGGACTTGCAGAGTGAAAGAAAAAAAACACTCTCCCTACCTACAGTTTTCTGTCCCTAGAAAAAATGTTTTTTTTAATCACAATATAGCACAAGGAAAATTAACTCACTGTCCTTACAGGTCCCTGGAAACAAGGACTTGCAGAGTGAAAGAAACTGACACTGTCCCTACCTAGAGTTTTCTGTCCCTAGAATAAATGTTTTTTTTAATCACAATATAGCACAAGGACAATTCACTCAATGTCTCTCCAGGTCCCTGGAAACAAGGACTTGCAGAGTGAAAGAAACTGACACTGTCCCTACCTAGAGTTTTCTGTCCCTAGAATAAATGTTTTTTTTTAAGCACAATATAGCACAAGGACAATTAACTCACTGTCCTTACAGGTCCCTGGAAACAAGGACTTGCAGAGTGAAAAAAAAAAAAAACTCTCCCTACCTAGAGTTTTCTGTCCCTAGAAAAAATGTTTTTTTAATCACAATATAGCACAAGGACAATTAACTCACTGTCCTTACAGGTCCCTGGAAACAAGGACTTGCAGAGTGAAAGAAAAAAAACACTCTCCCTACCTACAGTTTTCTGTCCCTAGAAAAAATGTTTTTTTTAATCACAATATAGCACAAGGAAAATTAACTCACTGTCCTTACAGGTCCCTGGAAACAAGGACTTGCAGAGTGAAAGAAACTGACACTGTCCCTACCTAGAGTTTTCTGTCCCTAGAATAAATGTTTTTTTTAATCACAATATAGCACAAGGAAAATTAACTCACTGTCCTTACAGGTCCCTGGAAACAAGGACTTGCAGAGTGAAAGAAAAAAAACACTCTCCCTACCTACAGTTTTCTGTCCCTAGAAAAAATGTTTTTTTTAATCACAATATAGCACAAGGAAAATTAACTCACTGTCCTTACAGGTCCCTGGAAACAAGGACTTGCAGAGTGAAAGAAACTGACACTGTCCCTACCTAGAGTTTTCTGTCCCTAGAATAAATGTTTTTTTTAATCACAATATAGCACAAGGACAATTCACTCAATGTCTCTCCAGGTCCCTGGAAACAAGGACTTGCAGAGTGAAAGAAACTGACACTGTCCCTACCTAGAGTTTTCTGTCCCTAGAATAAATGTTTTTTTTAAGCACAATATAGCACAAGGACAATTAACTCACTGTCCTTACAGGTCCCTGGAAACAAGGACTTGCAGAGTGAAAGAAAAAAAACACTCTCCCTACCTACAGTTTTCTGTCCCTAGAAAAAATGTTTTTTTTAATCACAATATAGCACAAGGAAAATTAACTCACTGTCCTTACAGGTCCCTGGAAACAAGGACTTGCAGAGTGAAAGAAAAAAAACACTCTCCCTACCTACAGTTTTCTGTCCCTAGAAAAAATGTTTTTTTTAATCACAATATAGCACAAGGAAAATTAACTCACTGTCCTTACAGGTCCCTGGAAACAAGGACTTGCAGAGTGAAAGAAACTGACACTGTCCCTACCTAGAGTTTTCTGTCCCTAGAATAAATGTTTTTTTTAATCACAATATAGCACAAGGAAAATTAACTCACTGTCCTTACAGGTCCCTGGAAACAAGGACTTGCAGAGTGAAAGAAACTGACACTGTCCCTACCTAGAGTTTTCTGTCCCTAGAATAAATGTTTTTTTTAAGCACAATATAGCACAAGGACAATTAACTCACTGTCCTTACAGGTCCCTGGAAACAAGGACTTGCAGAGTGAAAGAAAAAAAACACTCTCCCTACCTACAGTTTTCTGTCCCTAGAAAAAATGTTTTTTTTAATCACAATATAGCACAAGGAAAATTAACTCACTGTCCTTACAGGTCCCTGGAAACAAGGACTTGCAGAGTGAAAGAAACTGACACTGTCCCTACCTAGAGTTTTCTGTCCCTAGAATAAATGTTTTTTTTAATCACAATATAGCACAAGGAAAATTAACTCACTGTCCTTACAGGTCCCTGGAAACAAGGACTTGCAGAGTGAAAGAAACTGACACTGTCCCTACCTAGAGTTTTCTGTCCCTAGAATAAATGTTTTTTTTAAGCACAATATAGCACAAGGACAATTAACTCACTGTCCTTACAGGTCCCTGGAAACAAGGACTTGCAGAGTGAAAGAAACTGACACTGTCCCTACCTAGAGTTTTCTGTCCCTAGAATAAATGTTTTTTTTAATCACAATATAGCACAAGGAAAATTAACTCACTGTCCTTACAGGTCCCTGGAAACAAGGACTTGCAGAGTGAAAGAAACTGACACTGTCCCTACCTAGAGTTTTCTGTCCCTAGAATAAATGTTTTTTTTAATCACAATATAGCACAAGGACAATTAACTCACTGTCCTTACAGGTCCCTGGAAACAAGGACTTGCAGAGTGAAAGAAACTGACACTGTCCCTACCTAGAGTTTTCTGTCCCTAGAATAAATGTTTTTTTTAAGCACAATATAGCACAAGGACAATTAACTCACTGTCCTTACAGGTCCCTGGAAACAAGGACTTGCAGAGTGAAAGAAACTGACACTGTCCCTACCTAGAGTTTTCTGTCCCTAGAATAAATGTTTTTTTTAATCACAATATAGCACAAGGAAAATTAACTCACTGTCCTTACAGGTCCCTGGAAACAAGGACTTGCAGAGTGAAAGAAACTGACACTGTCCCTACCTAGAGTTTTCTGTCCCTAGAATAAATGTTTTTTTTAATCACAATATAGCACAAGGACAATTAACTCACTGTCCTTACAGGTCCCTGGAAACAAGGACTTGCAGAGTGAAAGAAACTGACACTGTCCCTACCTAGAGTTTTCTGTCCCTAGAATAAATGTTTTTTTTAAGCACAATATAGCACAAGGACAATTAACTCACTGTCCTTACAGGTCCCTGGAAACAAGGACTTGCAGAGTGAAAGAAACTGACACTGTCCCTACCTAGAGTTTTCTGTCCCTAGAATAAATGTTTTTTTTAAGCACACTATAGCAGAAGCACAAAACACACTGACACTCTCCCTACCTATCCTTCTCTTTCCCTAAACTAAAGGAATCCAGGTTAAGCAAGAAAGAAATAACAGTCACTGTCCCTGCCTATGCTACTCTATCCCTGCTCCGGAACACACTACACTAGGCCGCCGTGCTGGCGGCCTTTTATAGTGTGGGGCGTGTACTAAACACCCTCAGCAATAATTGGCCACAGGCATCCTGCCTGTGGCCAATCATTGCTCTCCTCGCTGCCGGCGCTGTGATTGGCCAAGCATGCGGGGTCACAGTGCATGCTTGGCCAATCACAGCGCCTGGATGACACTGCGATGGCGTAGTGCATTGTGGGCCGTTCGCGTCACTCGAATTTGGCGCGAACGGCCCAAATCGTTCGATCTTCGTCGAACGATCGAACAGCCAATGTTCGAGTCGAACGTATGTTCGACTCGAACACGAAGCTCATCCCTAGTCCACACCACAAGCCAATAGTCCAGATACAAATCTACTCCAATGTAAAAAGGTGGAAGACTTTACAAGAAAGCCAACATGTTTCGGAAGACAAAACTCACCTTCATCAGAGGTTAAAGTAGAATTCCAGGTTTCATTTCACTTTAAATAGTTTGATTGGGTCAAGTTGGCCCAAATGAACTATTTCCGTTACTAAACGATGCGGCCACTGTGTACACTGTAGTAGCATTACCTACATTGAGTAAGTGGCTCTTTGTTAAGGCAGCACTATCTGAGACTGTCTGTGTGCTCCCAGAATTAAAGAAAGTTGGGCTAAGTACTTCTCCACAATTCAGGAGAAGCATTTTTATCAATGAATACAGTGCCTTGAAAAAGTATTCATACCCCTTGAAATTTTCCACATTTTGTCATGTTACAACCAAAAACATAAATGGAATTTATTGGGATTATATGTGATAGACCAACACAAAGTGGCACATAATTTTGAAGTGGAAGAAAAATTGGTTTTCAATTTCTTTTACATGTAAATATCTGAAAAGTGTGGCGTACATTTGTATTCAGCCCCCTTTACTCTGATACCCCTAACTAACATCTAGTGGAATCATTTGCCTTCAGGAGTCACCTAATTAGTAAATAGAGTCCATCTGTGTTTTATTTAATCTCAGTATAATATAGCTGTTCTGTGAAGCCCTCAAAGGTTTGTTAGAGATCCTTAGTGAACAAACAGCATTTTGAAGGCCAAGGAACACACCAGACAGGTCAGGGATAAAGTTGTGGAGAAGTTTAAAGCAGGGTTAGGTTATAAAACAATATCCAAAGCTTTGAACATCTCACAGAGCTCTGTTCAATCCATCATCCGAAAATGCAAAGAGTATGGCACAACTGCAAACCTACCAAGACATGGCCGTCCACCTAAACTGACAGGCTGGGTAAGGAGAGCATTCATCAGAGAAGCAGCCAAGAGGCCCATGGTAACTCTGGAGGAGCTGCAGAGATCCACAGCTCAGTTGGGAGAATCCGTCCCCAGGACAACTATTAGTGGTGCTCTCCACAAATCTGCCCTTTTTGGAAGAGTGTCAAGAAGAAAGCCATTGTTGAAAGAAAGCCATAAGAAGTCCTGTTTGCAGTTTGTGAGAAACCATGTGGGGGACACAGCAAACATGTGGAAGAAGGTGCTCTGGTCAGATGAGACCAAAATTGAACTTTTTGGCCTAAAAGCAAAACGCTGTGTGTGGTAGAAAACTAACACTGCACATCACCCTGAACACACCATCCCCACCGTGAAACATGGTGGTGGCAGAAACATGTTGTGGGGATGTTTTTCTTCAGCAGGGAAGCTTATCAGATTTAATGGAAAGATGGATGGAGCCAAATACAGAGCAATCTTAGAAGAAAACCTGTTAGAGTCTGCAAAAGACTTGAGACTGGGGTGGAGGTTCACCTTCCATCAGGACAACGACCCGAAACATACAGCCAGAGCTACAATGGAATGGTTTAGATCAAAGCATATTCATGTGTTAGAATGGCCCAGTCACAGTCCAGACCTAAATCACATTGAGAATCTGTGGCAAGACTTGAAAATTGCTGATCACAGATGCTCTCCATCCAATCTGACAGAGCTTGAGCTATTTTGCAAAGAAGAATGGGCAAAAATGTCCCTCTTTAGATGTGCAAAGCTGGTGGAGACATCCCCAAAAAGACTTGCAGCTGTAATTGCAGAGAAAGGCAGTTCTACAAAGTATTGATTCAGGGGGGCGCCATACAAATGTACCCCACACTTTTCACATATTTATTTGTAAAGAAATTTGAAAACCATTTATCATTTTACTTTCACTTTACAATTATGTGCCACTTTGTGTTGGTCTGTCACATAAAAGCTCAATAAAATACATTTATGTTTTCGGTTGTAACATGACAACATGTGGAAAATGTCAAGGGGTATAAATTTCAAGGTTTCCTCTAATTGACTGAGGTGGAATATCAACCTGTCATAGAACAGAGAAACTCGGATCGGCAGCACACCCACACTCAAAGTGTAATGGATTCCTTTATTGAATACGATAAAAGCAATAGATGGATACAGGCAGGGCAAATGCAGGTAGGTTGATGCGTTTCACACTTTGACAAAGTACTTCTATAGTGTGAAACGCGTCAACCTACCTGCTTTTCCCCTGCCTGTATCCATCTATTACTTTTATTGTATTCAATGAAGGAATCCATTACACTTTGAGTGTGGGTGTGCTGCCAATCCGAATTTCTCCGTTCCATGATTTCTGCTGCAGTGTCAAGGCATGCAGCCCACCCTACAGGATCATCCTTGGATTAGTAACCGATGGTATCACCTGTGAGCAGTGGTTCATTCTTTCAATCAACCACCTGTCGCTCCATTTTGGCCAATCATAAAAAGCCTTATAGTCATTAATAAAAATACAAGGCTTCTCCTGAATGGAGAAGCAGTCAGCCCAACTCTGTGAGTGGGGGATCTTCGATGTACAGACAGCAGACATGCAGGGGCAATGCAAGGCTTCTTATGCAGCTGTGGCCCTGTCAGGAACAGGCATGTACAGGTAGCTATGCAGGGGTTCCAGGGAGATGGCGCAAGGCAACGTAGACACCCAACAGGAAGAAGTATAGTAGGAAATATTGTCAAGTAGATCTTTTGCAGCATGGAGCGACCTGGGAAGAAAGTGACTGAGCATATGTCTAAGCAAGTAAGTGAGGCTAACAAAATATAAGAGTTTAATAACACTTCAAACTACATATCCATCTAGGCCTATCCTGTCCACAGGGTGACAACACTGCTGGGAAGAATAAACAGCGTTGTCACCCTGTTACATGAAGTAGAAACCTAAGAGATCTACTGGTAATAAAACAATGCAACCGGAAGGACTCAAGAGCTGCTGCGTTAATGATAGTGGGGGAATGGATATGTAGCACTGGAACCCTATAATTTAATTATTGGTGTTACTATCCAGTAGTGTCACACAGGTGTTATTGAAGGCCGTCAGGATTCTGGGTGGACGGCTTCTACACACCAAAAAATTCCCACAGTGCAAATGAAAGGATGTGAGATTGAGGCGCTTAACCATGGTCCGATATAAATCCAATGTTTGATTGGAACAGCCCCCCACAAGCCCACCTTAGGAAAAGCTAATATATCATCTTATATCACGGCAGATACCTTACACACTAGACCAGTGATTCTCAACTAGGGTTCCTCCAGAGGTTACTAGGGGTTCCTTCAGCATTGGGCAATTTCTACCTCTCAGATAAGTTCCCACTGACACCAGTGATTCTTCCCAATGACCACAAGTGTAAGGACCAATCTTCCCACTGACCATTACACTAATGTATCATGAGTTGTAGAGTTCAAATTTTTAGCAGGGGTTCCCCGAGACCGGAGAACTATTTCAAGGGTTCCTCTGTGTTGAAAAGGTTGAGAAAGGCTGCACTAGACCTTCAATCCCATTTGCATGCATTGTGTCATATTCTTAATCCCTGATGAAGGAGGTGAGCTCTGGTCACGCATGGGGTTTTGTGTGTAGACTTCCACCCTTGTACATCGGAGTCGATTTGTGTCTGGAGTATTCACTCACAATGTGGCCTTTCAATCTCAGATTCATTGGTAATGTACCTGTATGAGGAGCTAAAGATGATGAGGGTGGCCTCTTGCACAATTCCTGTCTGAGCCCACCTGGTGTTTGAGACAAGGGGCTGCAAGGGCAATGGAGGGGTGCAGGTGTCAGGAAGCTGGAACACAGGACTTGAACTTGGTGCCAGGTAAGCTGAAGCCCATGGATGAGGGCATCCCAACTTGTCCCAGTAGAGAGCAGAGCCGGCTCTCAAGCAAAGTTTGGTAAGGAAGCCACCAAATCATGAGCAGGATCAAGGTCAGTAACGAGCAGTGGTTGGTAACATACAGGCAACGAGGTACAGAATCAACGAGGCAGAATCTTGGTCAAGAGCCCAAGCCAAAGTCGGGGTAATCCAGAGGCAAGTCATATGAAAGTCAGGTCCATAACAGAGTCAAGCATAATTCAGGAACAAGAATAACAGAGATAAAAGCTGAAAGACCATCTTTTCTGAAGTCATGTGGTTACTTTTCTGGATTTTGACTGGATGTTAGTGATCATAGCAGAAGGAATACACAGGAGAAAATGCATGTTGACAAGGGGAGTGTAGAGGTGGGCGGGGAGTCTACTGACATCATGACTCCACCCACCGAGCTCCAGACAACAGATCCACCCACAGAATCTGCAGTTTTTCAGTTCTTATAACAGACAGAGGGGAGACATTTGACAGATAAGGATACATGCAGGAGGCATCTATATCCTTATAGATCAGCACTATGGCAGTAGTTTAGAAAGGATGAGAGTGGGTTTACATCCACTTTAATGTACTTTGAAATTTTGGTTGTTTTTAACATTTGATTTTGTAAGAAACAAAAAACACATACACTATTAGAAATTTGTTCATTTGAGAATAATTTTCCATCCTGCTCCTTTTAATTTTCTCATCACTAGAAAACAATCTTTGATTTGACCCCATTAACTATTAGAAAATCTAATGAATGCTCTAAAAATGTAAAACAAAATTCCAGCAGTGCATGACCAGTGTTATGCCGCATACACACGGCCGTTTTTAATGACGAGAAAAATGCCATTTTTTAAAATGGTCATTAAAAATGATCATGTGTGGGCTCCAGAGCATTTTCCACGACGTGAAAAAAGGCCATGAAAAAATTGGAACATGCTCTAATTTTTCTCGTCGTTTTTCACGTCGCCGTTTTTCTCGTCATGAAAAACGGACGTGTGTAGGCTTTGACGACGTGAAAAAAATGCGCATGCTCAGAATCAAGTATGAGACGGGAGCGCTCGTTCTGGTAAAACTAACGTTCGTAATGGAGATGGCACATTTGTCACGCTGTAACGGACTGAAAAGCACGAGGCTGAAAAGCGTGAATTGTCTCTCACCAAACTTTACTAACACAAGGATCAGCAAAAGCAGCCCAAAGGGGGGCGCCATCCGAATGGAACTTCCCCTTTATAGTGCCGTCGTACATTTTGTACGTCACCGCGCTTTTTTTTCACGATAGTGTGTAGGCAAGGCAGGCTTGAGAAGAATCACATCGAGAAAAACGTCGTTTTTTTCAATGACATTAAAAACGGTCGTACGTACACGGCATTAGAATTAGCTCTACTCCTTCCAGATCACTGATTCCTGCGTGGGTTCTCTGTTCTTTGTCTCAACTCTGTGAACAACCTCGACCCCTCTGACACACCAGGCTGAGAAAGTCGTAACTATAAGCTAAATGGCAGTATGTTCATAAATGAGAAAATAGAGAACTCAGTCAAAGACAATTCACTAGACAATATGGCTTATACCAGTTGGGCGTGGAGTCCTATATAGTGGAATTGATCTATACTGTAAAACCTCGGATTGCGAGTAACGTGGTTGGCGAGCATTTCGCAAAACGAGCTGTTTTTTTTTTTTAATCCTGACTCGGTTTGCGAGCGTTGTCTCGCAAGACGAGCAGGATTCAAGCCTCTGGGGTGTGCAGTACCGCATTTGGCCAGAGGTGACGGTGACGCTCGGAGACACTCGGAGCTGCTCGGAGAGCTCAGTTCCTGAGTGTTTCTGAGTGTCTCCTAGCATCGTTGAGTGGTCTCCGAGCTTCTCCGAGTGTCTCCGGCCTCTGGTCACATGCGGTACTGCATAGACACGCAGTGGCTGTGGAACAAATTATCTGAGCTTCCTGCATAGACACGCAGTGGCTGTGGAACAAATTATCTGTAATCCAAAGCACTCGCTTTGATATACGAGTGCTTTGGATTACAAGCATTCTTCTGGAGCGGATAATGCTCGTAATCCAAGGTACTGCTGTACTCGGTAATTTACAAATCAGCATAAGACAATGTCATAGATAACATTAACTGCAGTAGTAAATAATGTTGTAATGGCTTTCCTGCAACCAGTGTGTTAGCCTGCTAGAGTGTACTCTAGGAATGACTACAGTATGTCTATACCCAGGTTTCACCACAGGGCTACACCTTTTTAGAGAGCAAATGGCATACCTATCTAAGAAGAAAGTCCTTTACCCTAGTACCCTTTCATCCGGCTAGCATTGGGGCCCGGCCTTTATAGTGGTGCACATAACTATAATCCTAGTAGTCTGCATGCAGTGATAGAGGCTCCTAGTTAAATGTCCAATCCCTATATGTTCAGTCTCTACTAGCAGCAAACAGGTTAATGACAGCAAGACCCTCTCACCAGACCCAGCGATAAAGCTGCAACGATCCCACTGTTCATATGCCCTTTGGATTGGCCTGGTATAGCGTGGCACACTACATATCCCATAGTCCATAGTCCATTTTAGGAGCGAACAAGAGAGGGTGGCTAAATTCCTACATTCAGTGGGACCATGAAGAATGACATCCAACAGTAAAATGGATTACAGCAGCAAATTAAAAAAGGAATTCGGAGATCTAGAGGAGGCTGTAAACAATAGAAGAGACTTTTTAGTGTTAGGAATTCATACTTAAATAGAATTATTGCAAACCAGAGTTTAGTGTCGCTTACTTTGATTATTTTTTTTAAATTTGTGAATGGATGTGGTTCCTGAATTGTGTAAGCAAGGATGACCTTTCTGTTCGCTTGCTGCATCCTTGGATGCCTATGTCACATTCCAGGAGATAGTATTCTGATGTTGCAACACAAGTCTCACGCATGCGTAGACTTGGAGCTCTCTTGCGCATGCAGGTCTCTGACAGTCTATGGGTACTGGCCTACGCAGGGGAAGTTTGCACATGCACAAACACAACATGGGTCTCTGCCTGGTCCAATAGACTTGACAGGCAGCTTCAGTCTGAGCATGCGTGGGATATCATTCCAAGAAGGTGGTGTGGGAGCAAAGCGACATAGAAGAAGTTCTGGGCTCGTGGGAGGACAAAGTTGGCCTCTATGGACCTGTAATTATGTTTTTTTTTTTTATTTCACATACAGGAACAATTATCAGGGACTACAAATAAAAGTTTAGCTAACGTGAATCACCAAATCACAAAGAAAACTGTAAATCCTGAGTTTGTATTTTAGTCACGAGAGCCATCGGGATATGAGAAGGCCGAAGGATGGGAACACAAACAAATTACTGGGCAGAGAGCAGCTGCAAGATGAGTAGCTTGTGAGATGGAAATGTGAGAGCAGTCAGTTAAGGACACAGTTCCTGCTGGGCTCAGGACATGAGATCCGGAGTGGGGGGGGGGGGGGGGGGCTGCTGGGGCCAGGAGCCAGGATCATGGTTACTACCAACATCCAGAGAAGAAGGCCTGGGAGCAAAGTGTTGAACACTGGAAGAACAGCCTGTGCTGTATTAGTTATAACAGCGCTCATGGGCTGCTGCTTAGGGCGTCGGGGTTAGAGGGGGCACCAAGCCTGTTAAAAGCTGAACTCTGGGTAGGAAACTTTAGTTTAAATATTTTTCTTAATACCCACAAAGGATATAAATCCACTTTGTGGGCACTAAACCTCTTTACAAGCCCAGATAAGATCTTGTAAAGTAGCAGTCAGTGGCGGCGCATCCATAAAGGGCACAGGAGCGCCGCCCCCTCTCTCCTGCACCCGTAAATCACTAATAGATAGATTTGTGCATTGCATGAATCTATCTATTGTCGCCGCTGCCGCCCCCTATTCAGGTGTCCGGCCCCTTGTCGAGCGCCGGGCATCTGAATTACACGGCGGGGGGTGTTTTTGGAAGCGCCTGATTAGAGCCGTAGGCTCTAATAGGCATCCTGATTAGAGCCATAGGCTCTAATAGGCTTCCAAATTGGTAAACAGCAGGCGCAATGCTGTGCGTTCGCTGTTTACACAGTGTTGTGTTAGGAAAGCAAATAAATCGCTTCCCTAACACTGACCCGCCTCTCAGTCAATCAGGTGC
The DNA here is from genome assembly GCA_029206835.1 of Rana muscosa. Taxonomy (NCBI): domain Eukaryota; kingdom Metazoa; phylum Chordata; class Amphibia; order Anura; family Ranidae; genus Rana; species Rana muscosa. Next base: position 27,783,628 of record CM055128.1, read on the forward strand.
TCGGGTCTGTTTACCCTGTCACCTGATTGGCTGAAGCGATAGGCGCTGTGATTGGATGCCTATGCATCCAATCATAGCAGAGGACGGGAAGAGGATGGGAGAAGACATGGAGGACTCGGAGCGTGGAGGACAGCGCAGAGACAGGTAAGTGCAGGGCGGGGGGGGGGCACACTGGCAGGATTTGATGGGGCACACTGGCGGCAATTGATGGGGCACACTGGCGGCAATTGATGGGGCACACTGGCGGCAATTGATAGGGCACACTGGTGGAAATTGATGGGGCACACTGGTTGAAATTGATGGGGCACACTGGCGGCAATTGATGGGGCACACTGGTGGAAATTGATGGGGCACATTGGCAGCAATTGATGGGGCACACTGGTGGCAATTGATGGGGCACGCTGGCAGCAATTGATGGGGCACACTGGCGGAAATTGATGGAGCACACTGGTGGCAATTGATGGGGCACACTGGCGGCAATTGATGGGGCACAGTGGTGGCAATTGATGGGCACACTCTTTAGACTTGCATTTATTTTCTTGCATGTGTTTCCTGACCTACATGAAGTAGATTTTTTTTTTGCAACAATATATACAATGCTACAATATCAAGAAAAAAATGTGTAGCGGATGTTTGTTTTAAGGCTCAGAGACTACGATACCCAGGATGTATTTCCCCGCGCAAGGACTGCTGGGGCGGGGTATTTAACAAGGGGGCGGATCGGAGTACGGTCTCTTTGGACATCGCCCGCCCAGCAAGTGGAACTCTCTGTTGAGTCTGCTGTTCCAGACAGGGCCTGAAGCCTAGGCCCTGTATTACCAAAGAGCCTTCCGTTTCCACCGAGGAGCCTGAGGGACGTCTCATCCTGCCATCCGTCTGCTGCTGCCAGGAGGACCGAAGACCCGGGTGTCGTGGAATCTGTGTACCGAGACACAGCAACGGAAGATACGGACGTGTGGACTGGTCCGGTTGGGTGAGAGAGCACCTGCTCGGAGAATAATACAAGATCTCTAGACCCAGTAACTGTTGTTCGGAAATAACGTTAGTGTTTGCAGTTGCACGCCGGAGGGACAGTGCATTGAATAGCGCTAGTAGACTGATTCTGTGTTCACCAACTTATCAAACCCCTTTATTCTTGTGGATTACAAATCGTTCCAGAAGTGCACCACCGTTTGCTAGCGAAGATCTTTCTCTGCAGAACTTTTACATAGTACAGTCAGGCCTAACTTAGCAGTGTAGACTTATGCTGGGCGCCATTTTGCCCACGAGGGAGAAGAGCTGCAGCGGGGTCCGTTAGTTTCTTGTCACAGGAGTGTATATCTGTCTGTTTGCAAAAATACTCTTTCATTGCGGGGCTCTGCATATGTTTATGTATACTGTTTTACCTGCTTAACTATTATTCTCAGTAAAGTGCCAGGGTTAAGTATATCAGTCGTTTGTGTCATTTACTGTGCAGAAGAAATGGTTAGTGATAGTTAGGGATGAGCTCGGTGTTCGAGTCGAACATACGTTCGACTCGAACATCGGCTGTTCGATCGTTCGCCGAACAACGAACGATTTGGGCCGTTCGCGCCTAATTCGCGGCCCACAATGCACTACGCCATCGCAGTGTCATCCAGGCGCTGTGATTGGCCAAGCATGCACTGTGACCCCGCATGCTTGGCCAATCACAGCGCCGGCAGCGAGGAGAGCAATGATTGGCCACAGGCAGGATGCCTGTGGCCAATTATTGCTGAGGGTGTTTAGTACACGCCCCACACTATAAAAGGCCGCCAGCACGGCGGCCTAGTGTAGTGTGTTCCGGAGCAGGGAAAGACAAGCATAGGCAGGGACAGTGACATTTTTTTTTCTTGCTTAACCTGGATTCCTTTAGTTTAGGGAAAGAGAAGGATAGGTAGGGAGAGTGTCAGTGTGTTTTACTGTGCGAATCCTTGTTTGTAGGGACAGGGAAGGACAGTGAGGGAAATTCTCATTGTGCTATACTGTGCTAAAGCATTCATCATCAACCATCTTTAAAAAAACATTTGTTATAGGGACAGAAAACTATAGGTAGGGAGAGTGTCAGTGTGTTTTACTGTGCTAATCCTTGTTTGTAGGGACAGGGAAGGACAGTGAGGGAAATTCTCCTTGTGCTATACTGTGCTAAAGCATTCATCATCAACCATCTTTAAAAAAACATTTTTTATAGGGACAGAAAACTATAGGTAGGGAGAGTGTCAGTGTGTTTTACTGTGCTAATCCTTGTTTGTAGGGACAGGGAAGGACAGTGAGGGAAATTCTCATTGTGCTATACTGTGCTAAAGCATTCATCATCAACCATCTTTAAAAAAACATTTTTTATAGGGACAGAAAACTATAGGTAGGGAGAGTGTCAGTGTGTTTTACTGTGCTAATCCTTGTTTCTAGGGACAGGGAAGGACAGTGAGGGAAATTCTCATTGTGCTATACTGTGCTAAAGCATTCATCATCAACCATCTTTAAAAAAAAAATTTATAGGGACAGAAAACTATAGGCAGGGAGAGTGTCAGTGTGTTTTACTGTGCTAAACCTTGTTTGTAGGGACAGGGAAGGACAGTGAGGGAAATTCTCATTGTGCTATACTGTGCTAAAGCATTCATCATCAACCATCTTTAAAAAAACTTTTTTTATAGGGACAGAAAACTATAGGTAGGGAGAGTGTCAGTGTGTTTTACTGTGCTAAACCTTGTTTGTAGGGACAGGGAAGGACAGTGAGGGAAATTCTCATTGTGCTATACTGTGCTAAAGCATTCATCATCAACCATCTTTAAAAAAACTTTTTTTATAGGGACAGAAAACTATAGGTAGGGAGAGTGTCAGTGTGTTTTACTGTGCTAAACCTTGTTTGTAGGGACAGGGAAGGACAGTGAGGGAAATTCTCATTGTGCTATACTGTGCTAAAGCATTCATCATCAACCATCTTTAAAAAAACATTTTTTATAGGGACAGAAAACTATAGGTAGGGAGAGTGTCAGTGTGTTTTACTGTGCTAATCCTTGTTTGTAGGGACAGGGAAGGACAGTGAGGGAAATTCTCATGTGCTATACTGTGCTAAAGCATTCATCATCAACCATCTTTAAAAAAACATTTTTTATAGAGACAGAAAACTATAGGTAGGGAGAGTGTCAGTGTGTTTTACTGTGCTAATCCTTGTTTGTAGGGACAGGGAAGGACAGTGAGGGAAATTCTCATTGTGCTATACTGTGCTAAAGCATTCATCATCAACCATCTTTAAAAAAACATTTTTTATAGGGACAGAAAACTATAGGTAGGGAGAGTGTCAGTGTGTTTTACTGTGCTAATCCTTGTTTGTGGGGACAGGTAGGGACAGTGAGGGAAATTCTCATTGTGCTATACTGTGCTAAAGCATTCATCATCAACCATCTTTAAAAAAAACATTTTTTATAGGGACAGAAAACTATAGGTAGGGAGAGTGTCAGTGTGTTTTACTGTGCTAATCCTTGTTTGTAGGGACAGGGAAGGACAGTGAGGGAAATTCTCATTGTGCTATACTGTGCTAAAGCATTCATCATCAACCATCTTTAAAAAAACATTTTTTATAGGGACAGAAAACTATAGGTAGGGAGAGTGTCAGTGTGTTTTACTGTGCTAATCCTTGTTTGTAGGGACAGGGAAGGACAGTGAGGGAAATTCTCATTGTGCTATACTGTGCTAAAGCATTCCTCATCAACCATCTTTGAAATCCTTGTTTTTTGGACAGTCAGGGAAATTGTCATTGTGCTATTCTGTGCGAAAGCAATCATCCTCAACCATATTTAGAAATCCTTAAGTAAAGGGACAGAGAAGGACACCTGAAGGTAGCCCTTATTGCTTTTTTCCCATCTCCCTGCAGGCCATCCATTAGAATGTCTGGAAGGCAAACAAGGAGAGGCAGACAGTCAGGAGGCAATAAAAGAGGGCAAGCAGGCTCTGTGTCTGGGGGCAACAGTGCTGGTCGTGGACGCGGTGCATTGTCATCAGCACATGGCCATGGGACACGCTTGTCCTTCTTTTCGGCAGCTGGACATGTTGAGCCACATCATGCCGAAGACTTGGTAGAGTGGATGACCAAGCCCTCCTCCTCCTCCTCATCCTCTCTCACCCAGGCTCAGGGTACTGGCAAAGCAGCTGCCAAAGCGTCCTCTTCCCTGGTATCAATGTCAGACTCATCATCAGTCACTCCTTCCCTAGACCCACCATGTCCTCCTCCTGAGGAGTCCCCCGAACTGTTTGAGCACAGTGTTGGGTACATGCTCCAGGAGGATGCCCAGCGTTTCGAAGGGTCTGATGATGAAACCCAGCTAGAGGAAGGCAGTAGCGTGAGAGCAGACAGAGGGGATGCTCAAGAAGGACACCAATCTGGCAGTCATGTTCCAGCAGCTGCAGCATACTGCCAGATTGGCTCCAGTGATGAGGAGGGAGGGGATGATGAGGTCACTGACTCCACGTGGGTGCCTAATAGGAGAGAGGAGGAGGAGGAGGATGAGGAGGAGGCACATCTCCAACGAGGCAGGATGCCCTTTGGTGGCCAGCGTAAGGGCAGTACACCGACGGAATCACACCGCAGAGCTCCGCCTGTGCAGGGCGCTGCCTCTGCCCGTCATTCAAAAAGTTCTTTGGTGTGGGCCTTTTTTGAGGCTAGTGCATCAGATCGCACAGCTGCTGTTTGCAACATATGTCTCAAGCGTATATCGCGTGGCCAAAACATCAGCCGCTTGGGTACCACATGCCTGACCAGACATATGTTGACCTGCCATGCAGCTCGTTGGCAAGCCTACCTCAAAGACCCACACCAAAGAACAAAGCGGACCTCTCCTTGCACCGCATCAGCTGGGATCTCCAACCCCACTATAACTTCAGTCCTCTCTGAAACATGCACTGAGAGGAATGAAGGTGTAGAATTAGGTGTGTCACAGCCAAGTACTTGCGGCCACTCTGCTAGCAGTACACCGACGTCCGATTCTAGCAGGCAAATTTCCCTGCCCCAGCTGCTGGACCGTCAAAAGAAGTTCACTCCCAGTCATCCACATGCCCAGCGGTTGAATGCTAGCTTGGCTAAATTGCTAGCGCTTCAACTGCTGCCTTTTCAGTTGGTAGACTCGGCCCCCTTCCGTGAGTTTGTGCAATGTGCGGTTCCTCAGTGGCAGGTTCCCAAACGCCACTTTTTCTCACGGAAGGCTATTCCGGCTCTCTACCGGCATGTGGAAGGCAATGTCTTGGCCTCGCTGGACAGGGCGGTCAGCGGTAAGGTGCATATTACCGCTGACTCATGGTCCAGCAGGCATGGACAGGGACGTTACCTTTCTTTCACGGCCCATTGGGTCACTCTTTTGGCAGCTGGGAAGGATGCAGGACAAGGTGCAGTAGTGTTGGAGGTTGTTCCACCGCCACGCCTCCAAAATGCTACTACTGGTTGTGACACACCTCTCTCCTCCACCCCCTCCTCTTCTTCCTCCATGACCTCTTCCTGTGCTTTGTCCTCTGAACCAGCGGTGCTCCGTAGCCGTTCAAGGGGCTACGCAAGTACGCAGGCAAAAATATGCCATGCCGTGCTTGCGCTGGTGTGTTTGGGGGACAGAAGCCACACTGGGGCAGAGGTCCTGTCTGCTCTGCAGGGCCAGGCCGAGAGGTGGTTGACGCCACGCCAGCTTAAGCCAGGAATGGTGGTTTGCGACAATGGCACCAACCTCCTCTCCGCCCTCCGACAGGGACAACTGACCCATGTGCCCTGTGTGGCTCACGTCCTTAACCTGGTGGTGCAGCGGTTCTTGGGCAGGTACCCGGGCTTACAGGATGTCCTGAGGCAGGCCAGGAAAGTCTGTGTGCATTTCCGCAGATCTTATAATGCCAGTGCTCGCCTGGCTGAGCTGCAAAAGGAGTTGAACCTGCCCAAGAACCGCCTTATATATGACATGCCCACCAGGTGGAACTTAACGTTGGCCATGCTGCAGCGGCTGCACACGCAGCAGAGGGCCATCAATGAGTACCTGTGCGACTACGGCACCAGGACAGGGTCAGGGGAGCTTGTTTTTTTTTCTCCACGCCAGTGGGGCATGATCAGGGATGCATGCACTGTCCTGGCACCATTTGAGGAGGCCACGAGGATGGTGAGCAGTGACAGTGCATGCATCAGTGACACTGTACCTCTTGTCCACCTGTTGGAGCACACGCTGCATGGAATAATGGACAGGGCACTTGAGGCAGAACAGAGGCAGGAAGAGGAGGACTTCCTTGCCTCTCAAGGCCCCCTTTACCCAGACAGTGTTCCTTCTGTCCCACCCATCGCACAGGAAGAGGAGGAGGAGGAGGATTGTGTCAGCATGGAGGTGGAGGCTGGCACTCAGCATCATCAGCAGCAGTCTTTTAGGGATGATTTACAGTCCCAAGAAACCAGTGGACTTATACGTGGCTGGGAGGAGGTGGCTGCGGATCATGTCGTCCTTAGTGACCCAGAGGACTCCGGACCGAATGCCTCAGCTAACCTACGCTGCATGGCCTCCCTGATCCTGCAAAGTCTGCGGAAGGATCCTCGTATTCTTCGGATCAAGGAGAGGGACCATTACTGCCTGGCCACTCTCCTTGATCCACGGTACAAGGGTAAGGTTGCGGACCTTATGTTACCGTCGCAGAGGGAGCAGAGGATGAGACAACTCCGGGAGGCCTTGCAGAAAGGTCTGTGCAACGCGTTCCCAGAGACTGGGAGGTTACAAACTCCTGGTCCTGGACAACGAGTTGCTGAGGCTTCGGCCAGTCAAAGAAGGAGCGGTGGGGAAGGTGGCCGTCTGACCGATGCGTTCAGACAATTCTTTAGTCCGCAGCCCCAAAGTATGATCGGTTCCAGCAACCATCGCCAGCGTCTGATAAACATGATGCAGGAATATCTAGGGGCAAGGTCAGACTTGGACACCTTCCCCACCGAAAATCCTCTGGCTTACTGGGTCTTGAGGATGGATCACTGGCCAGAGCTTGCACAGTATGCAATTGAGCTACTGGCCTGTCCTGCATCCAGCGTTCTTTCAGAACGCACATTCAGTGCTGCTGGAGGATTTGTCACGGATCACAGGGTGCGCCTGTCCACCGACTCGGTTGATCGACTGACTTTCATCAAGATGAACCAGTCTTGGATCACCACCAGCTACCACACACCTGATGCTGATATAACAGACTAATTGATTTTAACATGTCACATCCCTTCAAGACTGATGCTGATGCTGAGTGCCTGTGCTGTTATGTTGACTGGCTATCCTCCTCCTCCGAGTCCTCAATGATACGATTGATGATGATAGCTTGGAAGATCATTTTTGTTTATGGGTGCCGCCACCAGTGGCTAAGGCCCAATTTTTCAGCCCCTGTTTAACAGGGGCGTGTAATTACAATTTTTGAAGCAATACTTTGCAACAGGGCTCATTGCTGTGCTCCAAGTACAGTATCTGTGAGGGGTTGGAGTGTTGTGCCACCAGTGCCTAAGGCCCAATTTTTCAGCCCCTGTTTAACAGGGGCGCGTCATTACAATTTTTGAAGCAATACTTTGCAACAGGGCTCATTGCTGTGCTCCAAGTACAGTATCTGTGAGGGGTTGCAGTGTTGTGCCACCAGTGCCTAAGGCCCAATTTTTCAGCCCCTGTTCAACAGGGGCATGTAATTACAATTCTTGATCTAATAATTCACAGCAGGGCCCATTGCTGCACCCACGAAGAGTAACTCTGAGGGCTTACAGTGTTGTGGCAACGCCACCACCACCACCACCACGAAAGGCCCAATTTTTCAGCCCCTGTTCAAAAGGGGCATGTAATTACAATTCTTGATCTAATAATTCACAGCAGGGCCCATTCCTGCACCCACCAAGAGTAACTGTCAGGGCTTACAGTGTTGTGGCACCAGCACCACCATCAAAGGCCCAATTTTTACTACCACTGTTCAACAATTATATGTAATTACAATTCCTGATATAATAGTTGACAGCAGGGCGTTCCAGCACCAACCAAGAGTAACTGTGAGTGCTTACAGTGTTGTGCCAACACCAACAACTAAGGGGCCTATTTCTGCAGAGTATATACGGCAGGTCCCTACTTTCAAACATCCAACTTACAAACGACTCCTACTTGAAAACGCAAGAAGACAACAGGAAGTGAGAGGAAATCTACCCCTAGGAAGGAAAATTCTCTCCTGTAAGAATTAATATGGGAGAAAGGTGTCTCCTCTCTACTGATGCTTTATCACCAATCCTTGTTTCAAGAAAAACACCACATTTCAAAAACAGTTGTCATTGGGACGGAAAGTGAGGTGAAATGTTCTGAACAGGGGCACAGACAGCAAAACAAATGTTACAGGGGTGATAACCCTTACCTATGTTTTCCAAAAAGTTTAAAAATAGATTTTTGGGCTGGAGCTACACTTCAACAATGTACCTGTTCAAAATTACAAACAGATTCTACATAAGAACAAACCTACAGTCCCTGTCTTGTATGCACCGCCTGTATACGGCTGTTCAGGGTATATAGGGCCTTTTTTATTTTGTGTGCGGTGTTCCCCTTAATATCCATACAAGACCCAAAGGGGCTGGTAATGGGCTGGGGTGGGGGGGGGGGGGGGGGTCATGGGGTAGCTATGCCATTTTTCTTAAAGATTTTCATCCATATTACCGGGACCAGACATTACATTAAAGCCGCAAGCAGTTTTAAATTGCTTTTTTTTCCTTTAGAAGTGTCATTTTGTGCAGGGACAGTTCTAAACACGGGAAACACGTGGCACTTCACAGGCATACTTTAGACACCCCCCAGGTACGATATTTAAAGGAATATTTGACTTTTTTTTTTCACTTTATGCATCATTAAAATGACTGCTCCCGAAAAACGACCGTTTTTAAAACTTCTTTTTGCATTGATACATGTCCCCTGGTGCAGAACCCGGGTTCCCAAACTCTTTTTAGGACAATAACATGCATAATAGTCGTTATAATTAGCACTTTAGAATTCGAACGTTCGCATCCATTGTATTTAATAGGGTTCTAATGTTCGTACGAACTTTCGGTCCGTTCGCGGGTTCTGGTGCGAACCGAACCCGGGGGTGTTCGGCTCATCACTAGTGATAGTTATACCATACTGCTGTGTGTCTTTATTGTGGGATTGTGCTGCCAAGAATCACAGGTTACACAATCCTATCATCCCCTACTAACTGTGCCAAGGGAGGGTAGAGCCAATTGCTGGGGGTTGACAGTGAGTGTTACAGGGCCGAAACAAATCATAACAGCGGCCCTCTTAGCTGGGGGTATCGCTACAAATGTAATGGCAATAACTCCTCAAACAAATCTGTAAAACAGTAGCAAATTGGAGTACTGTATATGGTTGGTATTAAAGTGGTTGTAAACCCGATAATTTTTCATTTTTTTTCATAACCACCTGTAAGAGAAAGGCATAATGAGCTAATATGACTAGCATAATAGCTCATTATGCATCACTTACCTTAGATCGGGGCCCCCGAAGCCATCCTCGTCTCCCTCTTCAGCCGCATCCATCACTGCGGCGATAGCCGGAAGGTTACTTCCATTGTATCGCCGCACCAGCCAATCACAGCGCCGCTCCGGCGCTGTGATTGGCCGGAGCGGCGAAGACGTCACTCTGCGCATGCGCGCGAGAGCCGTCACATTCGGCTACGCCCAGCGATTGCTGGGAAGTAGCCGATTTTGTGAATGGGATTAACCCCATGAATGCGCCGTTGTCTACGGCGCGAATGCGCTGTAGACAGCGGCGCCTGTCATTTTTAGTAAATATCTCCTAAACCGTGTAGGTTTAGGAGATATTTCTTGCACCTACAGGTAAGCCTTAATCTAGGCTTACCTGTAGGTGCAAGTTGAAAAAGTGGGTTTACAACCACTTTAAGCAAATGGACCAGTGAATGATCCTTAAAGAGGAGTTCCTACTAAATACATATATATTTTTTTTGATAAATATAGTTTTTAGAATCCTATTATTTAAAACACTCATGTATTGTGGATCGATCGCCGCTCGATTGACGATTTCGATCATCGGACATATTATCCCTTTCATGACTAAGCCTAGTTCTGACATTTGCTGTTTACAATTTAAAATCCGTATTTTTTGCTAGAAAATTACTTAGAACCCCCAAACATTATATATATATTTTTAGCAAAGAATCTAGAGAATAAAATGGCGATTGTTGCAATATTTTATGTCACATGATATTTGTGCAGCAGTGTTTTAAACGCAACTTTTTGGGAAAAAGACATTTTCATTAATTTTAAAAAAATGAAAAAGTAAAGTTAGCCCAATTTTTTGGTATAATGTGAAAGATGATGTTACGCTGAGTAAATAGATACCAAACATGTCATGCTTTATAATTGCACGCATTCGTGGAATTGCGACAAAGTACGGTACCTAAAAATCTCCATAGGCGACGCTTTAATTTTTTTTTTTACGGTTACCAGGTTACAGTTACAGAGGAGGTCTAGTGCTAGAATTATTGCTCTCGCTCTGACGATCGCAGTGATACCTCACATGTGTGATTTGAACACCATTTACATATGCGGGCATGACTTCCGTATGCGTTTTCTTTGCTGCACGAGCTCGCGGGGATGGGGGCGCTTTAACATTTTATTTTATTTTCTTATTTATTTTATTTATTTTTATAATATAAAATTGTGTTTTTAAAAAAAAACTATTTTTGATCACTTTTATTGCTGTCACAAGGAATGTAAACATCCTTTGTGACAGTAATAAGTGGTGACAGGTACTCTTTATGGAAGGATTGGAGGTCTAAAATACCCCCAATCCCTCCTTTGCACTTCAAAGCATTCAGATCGCCGAAAACGGCGATTCTGAATACTGTGTATTTTTTTAAAACCGGCGCCATTGGCAGACGAGTAAAGCAGAAGTGACGTTGTGACGTTGCTTCCTTGTTTACATTGAACAGACTGGATCGAAGCCATTCGCGGCTTCGTTGTGGTCTTTCTCAAGGCACTGGAGGTGGCGGATCATAGATCGGGTCTCCCGGTGGGACGGGAGGCCCGGTAAGAGTGGCGGAGGCGGCGGGAGGGGGGGTCTCCTCCCGCTCCTCCGGGATAACAACTGAGCGGCTTTTAGCCGCATCGGTTGTTATCCCTGGAAAGCCAATCGCCGGCTCTAAAAAAATTATACCAGGATGATGCCTGCAGCTGCAGGCATCATCCCGGTATCACCCCCGAAAGCCGAGGCTGCATATGTGCGTACGCTTGCGGGAGGGGGTTATATTCTTCTATCCCTAGCATGTTCTATTTTGCTTGTGGGCATGTGAAGCCCACAAGCACTATCTTCCGTGTTTCGGAGCGACCAGCATGCACCGCCCGTTCTCGCACATGCACAGTATGTACGGCTCGCAGCGCCGTACACTTCCGAAGTTGCCATCACAACAGGCGGCGTGTCGGAAGTGCCTGCCCCGTTGTGATGGCAACCATGATAAGCCTATCAAATACCGGGATTCTAGCCATTAGCGCTGCCCAGTAACTCTTGGGAAATTATGACACACATCTCCCAGGAGCACTAGCCAACACAGGCGCCGAGGGAAGTGACGTCAGGCTCCATGCAGAGGAAGGGGGCAGATTACAAGAGACCCCGTAGCAGCAGCCCTGAACAAGTATGTAAATTTTTTAAATAAAATTCTGTTTTTTCTGATGCTTTTTCCAGTTGATTAATGTAGTTAATTTTGTGGGTGGAACGCCACTTGGAATTCTATAATTAAGAAGGTCCTGTCTAAGGGCAATGGTAAGGCTCAGCGGTCTTTGTCAAACCCTTTCTCTGCTGGCCTGTACTTTGGGGCCCAAATCCAGTGTTGGTGCACCCAAATAAAGTTCCTCTGAACCCAGGTATAGGTCCCTGCCTAAGCAGATGTTATTGTTCCTCTTTAATAGTGTAGCGCTTACACCTGAAGGAGCCGCTGGAATTTTGCTGACCTTACAGATGCACTTCTGGAAGAATGGTCAAACATCCCCATAGACACCCTCCTAAACCTTGTGGACAGCCTTCCCAGAAGAGTTGAAGCTGTTATAGCTGCAAAGGGTGGACCAACTCAATATTGAACCCTACGGACTAAGACTGTGATGTCATTAAAGTTCATGTGTGTGTAAAGGCAGGTGTCCCAATACTTTTAGTAATATAGTTTTGTACAGATTACCTTAAAAGGGTTGTAAAGGTAAAACATTATTTTTTTTTTAAATAACAAACATGTTATACTTACCTCCACTGTGCAGCTCGTTTTGCACAGAGTGGCCCCGAACCTGGTCTTCTGGGGTCCCTCGGCGGCTGTCTCGGCTCCTCCCCGCAAGAACTATCCACCTTCATGAGAGCTCTCTCGCATGGCGGATAGTTCTTGTGGACGCGCTCCTGTGATACAGCCGGCGGCTTTAGCCGCTCACTGTATCACTCGGCCCCGCCCCCCAGCACGCTGCGTCATTGGATGTGATTGACAGCAGCGCGAGCCAATGGCTGCACTGCTTTTAATCAACCAATGAATGAGCCAAGAAGCCAGCGCGTTTACGGCGCGGGACTTTCCAGGGGTCAGGTAAGTAAATGGGGGGACGCTAATGCTCGAATGTTTTCTCACCTTAATGCATAGAATGCATTAAAGGTGAAAAAACGTGTGCCTTTACAACCCCTTTAACCACTTCCCTACTGTGCACGAAAACCCCCTTCCTGCCCAAGCCATTTTTCAGCTTTCAGCGCTGTCACACTTTGAATGACAATTGCGCGGTCGTGCAACGTGGCTCCCAAACGAAATTTGCGTCCTTTTTTTCCCACAAATAGAGCTTTCTTTTGGTGGTATTTGATCACCTCTGCGGTTTTTATTTTTTGCGCTATAAACAAAAGAAAAGCGTCCAGTTTGGAAAAAAAACACTATTTTTTACTTTTTGCTATAATAAATACCCATTTTTTTTTTCAAATAAAATTTTCCTCAGTTTAGGCCGATACGTATTCTTCTACATATTTTTGGTAAAAAAAAAATCGCAATAAGCGCGTACTGATTGGTTTGCGCAAAAGTTATAGCGTCTACAAAATAGGGGATAGATTTATAGCATTTTTTTTATTTTTTTTTATTAGTAATGGCGGCGATCTGCGATTTTTATTGTGACTGCGATATTGTGGCGGACACATCGGACACTTTTGACACATTTTTGGGACCATTCACATTTATACAGCGATCCCTGCTATAAAAATGCATTGATTACTGTATAAATGTGATTGGCAGGGAAGGGGTTAACCACTAGGGGGTGGGAAGGGGTTAAATATGTTCCCTCAATGTGTTCTAACTGTGGGGGGAGGTGACTGACTGAGGGAGGTGACCGATGGTTGTCCCTATGTACAAGGGACACACCATCGGTCCCCTCTCCCTCACAGGACGTGGATCTCTGTGTTTACACACAGAGATCCACTTTCCTGCTCGTTTCCCGGGCAATCGCGCGCACCCTAGCTCGTTTTAAAGGGAGGACGTCATATGACGTCCTCCCAGAACGAGAGTGTCCTCCGCCCGCCGTCAATTGACAGTGGGCGGGGGACAAGTGGTTAAGGACAATAAAACTCCTTTCTGAAAAGCTGAAGCAGTAATCCTTGCTTATAGCAACTGTGGACTTGGCTTTGTAGTGGAAACAGTTAAATGCAAACTTCTTTTCTTAGAGCAACAAGAGCAGCGTTCCTTCACATAGATTCATATAGATTGAGCTCTTCGGGACATCGGCCAACGCCTCCATTAGACGAACATGCAGCTGACTCTATAGCACAAGAGTGGGGGCAGCAGCCCAAAGTCTCTAAGATCTCTCACAGCAGTCTTTAATCACAAATGTCCATGGAAAGTTGATTGCCTCCTCCCAACTTCCAAGCGACACCCTTCTCCAGTGATACATCACTAGATCTTTGGATGACAGCTCCTCAGTCAGTTCTCTGTAGCTTCAACATCCAGGTCCTCAAGTCACCCACCTGAGGCCTCATTACATCAAGCACATGGAGGGCTGCTGGACTGATCCTCTGCAGTAGGGATGGGCAAACGGTTCTGCCCGAGCATGAGTTCGGGCCGAAAATTTACCTGTTCGGCTATTCGCGGAACACCCGAATTTGCCGGGTGTTCGCCCCAATGAACACCCTGCAATGCACTGAGCGTCGGACAGTGCATAATCAGGGCGCAGTGTAAGCTGGTTGTTAAGGAACAGGACTGGGAGTTATCAGCTGTCAATGGGTTTCCGCGCTAACAGCTAAATAAAAAAAAAAAAAAAAAAATGCATTATTTGCTAGTAATTGCCCATAAAAGGGGTAATGGGGGTCTGGGCACTGCTGCCCTGGGTGACATGTATCAATAAACAAAAAATAAAAATAAAACAATTGTTTTTGCAGGAGCAGTGATTTTAATGATGCTTTAAGTGCAACAATGAAAACTCCTTTAAATATTATGCATGGGGTTCCCCCTTACTGTGCCTGTAAAGTGGCGCATTTGTAGCATATACAGAACATGCTACAGCAAAACTGACATTTTTAAAGAAAAAAATCCCATTTAAAATGACTTGTGGTTACAGTTGCCGTCACCCGGCTGGTATGGATTTTAGGGGTACCCCACGCCAAAATAAAAAAAAATCAGCTTGGGTCTCCCCCCCAAAATCCATACCAGGCCCTTATCCAAGCATGCAGCCTGGCATATCAGGAAATGGGGGGGGGGGGATGAGTATGCATCCTGAACCATACCAGGCCACATGCCCTCAACATGGGGGGGGGGTGCTTTGGGGCAGGAGGGGCTCTGCCCCAAAGCACCTTGTCCCCATGTTGATGGGGACGAGGACCTCTTTCCGACAACCCTGGGCTGTGGTTGTCGGCGTCTGCGGGTGGAAGGCTATAACAAGGGGGCGCCCAGATCCCCCCCCCATGTGAATGGGTACATCGTACCCGTACTAATTCACCAAAAAGTGTCAAAAAGCAAGAAAAACAGGAGACAGTTTTTGACAAATCCTTTATTACAAAAAGAACAAACAAAAAAAAGTTTCCCTTGATGTAAATCCACCGTCATTCACCGCTCGCTCCTCCCCCCCCTTTTCCTGACCTGTCAGGCTGCATGCTCAGATAAGGGTCTGGTATGGATTTTGGGGAGATCCCATGCCACTTTTTTTAAAAAGCCGGGTGCCGACAATTGTAACCGCGAGTCATTTTAAATTGTATTTTTTTCTTTAGAAATGTTAGTTTGGCTGTAGCATGTTCTGTATGCTCTGTATATGCTACAAATGCACCACTTTATAGGCACATTAAGGGGGGCCTCCCAGGAACAATATTTAAAGGATTTTTTTTTTTTATTATTGTCACTGCACCTGAAAAAACGATTGTTTAAAAAAAAAAGGGGTATGGGGGACTGGGACAGTACCCAGACCCCCATACCCCTTTTATGGCCAATTACTTGTATATAAGTCTTCAAAATGGGTACTTTTGATTTTTCCTGTTCGGCTCCCATAGACTTTAAAGGGTTCGCTGCTCGGGTTAGAACATTTCCCCTGTTTGGTGGGAGTTCATGCTGCTATTTGCATTGACCCACACCTATGTTCCAGAGAATTTTACAGCTCTCTGGAAAGTAGAGGGGGCAGTTAAACAAGCAGCAGCTGAAACACTGAACAGACCTAACTAATCACATGCAGCTGCACTAAATACAGTGAGCACAGCTAAATTTACCAATTTACCTGACACAACAATTGCAGCCACACTGTTACAGTGAGGCAGGCTAAATTTACCAAACAAAACACACAGCTCCACTGAACACAGTGAGCCAGCACTTAATCTAACTAATCCAAGCACCTATCTAGGAGGGTGCTAAATTAGGGTGCGGTAGGGTTTGGCCAGCAACCTCTCACCAACTCCTGGGGTTACGACGTGTCTCCTTCTCTTCTCCGTTATCAGCTCAGCAAAGGCAGTGGCCGTGCCATTCTCCCTAATGAGAAGATGACGGCATCAGTCAACAACAGTGGCCTTCTCCCCAATAAAACAGCTAGACTGATAACTGAACCACAGATACAGCCCAATGACCCAGTATGTCTAGCCTCCTACTACCAAACATTGCACTGATCATGGAAACATTGCCCTTCAGTGTTGGATTGTATAAGTGAAACAAGTACAAACTAATCGTGGCCCGAGACTCAGTTCACGGAGCTAACATGCTGTAATAAGTTGTAGTGTAGGAAAATTTGGCCTGGCTAAAAGCCAGGCCTTGGTTTAATCATGGTCAGGGCTGAGTGAATCAGGGAGGCTGGATATCTCAGCAAGCAGCATCTCTGGTAACTCCCCCTGCTCGCTGGAACCTTGGAGAAGCTTCTAGAAGTAGAGGGTGGGGTCTAGGAAGAGCTGCTTGGAGTATTGATAAGGGCCCCAGCCAATCCCCAGCAAAGTGGGCTGGCAGGGGGCAGACACCTCATAAATACTCATGGGTCATGCCAGCAGGGGAAGTCAGGTGGAAGATGGAGAAGGAGTGCTGAGGAGGCTGTCGATGGCCCTTGAGGGTGCCCCCTAGTTTGAGGGGGTTGACCTCGGGTCTGGGGCCCGGATGCTGGAAGCTCCCAACTGTCTCTGATTTAGAGAGACTGTCCCTGATTTGGAGCAATGTCCCTCTGTCCCTCTTTCCCCCTTATTCGTCCCTCATTTTGGTCTGATCTATATAGTTGTATAAAAAATGCACTTTTTATCTTTCAAAAAGTGTTTTTCAGCGCTAAACCTTTCATCCAAATTCTAAATAGCTGGATTTGTAAATTTTAAAAACCAATATAATGGAATAGTAGTGGTAAAAAAAAGCACTTGTGGATTTAATTAACCCTGATTTTGGGGTGTGGCGGGGGGGTGCCCTATGCCTACATACGTTTGCTAGTAGGTGTCCCTCATTTCTATCTCAAAATGTTGGGAGGTATGTGGAGGGACCCTCTACAACACACAGAGGAATCCTTTGTGGAGGTACGGGAGCAAAGAGAGGACAGCGGGAGCAGGTCAGCCCGTCCAGGGGGTCTCCTGAGAAGTCAGCCGGGTGGGCTGCTGAGTAATCAGTCTGGGAGGACTGTGGAGGGAGATAGTGTCAGTCTAGAAGGACTGTGGAGAAGTAGCCAGGAAGGCTAGTGAAAGGGGCAGCTGCGGCCAGGCAGGCTGGCAGTGCCTGAAGAGGTGGCAGGCCCAGACTGGGACAAAAAATAGGCCCGACATTTTGGAATGAGCAGCCCATGACATCTTAATCGGCCCATTCCCCACTCTCCATCCTGATGGATCCCCCGGGAGAGGGAAGAGCGAAACCCGGAAAAGGTGCGGGGGCGAGGGGGACAGGGAAAGAGCAGGGGGGGCATAGAGCACAGGGAAGAACCTTGAGAACATGGGGTGGGGCGAGAGCACAGGGGGGCTGGAGAGCACTGTGAAGGGAGGTGGAGAGCATGGGGGGGCAGAGAGCACAGGGGAGAGGCAGAGAACACAGGGAGGAAGAGGAAGAGGAGATCACAAGGGGGCGGGAGAGCATGGGGGGGCTGGAGAGCACAGGGAGTGAGTGGTTGGAGAGCACAGGAGGAAGCAAAAACACAGGGTGGGGCAAAGAGCACAGGGAGGGCAGGAAATCACGGGGGTGGAGCGCACAGGGGGGAGGTGGAGAGCACAGGGGGGAGGCGGAGATCACTGGGGGGCTGTAGAGCACTGGGGGAGAGGCGGAGGGCCCAGGGGGGCAGCAGGGGCACAGGGGGGCAGTAGAGATCATGGGAGGAGGCAGAGAGCACAGGGGTAGGCGGAGATCAATGGGGGGGCTGGAGAGCACTGGGGGAGAGGCGTAGGGCACAGGGGGCAGCGTAGAGCATGGGGGGAGGTGGAGAGCACAGGGGGAGAGGCAGAGGGCACAGGGGGGCAGCTTAGAGCATGGGGGAGGTGTAGAGAACAGGGGGGGCTGGAGAGCACTGGGGGGCTAGAGAGCACTGGGGGAGAGGCAGAGAGCACAGGGGACAGCGTAGAGCATGGGGGAGGTGGTGAGCACAGGAGGAGAGACGGAGGGCACAGGGGGCAGCGTAGAGCATGGGGGGAGGTGGAGAAAACAGGAGGTAGGTGGAGAGAAGAGGGGGGCTGGAGAGCACTGGGGGGGCTAGAGAGCACTGGGGGGGCTGGAGAGCATTGGGGGAGGTGAAGAGCACAGGGCGAGGTGGAGAGCACAGGGGGAGAGGCAGAAGGGTACAGGAGGGCAGCGTAGAGCATGGGGAGGTGGAGAGCACAGGGGGAGGTGAATGGACTGGGGGAGAAGCGGAGGGCACAGGGGGCAGCGTAGAGCATGGGGGAGGTGGGGAGCACAGGGCAAGAGACGGAGGGCACAGGGGGGCATCGTAAAGCATGGGGGGAGGTGGAGAGCACAGGAGGGAGGTGGAGAGAACAGGTGGGCTGAAGAGGACTGGGGGGCTAGAGAGCACTGGGGGGGGGGGGGGCTGGAGAGCATTGGGGGAGGTTAAGGTCCTTGCCTGTAAAGGGCTTTTGCTTTGATCTGTCCTGTCAGATCTACTAAAGTGTCACAGCTGAGTTTTTTTTCTGCAAGCAAGTGTTCTGAAGGAAGTGAGAAGTGTATCTAAGTCAAGTGGGCATCCCATAATACCCCTACTCCCCATCCAAGTTCTAATGCCTCAATAACATACTCTGGGAGAATGTGAAAATTCGGTGTGCTTGGCTGTGCAGGATGGGAGATCCCATTTCATCTGCGGCTCCTGTACTGTGCCTGTGGATGGGAGGATATGTCTGCCTGTTGGTTGCACTGCACTGTGCCTGGGGATGCGAGGACAGGCCTGAATGTTGTAGGTACTGCACTGTGTCTGAGAAAGGAAGGACAGGCCTGAATGCTGGAGGTAGTGCACTGTGCCTGGGGATGGGAGGACAGCCGTGAATGCTGGAGGTACTGCACTGTGCTGGGGATGGGAGGACAGGCCTAAATGTTGGAGGTAGTGCACTGTGCCTGGGAATGGAAGGACAGGCCTGAACGCTAGAAATACTGCACTGTGCCTGGGGATGGGAGGACAGGCCTGAATGCTGGAAATACTGCACTGTGCCTGGGAATTGAAGGACAGGCCTGAATGCTGGAAATACTGCACTGTGCCTGGGGATGGGAGGACAGGCCTGAATGTTGTAGGTACTGCACTGTGACTGAGAAAGGAGGGACAGGCCTGAATGCTGGAGGTAGTGCACTGTGCCTGGGGATGGGAGGACAGTCGTGAATGCTGGAGGTACTGCACTGTGCTGGGGATGGGAGGACAGGCCTAAATGTTGGAGGTACTGTACTGTGCATGGGGATGGGAGGACAGGCTTAAATGTTGGAGGTACTGTACTGTGCCTGGGGATGGGAGGACAGGCCTGAATGCTGGAGATAGTGCACTGTGCCTGGGGATGGGAGGACAGGCCTGAATGCTGGAGATAGTGCACTGTGCCTGGGGATGGGAGGACAGGCCTGAATGCTGGAGGTGGTGCACTGTGCCTGGGGATGGGAGGACAGGCCTGAATGCTGGAGGTGGTGCACTGTGCCTGGGGATGGGAGGACAGGCCTGAATGCTGGAGGTGGTGCACTGTGCCTGGGGATGGGAGGACAGGTCTGAATGTTGGAGGTACTGTACTGTGCCTGGGGATGGGAGGACAGGCCTGAATGCTGGAGGTGGTGCACTGTGCCTGGGGATGGGAGGACAGGCCTGAATGCTGGAGGTACTGATCTGTGCCTGGGGATGGGAGGACAGGTCTGAATGCTGGAGGTGGTGCACTGTGCCTGGGGATGGGAGGACAGGTCTGAATGTTGGAGGTACTGCACTGTGCCTGGGGATGGGAGGACAGGCCTGAATGCTGGAGGTACTGCACTGTGCCTGGAGATGGGAGGACAGGCCTGAATGCTGGAGGTGGTGCACTGTGCCTGGGGATGGGAGGACAGGCCTGAATGCTGGAGGTACTGCACTGTGCCTGGGGATGGGAGGACAGGCCTGAATGCTGGAGGTGGTGCACTGTGCCTGGGGATGGGAGGACAGGTCTGAATGTTGGAGGTGGTGCACTGTGCCTGGGGATGGGAGGACAGGCCTGAATGCTGGAGGTACTGTACTGTGCCTGGGGATGGGAGGACAGGCCTGAATACTGGAGGTACTGCACTGTGCCTGGGGTTGGGAGGACAGGCCTGAATACTGGAGGTACTGCACTGTGCCTGGGGATGGGAGGACAGGCCTGAATACTGGAGGTAGTGCACTGTGCCTGGGGTTGGGAGGACAGGCCTGAATGTTGGAGGTACTGTACTATGCAGGTAATTCTCAGCAGTCCTCTAGGGGGTCAGGCTACAATTATATTATGTAAATTTAGGAAAGAATCCAGGCCTTAAAACAATCCACTGAGTTGGCCAGCACTTGAGGGAGTCTATTTGAAATTTTTACAGCTCTTACTTTGAAGAAGCCTTTCCGTATTTGGAAGTTAAATCTCCTTTCCTAAAGAGTGCTCCATTGTCCTCTGTGATGACCTTGAAGTGAATAATTCACCACCAAGTTTACTATATGGACCACTTATGTATTTATACATGGAGATCATATCCCCCCCTTAATCTTCTCTTCTCAAGAGTAGGGATGAGCTTCGAGTTCGAGTCGAACATGAGTTCGACTTGAACATTGGCTGTTCACCAGTTCGGCGAACAGCAACCTATTTGGGGTGTTCGCGGCAAATTCGAAAAGCCGCCGAACACCCTGTAAAAGTCTATGGGAGAATTCTAAAGTGCTAATTATCAAGGCTAATATGCAAGTTATTGTCCTAAAAAGTGTTTGGGGACCCGGGTCCTGCCCCAGGGGACATGCAAAAAAAAGTTTTAAAAACGTCTGTTTTTTGGGGAGCAGCAATTTTAATAATGCTTAAAGTGTAACAATAAAAGTGAAATATTCCTTTCAATTTCGTACCTGGGGGGTGTCTAAAGTATGCCTGTAAAGTAGCGCATGTTTCCCGTGTTTAGAATTGTCCCTGCACAAAGTGTCATTTCTGAAGGAAAAAAAGTCATTTAAAACTACTAGCGGCTTATTCATGAATTGTCGGTCCTGGCAATACAGAGAAAAGTAATTGAAAAAAAATGGCAGGGGTCCTCCCCCCTGTCCATTACCAGGCCCTTTGGGTCTGGTATGAATATTAAGGGGAACCCCTGCCATTTTTTTCAATGACTTTTCTCTGTATTGCCGGGACCGGACAATTCATTTATAGCGCGAGTAGTTTTAACCACTTGACAACTGGGCACTTAAACCCCCTTCCTAACCAGACGAATTTTCAGCTTTCGGTGCTCTCACATTTTGAATGACAATTACTCAGTCATACAACACTGTACCCATATGAAATTTTTGTCCTTTTTTTCACACAAATAGAGCTTTCTTTTGGTGGTATTTAATCACTGTTGGGTTTTTTATTTTTTGCGCTATAAGAGAAAAAAGACTGAAAATTTTGTAAAAAAATGAATTTTTCTTTGTTTCCGTTATAAAATTTTGCAAATTAGTATTTTTTCTTCATACATTTTGGCCAAAATTTATACTGCTACATATCTTTGGTAAAAATAAGTACAAATTGGTGGATATTTTTTGGTCTTTGTGAAAGTTATAGAGTCCACAAGCTATGGTGCCAATATCTGAAAATTGATCACACCTGAAGTACTGACGGCCGATCTCATTTCTTGAGACCCTAACATGCCAGAAAAGTACAAATACCCCCCAAATGACCCCTTTTTGGAAAGAAGACATTCCAAGGTATTTAGAAAGAGCCATTGTGAGTTTTTTGAAGTTGTCATTTTTTCCCACAATTCTTTGCAAAAATCAAGATTTTTTTTTCTTTTTTTTTTTTTCCACAAAATTGTCATATTAGCAGGTTATTTCTCACACACAGCATATGCATACCACAAATTACACCCCAAAACACATTCTGCTATTCCTCCCGAGTATGGCGATACCACATGTGTGAGACTTTTACACAGCGTGGCCACATAGAGAGGCCCAACATGCAGGGAGCACCTTCAGGCGTTCTGGAGCACCCAGGCCAATTCTGACATTTCTCTCCTACATGTAAAAATCATCATTTATTTGCTATAAAATTACATAGAACCCCAAAACATTATATATGTTTTTTTAGCAAAGACCTTAAAGAATATAATGGTGGTCATTGCAACTTTTTATCTTGCACGGTATTTGCGCAGAAATTTTTCTAACGCGTTTTTTACGGAAAAAAACTGTTTTGTGCCTAAAAGAAAAAAAAACAGTAAAGTTAGCCCAGTGTTTTTGCATAATGTGAAAGATGAAGTTACGCCGAGTAAATAGATACCTAACATGTCACCCTTCAAAATTGCACACGCTCGTGGAATGGCGCCAAACTTCGCTACTTAAAAATCCCCATAGGCAATGCTTTAAATATTTTTACTGGTTATATGTTTTGAGTTACAGAGGAGGTCTAGGGCCAAAATTATTGCTCTCGCTCTAACGTTCGCAACGATACCTCACATGTGTGGCTTGAACACCGTTTTCATATGTGGGCGGGGCTTACGTATGCGTTCACTTCTGCATGCGAGCTCGCGGGGGCAGGGGCGCTTTAAAAAAAAAATATATATTTTATTGTTCATTTTACTTTATTTATTTTAGTTTGACATGTTTTTCCGCCCCAAATTTTTTTTTTAGCACTTTTATTCCTATTACAAGGAATGTAAACATCCCTTGTAATAGAAATATGGCATGACAGGTCCTCTTTACAGTGAGATATGGGGTCAATAAGACCCCACATCTCACCTCTAGGCTGGGAAGCCTAAAAAAAAACAAAAAAAAAAACAATCTTGGCTTTGATCGTAGCGGTGAGTCGGTAGAAGCACCGGAGGGCAGCGGGAGGGGGGGGACATCCCCTCTCACCTTCCGTAAGAGCGATCAAGCGGTGGAACAGCCGCTATGATTGTTGTTATGGTGTAGGGAATCGCCAGCTGAAAAAGCGAATATCTGAATGATGCCTGTAGCTGCTCCCATCATTCAGATATCTCCGCACAAAGTCAAGGACGTCATATAACGGCCGAGGGGGCGGGAAGTGGTTATTGCAGAGTATTGCCGGGTATTGAGGAGTATTGCCGGGTATTGACGAGTATTGCCGGGTATTGACGAGTATTGCCGGGTATTGACGAGTATTGCGGGGTATTGCCGGGTATTGCAGGGTATTGTGGAGTATTGCAGGGTATTGTGGAGTATTGCAGGGTATTGTGGAGTATTGCAGGTTATTGTGGAGTATTGCAGGGTATTGTGGAGTATTGCCGGGTATTGTGGAGTATTGCCGGTTATTTGGAGTATTGCCGGTTATTTGGAGTATTGCCGGGTATTGTGGAGTATTGCCGGGTATTGTGGAGTATTGCCGGGTATTGTGGAGTATTGCTGGGTATTGTGGAGTATTGCCGGGTATTGTGGAGTATTGCTGGGTATTGTGGAGTATTGCCGGGTATTGTGGAGTATTGCCGGGTATTGTGGAGTATTGCCGGGTATTGTGGAGTATTGCCGGGTATTGTGGAGTATTGCTGGGTATTGTGGAGTATTGCGGAGTATGGCAGGGTATGGGCAGGGTATTGCACAGTATGGGCAGGGTATTGCACAGGGTGTATTGCAGAGTATTGCACAGGGTGTATTGCAGAGTATTGCACAGGGTGTATTGCAGAGTATTGCACAGGGTGTATTGCAGAGTATTGCACAGGGTATTGCAGAGTATTGCACAGGGTATTGCAGAGTATTGGCAGGGTGTATTGCAGAGTATTGCACAGGGTATTGCAGAGTATTGCACAGGGTATTGCAGAGTATTGCACAGGGTATTGCAGAGTATTGCACAGGGTGCATTGCAGAGTATTGCACAGGGTGTATTGCAGAGTATTGGCAGAGTATTGCACAGGGATGGCTGAGCAGGGATGGATGGATTGCTGGATCTGTGACTGCAATTGTCACAGATCCAGCCCACAGCTGACATGGGGGAGGGAGCGGACATGATCCGCTCCCTCCCCTCTCCTCTCACACTGTACCGATCGGTACAGAGAGGGGAGGGAGGAACCGGTGTCATCAAATGACGCCGGTCTGTTTACAAGTGATCGCTCCGTCATTTGACGGAGCGATCACGTGGTAAACGGCCGCGATTAGCGGCCATCTACCGTGATCCGTGATGCGCCGGGTCTTCCGGACCCGGCGGTCACGGACATATCCTGGAGCGCGCCCCGGGGGGCGCGCGGGAGCAAGATTCTGTGAGGACGTCCCTGGGACGTCCACTCAGGATAACTCGACCGCGCTGTGGACGTCTTTTGTACATGGCGCGGTCGGGAAGTGGTTAAATGACTTTTTTTTCGTTCAAAAATTACATTTTGTGCAGGGAACCAAAAAATAAATAAAAAATGTGTGGGGGTCCCCCCAAATTCCATATCAGGCCCTTCAGGTCTGGTATGAATATAAAGGGGAACCTCGCGTAATTAAAAAAAATAAAAATGATGTGGGGTTCCCCCAAAAAATCCATACCAGACCCTTTATCCAAGCACGCAACTTGGCAGGCCGCAGGAAAAGATGAGGGGAGGAGAGAGCGCCCCCCCCCTCCTGAACCGTACCAGGCCACATGCCCTCGACATGGGGAGGATATCCCTATGTTGATGGGGACAAAGGCCTCATCCCCACAACCCTTGGCCTGGTAATGGACTGGGGAGGGGACCCCTGTCATTTTTTTCAATTACTTCTCTCTGTATTCCCGCGACCGACAATTCATGAATAGCTGCTAGTAGTTTTAAATGACTTTTTTTCCTTCAGAAATGACACTTTGTGGAGGGACAATTCTAAACACGGGAAACATGCGCTACTTTACAGGCATATTATAGACACCCCCCAGGTACGAAATTTAAAGGAATATTTCACTTTTATTATTTCACTTTAAGCATTATTAAAATCACTGCTCCCGAAAAAACAGCCGTTTTTAAAACTTTTTTTTGCTTTGATACATGTCCCCTGGTGCAGGACCCGGGTCCCCAAACACTTTTTAGGACAATAACTTAAAAATTAACCTTTAAAATTTGCACTTTTGATTTCTCACGTTTGAGTCCTATAGACTTTAACGGTGTTCGAATGTTCGCGTGAACTTTTGGTCTGTTAGCATGTTCTGGATGCGAACCGAACCGGGGGGGTGTTCGGCTCATCCCTACTCAAGAGAGAATACATTTAGTTCCTCTAATCTTTTCTCATATGCCTCTTATCAGTTTGATTGCCCTTTTCTGCACTTTCTCCAATTCCTCAATATCCTTTTTGTGAAATGGTGCCCAAAGCCATACCTCTCTTAACCGGTTAACGACCGACTCACGAACATATACGTCGACCGAATGGCTCCGTGACCGTGCCCGCGGGACCTGCGGACTCGATGTCTGCTGGTGTCCCGCGATCGGGTCACGGAGCTGCAGAACGGGGAGAGGCGTCTGCTCCCTCTCATCGGGAGCAGCGATCAGTGACGTGTCACTCGTAGCCACGCCCCCTAACATTTAGAATCACTCCCTAGGACACACCCCTTCCTAGCCCCCTCGTGGTTAACCCCTTCACTGCCAGTCACATTTACACAGTAATCAGTGCATTTTTATAGCACCGATCGCTGTATAAATGTAAATGGTCCCAAAATAGCGTCAAAAGTGTCCGATGTGTCCGCCATAATGTTGCAGTCACAATAAAAATCGCTGATCGCCGCCATTACTAGTAAAAAAAAAAAAAATATTAATAAAAATGCCATAAAACTATCCCCTATTTTGTAGACGCTATAACTTTTGCGCAAACCAATCGTATTGCGATTTTTTTTTTTTACCAAAAATATGTAGAAAAAAACAAAAACAAGAATACGTATCGGCCTAAACTGAGGAAAAAAAATTGTTTTTTTATATATTTATATATTTTTTGGGGATATTTATTATAGCAAAAAGTTAAAAATATTAAATTTTTTTCAAAATTGTCGCTCTAATTTTGTTTATAGCACAAAAAATAAAAACTGCAGAGGTGATCAAATTCCACCAAAAGTAAGCTCTATTTGTGAGAAAAAAAGGACGTCAATTTTGTTTAGGAGCCACGTCGCACGACCGCGCAATTGTCCGTTAAAGTGACGCAGTGCCGAATCACAAAAAGTGGCCCGGTCATTGGGCAGCCTAATGGTCCGGGGCTGATATGGTTAATACAAGAAATTATTTTCCTTGCTTTGGAAACCGCAGATTGGCATTGCATGCTATTATTAAGCTTATGATCTACCAGAACACTCAGATCCATTGATTGCCCCAGCTGTTCTCCTCCTAACATGTATGTTGCATGCGTATTTTTAGACCCCAAGTGCATAACTTTACATTTCTCAACATTAAACCTCATTTGCCACGTAGAATAAAAAAGAGAGAAGCTGCGCTACAAAGTCCCAATCAATACAGAGAATGGCATATTATTATTCCGTTGGGGAAGTGAATCCTCTTCTCATTGGCACCACAGTGACTTCAAACAAAAAAGTGCCTCACCACTTTAAAGCCCCATACACACGGTCTGACTTTTTGAAAACAAACTTCTAAATTTCCAGGTTTTTAAAAAAAATCGGACCGTGTGTACGCTCCATCGGACAAACTTTTTCAGTTTTCATCGGACAAATGTTCGCTCTGGAAACGAACATACTTTTCGGCAACAAAAGTCCTATGGTGCAAAGTCCTGCCGTGTGTACAGAAATCCATCGGACTTTAGTCCAAAGTACAAACACGCATGCCCAGAACCAATGTTAAAATCAACCAACAATAGCAGAGGTTGACCAAAGGGTGGCGGTAAAGAGCAGAAAAACCACGTGATTTTGGGAAAGTTGGCTGAAAAAGTTCTGCCGTGTGTATGCATACCAAGTTCACGGCCAACGCCCTCCTAACAAAAAATCCACGGAAAAGTTTGTTTGAAGTCCGATCGTGTGTATGGGGCTTAAGATAGACCTGCTTACCGGATGGCAAACAAAAAAGGCATGTGGCTGTAACCCAGCCAAGGCCTTTAGATTGCAATGATGATCAAGTAAGGAAACCCCAGTAACACAGGCTGGATGACTGCAGATCTCCCACTGTCACCGTCTATAGAGTCCGTGGCCATGAGCCCAGCAAATGACCCAGAAAGAAAAGACTGACCATAGCGTAATACAGTCTAATAGGTTTTAATATAAAAGGAAGTATTGCACTTACATAAATACGATAAAAGTTAGCATAATAAAATCAAAGCCGGCTGGCAAAACAATCGGAAGCCTGTCCTCCTAGTAAACAGCTTGGTGACGTCGGCACGTACCCTCCTCCAGACGCGTTTCGTCATACGTTACGTTGTCAATGGGGAAGGCCCACCCTTTGCAGCTATAACATCTTCAACTCTTCTGGGAAGGCCGTCCACAAGGTTTAGGAGTGTGTCTGTGAATGTTTGACCATTTATCCAGAAGCACACTTAAGTGGACCAGAAGGCTTGGCTCGCAGTCTCAGCTCAAATTCATCCCAAAGGTGTTCTATCGGGTTGAGGTCAGGCCAGTCAAGTTCCTCCACCCCAAACTTGCTCAACCGTGTCTTAATGAACCTTGCTTTGTGTACTGGTCCAAATCATTAGGTGGAGGGGGATTATGGTGTGGGGTTGTTTTTTCAGGGGTTGGGCTTGTGGTTGGGCTTGGCCCCGTAGTTCCAGTAAAGGGAACTCTTAAGGGTCAGCATATCAAGACATGTTGGACAATTTCATGCTCCCAACTTTGTGGGAACAGTTTGGGGATGGCCTCTCCCTGTTCCAACATGACTGCGCACCAGTGCACAAAGCAAGGTCCATAAAGACATGGATGAGCGAATTTGGGGTGGAGGAACTTGACTGGCCTGCACAGAGTCCTGACCTCAACCTGATAGAACACCTTTGAGATAAATTAGAGCGGAGACTGTGAGCCAGGCCTTCTCATCCAACATCGGTGTCTGACCTCACAAGTGCTCTTCTGGAAGAATGGTCAAACATTCCCATAGACACATTCCTAAACCTTGTGGACAGCCTTCCCAGAAGAGTTGAAGCTGTTATAGCTGCAAAGGGCGGGCCAACTCAATACTAAGACTGGGATGCCATTAAAGTTTATGTGCGTGTAAAGGCAGGCGTCCCAATATAGTGTATATCTGTAGACTTTGTAGAATGAGGCGATAATTAAGAGTCAGAAAGGGGAACGCTAGAGCTTTGTCAATATTTAAACATTGACATTAAAAAAGAGGGAGCAGGGTCTATGGGGCCGCTGGTACCTGAGGGCCCACTTGTGGCACAGCCCCTGGTTCCTGAAAACCGACTTGTGAAACTAACCGAACGCTTGTCCCTTTCTTTGTAATTTTCCCATAAAAAGCCTTTAAAAAAGTACAATAAAAAATAGTGTGAGATTGAGAAGCCTCCAATGGAAGCGGTTATTCCCTGTCCTGTACAGCAGTGGTCCCCAACCTGTTTTGCACCGGGGACCGGCTGTGTGAAAGAAAATTGTGCCAAGGCCCGGCGAGGGGGGGGGATGTATGCACATGTGGGGAGTAAGCGATTTTTCGGGGGCAATTTATCAGGGCAATAGCTGGTGTTCTGCTGTTGGCGCTTCAATCATCACGACACCATGGTTGGTATGGTGTCCGAATGATTGAAGAGCATTATTTCTTATATTACATTGTAATATAAATGAAATAGTTCAACTCCCCATAATGCAGAATCAGTGGGAGCCCTGAGTGTGTCACTTGCCACGTTGCCTGCCACCAGATGAGGAATGCCACACTGCCTGTCACCAGATGAGGAATGCCACTTGCCACATCACCTGCCAGTGCCATCAGATGAGAAATGCCACTTGCCACGCCACCTGCTAGTGCCACCAGATGAGGAATGCCACTTGCCACGCCACCTGCCAGTGCCACCAGATGAGGAATGCCACTTGCCACGTCACCTGCCAGTGCCACCAGATGAGCAATGCCACTTGCCACGTCACCTGCCAGTACCACCAGATGAGGAATGCCACTTGCCACATCACCTGCCAGTACCACCAGATGAGGAATGCCACTTGCCACGCCACCTGCCAGTGCCACCAGATGAGGAATGCCACTTGCCACGTCACCTGCCAGTGCCACCAGATGAGCAATGCCACTTGCCACATCACCTGCCAGTGCCACCAGATGAGGAATACCACTTGCCACGCCACCTGCCAGTGTCACCAGATGGGAAATGCCACTTGCCACGCCACCTGCCAGTGCCACCAGATGAGGAATGCCACTTGCCACATCACCTGCCGGTGCCACCAGATGAGGAATGCCACTTGCCACGCCACCTGCCAGGGCCACCAAATGAGGAATGCCACCTGCCACATCACCTGCCAGTGCCACCAGATGAGGAATGCCACTTGCCACGCCACCTGCCAGTGCCACCAGATGAGGAATGCCACTTGCCACGCCACCTGCCAGTGCCACCAGATGTGGATTGTCACTGCATTGGTGGTACTGGTTCAGTGGTCATTCTTGAGTGAGGGTAGGAGGCGGGCGGTGAGAGATGATGTCATCTTTCTGTTCCCCGCCGCACCTCCGACATTCCGCATGCTGTGAAGGCGGAAGAGCGGTGATGCTAGTCGGGCAGAGAGAGATGTCATCTCTGCTTGCCAGCCCGCTTCTCTAATCCCCCCCCCCCCCCAGCCTGCCTCTCACCCGCCCGCCTTACAATGTCATGCCGGCCGCCGCAGCCCGGCTGCAGAGACGCTACGGCCTGGTAGTGGGCTGCGGCTC
Organism: Rana muscosa; assembly: GCA_029206835.1. Classification (NCBI taxonomy): domain Eukaryota; kingdom Metazoa; phylum Chordata; class Amphibia; order Anura; family Ranidae; genus Rana; species Rana muscosa. The sequence goes on from CM055128.1 coordinate 27,813,406, forward strand.
GGGGGTTGACCACCCCTGATGTACAGTACTTCTGAATGATTGACATCACAGCCTCACTGCCCTGATACTAGCATTTGGCCTGAAAGGCAAGAAGATAGAAGCTTCCATCTAAAGGTTTTCACACAGGCTTGGTAAGAGTTCCCCTTCCATTGTACAGGTACACCCAGCACTTTATTGTTTTGTGAGATTTGGGTGCACTTCGTGAAGGTTTTCAGTGAGGCAGGCCTGGAACACTTTTTTACTGGTGCTGGCAGAGTTTTGTCTCCGCCAAGGTCCGCAATACTCAACTAGGGTTCTGTGGAACCCGAGGGCAGAGGATCTTAAAGGGTTTCTTGAGCTGGAGTTGACTGACCTCCCACCTGAAGGTTCCAGGATAGTTTAGGGTCCAACAATATTTGGCTGAGCCAGCGGCATTACATCTTTTTAGATGTCTGTAAAGCTGGAAATCTAAACACAATTGTAAGGGTAGCATTCTTCTGTTTGGCCACCTATGTAGGGGGCATTCTTCCCACTAAATAGATTTTAGCAGAAGTTACCTAAGCGGGGCCGGGACAAGGAGTGGGCAGGAGAGGCAGCTGCCCTGGGCAAAATAAGCAACAAATAGATGCAGGATGGTACACCCATTGTGGCATGTATTAACAGTGGGTGAGGGTGGGATTCAGGATTCTTGCCCTGGGCGCTGGATGACCCTGTCCCGGTACTGTCCCCAAGACCTGAAAATCATTTCAAAGGTTCCTCTGGTGTGAAAAGGTAGAAAAAGGCTGGTGTAGGTAAACAATTGTGTCCAAATATTTCTGCTAAATTATGGGACTAGCGCAGGGCCGTCTTTAATGTTGATTGGACCCTGGGCAAACAATTTCTTGGGGCCCCCCATGAAATTTTGCTCTCCACCTACTCTGAGACATACAATAAATATCAGCTAGACTTAAAATCACTTTACTGTATCAGATCAGGCAGTGATTGCGATTGGTTGCCAGAGGTTACAGCATATCATTACCACTTACTGACTGGTTGCTAGAGGTTACAGCACACATAACGGCTCACTGATTAGTTGCTAGAGGTTACCGCACATGATTTTTTCTTGTTGATTGGTTGCTAGAGATTACTGTACAGTAATACTGCTCACTAATTTGTTGCTAGAGGCTACAGCACATCATCTCTTCACTGCAGAGGGGCATGATATACATATGAGTGCCACCTTTATTTACATATGAATGCCGCCGGCCTCAGCTATTTACATATGAATGCTCCCGTTATTTACATATGAATGACGGTTATTTACATGTGAGTCATCTGTACACAATAGGGCAGAGCTGGGCAGCATTAGTAGCAGCACTTCACGCTGAGATATCAGGACACAGCACGGGACTAAAACTTCAAGAGACAAGGGAATTTAAACTGGGGTAGTTGGCAAGTATGAGGCAGCTGCTTTGGGCCCCACAACAATGACAGGGCCCAGGGCAGCTGCCCCTTTTGCCCTGCCTTAAAGACGGCCCTGGACTAGCGGATTGTGCACCTTGATGACTCAATAAATGACTAATTCATGAATTGCTCTCTTCAGTACAAAGTGGAACATAAACTCCGTTACTGTTTTTTGTTTTTTTGAATTTAACTTAAACTTTTCTTCAAAATAATCTTTTGTTGTAATGTATTGCAGTCTTTTCCTTCAATAACATAGAATCCATGGCTAAAGGTCACCTCTGACCATCACACCTACAGTATCTCACAAAAGTAAGTACACCCCTCACATTTTTGTAAATATTTCATTCTATCTTTTCATGTGAAAACACTGAAGAAATGACACTTTGCTACAATGTAAAGTAGTGAGTGTACAGCTTGTATAACAGTGTAAATTTGCTGTCCCCTCAAAATAACTCAACACACAGCCATTCATGTCTAAACCGCTGGCAACAAAAGTGAGTACACCCCTAAGTGAAAATGTCCAAATTGGGACCAATTAGCTATTTTCCCTCCCCAGTGTCATGTGACTTGTTAGTGTTACAAGGTCTCAGGTGTGAATGGGGAGCAGGTGTGTTAAATTTGGTGTTATCGCTCTCACTCTCTCATACTGGTCACTGGAAGTTCAACATGGTACCTCATGGCAAAGAACTCTCTGAGGATCTGAAAAAAAGAATTGTTGCTCTACATAAAGATAGCCTAGGCTATAAGAAGATTGCCAAGACTCTGAAACTGAGCTGCAGCACGGTGGCCAAGACCATACAGTGGTTTACCAGGACAGGTTCCACTCAGAACAGCCTCGTCATGGTCCACCAAAGAAGTTGAGTGCACGTGCTCAGCGTCATATCCAGAGATTGTCTTTGGGAAATAGACGTATGAGTGCTGCCAGCATTGCTGCAGAGGTTGAAGGGGTGGGGGGTCAGCCTGTCAGAGCTCAGACCATATGCCGCACACTGCATCAAATCGGTCTGCATGGCTGTCGTCTCAGAAGGAAGCCTCTTCTAAAGATGATGCACCAGAAAGCCTGCAAACAGTTTGCTGAAGACAAGCAGACTAAGGACATGGATTACTGGAACCATCTTCTGTGGTCTGATGAGACCAAGATAAACTTATTTGGTTCAGATGGTGTTAAGTGTGTGTGGCGGCAACCAGGTGAGGAGTACAAGGACAAGTGTGTCCTGCCTACAGTCAAGCATGGTGGTGGGAGTGTCATGGTCTGGGGCTGCATGAGTGCTGCCGGCACTGGAGAGCTACAGTTCATTGAGGGAACCATGAATGCCAACATGTACTGTGACATACTGAAGCAGAGCATGATCCCCTCCCTTCGCGGGACTGGGCCGCAGGGCGGTATTCCAACATGATAACGACCCCAAACACACCTCCAAGACGACCACTGCCTTGCTAAAGAAGCTGAGGGTAAAGGTGATGGACTGGACAAGCATGTCTCCAGACCTAAACACTATTGAGCATCTGTGGGGCATCTTCAAACAGAAGGTGGAGGAGCGCAAGGTCTCTAACATCCACCAGCTCCGTGATGTCATCATGGAGGAGGGGAAGAGACTCCAGGGACAACCTGTGAAGCTCTGGTGAACTCCATGCCCAAGAGGGTTAAGGCAGTGCTGGAAAATAATGGTGGCCACACAAAATATTGACACTTTGGGCCCAATTTGGATATTTTCACTTAGGGGTGTACTCACTTTTGTTGCCAGCGGTTTAGACATTAATGGTTGTGTGTTGAGTTATTTTGAGGGGACAGCAAATTTACACTGTTATACAAGCTGTACACTCACTACTTTACATTGTAGCAAAGTGTCATTTCTTCAGTGTTGTCACATGAAAAGATAGAAGAAAATATTTACAGAAATGTGAGGGGTGTACTGACTTTTGTGAGATACTGTATATGTGTGTGTTTGTACGTATGGGTGTCTGTGTGTATGGGTAGGTGTGTCTGTGTGTATAAGTGTTACTGTATATATGTGTGTGTGTGTGTGTGTATGGGTGTCTGTGTGTGTGTGTATGGGTAGGAATGTTTGTGTGTGCATAAGTGTTAATTTGTATTTTTTAAATGTGTGTGTGTATATGGGTGTTTGCATGTATGTGTATATGTATGTGTATCGATGTCTGTGTGTGTGTGTGTATGGATGTATGTGTGTGTGTATTTGCGTGTATGGGTAGGTGTGTTTGTGTGTGTAGAAGTGTTAATGTGTGTATATTTGTACATATGGTGTCTGTGTGTGTGTCGGTAGGAATGTTTGTGTGTGTATAAGTGTTAATTTGTATAAAAATGTGTGTGTGTGTATATGGGTGTATGCATGTATGTGTATGTGTGTGTGTGTGTGTATATATGTATGTGTGTACGTATGGATGTCTGTGTGTGTGTGCATGTGCGTGTATGGGTAGGTGTGTTTGCGTGTGTAGAAGTGTTAATGTGTGTGTGTTTGTACATATGGTGTCTGTGTGTGTCGGTAGGAGTGTTTTTTGTGTGTATAAGTGATAAAGTATACTGTATATGTATGTGTGTATGGGTAGGAGTGTTTGTGTGTGTGTATGGGTAGGAGTGTTTGTGTGTGTATAAGTGTTAATGTGCATATATGTGTGTATATATATATGTGTGTGTGTGTGTATGGGTAGGAGTGTTTGTGTGTGTGTGTATGGGTAGGAGTGTTTGTGTGTGTATAAGTGTTAATGTGTATATATGTGTGTGTGTATGGGTAGGAATGTTTGTGTGTTTGTGTATGGGTAGGAGTGTTTGTGTGTGTGTGTATAAGTGTTAATGTGTATATATGTGTGTGTGTATGGGTAGGAGTGTTTGTGTGTTTGTGTATGGGTAGGAGTGTTTGTGTGTGTATAAGTGTTAATGTGTATATATGTGTGTGTGTATGGGTAGGAATGTTTATGTGTGTGTGTATAAGTGTTAATGTGTATATATGTGTGTGTGTATGGGTAGGAATGTTTGTGTGTTTGTGTATGGGTAGGAGTGTTTGTGTGTGTGTGTGTATGGGTAGGAGTGTTTGTGTGTGTGTGTATGGGTAGGAGTGTTTGTGTGTGTATAAGTGTTAATGTGTATATATGTGTGTGTGTGTGTATGGGTAGGAATGTTTGTGTGTTTGTGTATGGGTAGGAGTGTTTGTGTGTGTGTGTATGGGTAGGAGTGTTTGTGTGTGTATAAGTGTTAATGTGTATATATGTGTGTGTGTATGGGTAGGAATGTTTGTGTGTTTGTGTATGGGTAGGAGTGTTTGTGTGTGTGTGTATGGGTAGGAGTGTTTGTGTGTGTATAAGTGTTAATGTGTATATATGTGTGTGTGTATGGGTAGGAATGTTTGTGTGTTTGTGTATGGGTAGGAGTGTTTGTGTGTGTGTGTATAAGTGTTAATGTGTATATATGTGTGTGTGTATGGGTAGGAGTGTTTGTGTGTGTATAAGTGTTAATGGGTATATGCATGTATGTGTGCATGTCAGTAACCATTATATCTCAGTCTTATTTTTTTATCAGTCCAGAAAAAGGTGACTATCTCACTTGATTACACACAACCACATCTTATTTCTTTAATGATTACCAGAAAAAATGAACGGAGACATTCAGATACTGACTGATTTTTTATTTGCATCTAGAGCCTAAGAATACTATAAAGTGGGTTTCATAATTACAAACACAGCTCATATTTTATGAACATCCTTTGTAAATATCTTCTTTTCGGTCCGTTTCTTTACTCTTCTGCCTTCTGCAGAGAAAAAAAAATATGATTTAGCTACAAAAATAATGCCAAAATCTTCTAGTCTACAGTTCAGTGATTCATCATTTTGATTCTGGAGTTATATTGCAGTGTATTTTGACACTGTATAAATTATGGTAAATAATGATCCTCTATAAGACAACTCTACTTGCCTTGCCGATTTCCCGGCTCTTGACTCTCAGTTTGTTGACCTGGGACTCAGCAATGTCAGCGCGCTCTTCAGCCTCTTCCAGCTCATGCTGGGTTTTCCTGAACCTAGACATATGTGTATTGGCTTGTTCCTCCTACAAGGAAAGTGATGTGATGGGAGGAGATGAATTATTTCAAAGGAAACTAAGGACTTTTAAAGTCTAGAAATAACACCCCACCCCATAAAATTCTACTTACAGATTCCTCAGCCTGTCTCTTGTAGGCTTTGACCTTCAGCTGCAGTTTGTCTACCAGGTCCTGAAGCCTGAACACATTCTTCTTGTCCTCCTCAGTCTGTAAAGTAGAGAATCAATATGAGATATAGAATGTAAAGTTCAAATAGAATGTTTCATCTTTAAGAAACCCGGTACATGGTATATACCTGGTAAGACAGTTCCTTGACTCTCCTCTCATATTTGCGTACACCCTTGATGGCATCAGAGCCTCGTTTTTGTTCAGCTTCAAGCTCATTTTCAAGTTCACGCACCTAAAAAAAGAAAATTATATCACTGTGTTAAACATGTTAAATACATATTCATTATTAAATCCTGTAAATATATAAAAGACTGCTTACCCTGCTCTCCAGTTTCTGCAATTGCTTCTTGCCACCTTTCATTGCCAGTTGCTCAGCCTCATCCAGGCGATGTTGAAGATCCTTCACAGTCTGTTCAAGGTTCTTCTTCATCCTCTCGAGGTGAGCACTGGTGTCCTGCTCCTTCTTTAGCTCTTCAGCCATCATGGCAGCCTATAAAATAAAAGAGCAAGCACATTTACAAAGATCTTCTACATATTGGATCAACCAAAATATCTTCCAAAACATAGTTTGGGAAAGTTAAGTTGACATATTGTTTTGAAAATGCAAAAGTTTGAACTGTGGGTATAGAATTGGGTTTATTGGGTTGTACGGTATTTTTTTATTTTTTTATGGTTGAACTAGATGGACTTGTGTCTTTTTTCATCCTGACTAACTATGTAAGAAGCTGGGGCGTGTCCAAGATTGCGATCTGAACGGCCGCACACCACGGAGATCTGCTAGCCATTCCGGCATTTCTCCGTCTCCTAGTGCCCTACTGTGCTAAAAGTGAGTGTCTCATCCCGATGAGATGCCGGTCGGCAAAGGGAGTCCAGGGCAGATGTAAACCGCTCCATTTTCTGCTGATTGAGGAGTTCCCGCTCCCGGCCTCCGCTGCCTGCGTGGAGCCCCGTGGTAGGAGGAAGAGCAGCATGGCATCCCAAACGGAGGATACCGCGCCGCCCCCGAGCTTTGTGGCAGACATCATGTCGGCGATTGCCACCTGCCAAGCCACACTAACCACCAAGATTGAAGCAGTGCAGCTCGAGGTGGGCCTCATGAGACAGGACATAGACAAGCTCCGGTCCCGGGTCTCTGAAGCAGAGCAGCGTGGCAGAAGACACAGTGATGGAGCACTCCTCTACCCTCCGCACCGTCCAAACTATGTAAGAAGCTGCAAATGGTCATGTGAGACATGTATTTTATTACCATACTATTTACTAATTATGGGTGAATTGAGACTTACATCTGTGATTGCCTTCTTAGCTTTGTCATCTGCATTCCTGCATTCTTGGATAGCTTCATCCACTTCACTTTGGAACTGAGAAACATCAGCTTCAAGCTTCTTCTTAGTGTTGATCAGACTGGTGTTCTGTTGGATAAAGATACCCAAAAGTTGTCATGTGTTCTTCTGTTATTGCTTTATTCAGATGTGTTAGGAATGAGCCCTCATCCTTACCTGTGTATGTAGAAGTTGGACACGTTCGGTGACATCGAGCAGCTCTTGCTCAGCCACTTTGCGACCACGCTCTGTCTGTTCCAGGGCAGACCTCATCTCTTCAATTTCTGCTTGCATGAGATTGTTTCTCCTCTCCACAATAGCCAGCTGTTCCTTAAGGTCATCATTTCCTCTAATAGCATCATCAAGATGCAGTTGGGCATCCTAAATTGAAGGAACACAGTGTTGCTGATTATGATATTTTTGTAAAGCCATGAAAAGGGTAAGCATTCATGAAAGTAATTATTTTATACCTTAAGTTGTCCCTGGACATTCCTGAGCTGTTTCTGGGCCTCAGCTGCCTGTCGGTTGGCATGGCTCAGTTGGATCTCCATCTCATTGAGATCTCCCTCCATCTTCTTCTTTATTCTCAGCGCATCATTCCTGCTTCTGACCTCAGAATCTAGGGAAGTCTGCATGGACTCCAGGGCCCTCTGGCTATTTCTCTTGAGCTGTTCAATTTCTTCATCCTTTTCGGCCACCTTTCTGTCAACCTCAGACTTGACCTGGTTCAATTCAAGCTGTACACGAAGGATCTTGGCCTCTTCATGTTCCAGAGATCCCTAAATGTTACAAATTTGTAAATATGGAGATCTATGAAGACTCAGTGGTTTATGTATAGTGTGGCCATCATAGGCGTACGCACAGGGTGTGCCGGGGGTGCCCAGGCACACCCTAATCACCCCATGCGCTTTAGTGTTATCGCTCTCTGTAGCAACTGGAAAATGGGAAAGATCTCCCTCCCTGATTTTGCTCTTCTCTTTCACTGTGTAGGGGGATCAATGTGCTGGGGTCATATATATGTAGATACATACACATGCACCTGTGTTTGAGCTTAAGGGTGCACACCCTATTGCATTAGGCTGCGCACACCTATGGTGGCCATAATGTGTTTTTATTGTTCTCTGAAATGCAATATGGACACCAGATGGCACTCATGATGTAGGAATTACACATATTAAAGCAAATTAGGCAATTTTTTGTTTTGACTGCAAGTACAGCAAACATTTTATACATAGAGCCCAAAATGTCAAAGGGTTTTAAAGCATAACAGTGTCCAGTCTGCCTACCTCAGCTTCTTCCAGTGCTGATTGCAGGTCAGCTTTTTCCTGCTCAATCTGTTTCTTGGCTTTCTCAATCTCATGGATGCTCTTTCCAGACTCGGCAACTTGCTCTGTCAGGTCTGAGATCTCCTCTACAATCGTAAGAAAAGAGCATATTTAGCCATTGTCAGGATTAAAGAACCTTCAAACCCCACTTTTGTGCAAACAAAAATATATGTCAAAACGAATTCAGTGCTGGTGGCCAAAATTACAAAGAAAGTCGCATTATACAATAATTATGTTCCAAAATTAGAGTTTCTTTGCTCCTCCCCTACATAAAATGTAAAGATGGACATACGTTGGAGGTTCTTGTTTTCCCTCTTCAGTGTCTCAAGCTGGTCGAGTGCTTCCTCATAGGAGTTCTTCATCTTGAAAACTTCTGTGCTGAGACCTCTAGATTCCTTTTGAGCAGCTTCAAGTTCAGCCTGGGCCTCCTCATACTTCTGTTTCCATTCAGACAGGACCTATTTAATGCAAAATAATATTTTTTTTATTTCATGAGTTCAGACCACTACACTTACATCAAAATGTTCTCTTGCTTCTATTTTTTTAGCACACCTTGTCAAAGTTCTTTTGCTTCTTATCCAGAGCGGCACATGCTGAGTTGGAACGTTCTACATCCACCATGAGATCCTCTACTTCACATTGCAGTCTCTGTTTGGTCTTTTCCAGAGAAGCACATTTAGAGTTGACAGCCTCAATTTGTTCTTCAGCCTCCTGGAGACGCTGGGCCAGCTTCTTCCTGTTATGTAAGAGATATTATTCTATGAATGCTCAAAAAAATTTGACATTACATAGATAAAATTGCTTATCTGTGGATGTCAGAATTTCACTATCGCATTATTTGAAACAAATATCATCTTCCACTGGTGGAAGATGAGCATCAATATAATTTTCCATTGGTGGAAACTTGAATAACTTTAACTGTAATTCAATTCACATTGAAGGATATCATTCAAAAGCCTTAACATCACTTCTTTTAAGAATTGACAGAATCTTACTTGGCCTCTTCCAATTCCTCTGTGCGCTGAATGGCATCTGTCTCATATTTTGTCCTCCATTGAGAAACCTCACTGTTGGCTTTGGAGAGTGAACGCTGAAGTTCACCCTTGGCTTCCTGTTCCTCTTCATATTGCTCTCTGAGAAGGTCACAGTCATGGCGGGCAGACTGGAGTGCATGAGCGAGGGCATTCTTGGCCTTGAAGGTAAAGGGACATTTTATAAATGTAAGACAAACAGTCTTCTATTGTAGCATTAAAAATAGCTGACAAAAAATTATTAAAGATTAATGACAACGTGTGTACGGTTTAGCATTATTTACAAGCATGACATACACAATTCATTATGTGCATTCAAAGACTGTTTTTCTGCATTAAGGTTTAGATTTGCAGTCTGCTTCCAGGTATAATTGTATATATTGTAATAGTAAATATCAGCCCGGTATGAACCAACATACTGCTCACCTCCAGTACTATGCCCTGCCCCCCTCTACAGATAGACACCCAGATATTGATGCTGTGAGATATTTTTACATGCCAACAGGGTAGGTATTTATTGCTTAGGTACGTGTTGGGTAAAGGTTAATAGTAGGATTAGGTTAAAGGCAAATAGTGGGTAAAGGTTAAGTTTAATGGTAGTGTTAAGTTAAGGGCAAATGGTGGGTTAAGTGTTGTTTTCTCACAGTCTAGTCAGAGACCGAAACGTGGGCTTCTATATGGGAAGATCATTAATGATTGTGCCCCAAGTCAACATGAGCTGTGGGATAAGTCTGACAATGACACTAAGCAATTGGTAGCATGAAAGTTTCTGCGAAAAACTGCAACAAAAGCTGTCCTAATTTAATGATGGACGAAGGTAGGAAAGGCTTACATTGATGATGAAATCATATTGTATGTGTTGGTTATTTTACCAGTTAATTGAATTCCTAAAGGTACCATTGCCAACAATTTTAGTGAATTGTCCTCATCACAACAGTCATAAAAACTATGTCAGATGTTGATTTTAGATTTTTGGTCCTTATCATTAAACCTTATTTTTTCAAAAGCATATACTTAAGATAGTGTTTCACAATTTGTTTTTGTGTATGGCCAAAGTACCTTGGTCTCCTCCTCAAGTTGCCTCTTCAGCTCCTCGGTTTGTTGGGTGAAGGCTTGTTTTCCTCTGGAGAGCTGAGAGACAAGAGCTTCTTTTTCCTCCAGTTGACGGCCAAATTCACCTATTTCATAAGAATAACAGAGTTAAGCATCTTTTATGAATCTGTTGCGTCATCTTTTTTACTCTTGGCATTCAAAAATTACCATTTTCTGTATGAAGACGTGCTTTTTGAGCATTCAAGTCATTAATTACTCTCTGATGCTCATCTTCTTTGGTTTTAGTTTCACTGTATTGGTCCTCAAGAGTTCTACACATCTTCTCTAAGTTGGCCTACAAGGTAAATCAAAGTCATTGTTTCCAGTATTCAAAATTGTATTGGTTGGCAATAACAGCCGATGTAGTATTTTACTTACCTTGGCCTTAGAGACAGTATCCATGTTGCTGGCGAGGTCATCAATCTCCATCTTTAGCTCACTCTTTTCCTTTTCCAATTTCTGTTTGACTCTTTGAAGGTTATCTATTTGTTCTCCAAGTTCAGCTACACTATCAGCGTGCTTCTTCCTAAGTGCTGAAGCGGTGGCTTCATGCTGCAGGGTGGCCTCCTCCAGGTCTCGTCTCATTTTCTGGAATTCTGCTTCACGTTTCTTGTTCATTTCAATCTGAGCAGATGTTGCCCCACCAGCTTCCTCCAGACGCTCGCTGATCTCTTCAAGCTCTCTGGAAAGGTCTGCGCGTTGTTTCTCAGCCTTGGCACGAGCTGCTCGCTCTGCCTCTATTTCTTCTTCAAGTTCCTCAATGCGGGCCTAATGTTAACACAAATTGACGTTTTCTTATAAAACAGTTGATAGGAAAAAGACAAAGTTGGTATTGTCACGTTTGTTGGAAAAAATCTACCTGAAGCTCTTTGATTTTTTTCTGCAATTGTCCACCCAAGGCCTGCTCATCTTCAATTTTACTTTGAAGCTGGCTAATTTCAAATTCCTTCCTGTTAAGTTAGAAGACAGACTTATGTGAGACCTTAAGGTATGAAATAGTGCACAAAACAACACAAAATAAAAATCATACAAAACATCAACAACAGGAGGACATGGGACACTCAGTTCCCTACATATCTGATTGGAATGTCTTACTTTTTAACTTTTTCATCCAGCTGTTGCCTGTCATTTTCCAGGTCCATTGTTGATTCCTGAGACAACTTCAAATCACCCTCCAGCTTCCTCTTTGCTCTTTCCATCTCCATGCGGAGCTTCTTCTCTTGTTCAAGAGATCCCTCCAGCTGCAAGAAAAGAAAACTTGTTCAAACTTGTGGCATTTTTATATAACTTTCAGCACCAGTATATATTTTGTATACTTCCACATACATCGTCTACTTGCTGCTCCAGCTTGGTCTTGGCCTTGGTCAGAGTATTGACCTTGTCCTCTTCTGCTTGCAGATCATCCAGAGTTTGTTGATGGGCTTCTTGAAGGGCTTTCTTTTCTTTAGAAAGTTTGGCAATGTTCTCATCAAGAATAGCCATTTCTTCAGTGAGGTTCTTAACCTACATTTCAAATTATATTTAAGTGTGATTACCCAAAAACATTAGCTGCAAATAACATAGTTGGGTAACTCTTAACTGTTGATGTTGAAGAGTACCAAGTAGAAAATGGAAATACCTTGTTTTCTGTAGCATGCTTCTCTTTCTCTACTTTGGCCAAAGTCAGCTCAAGATCATCAATGTCCTTTTTCAGCTCAGAACACTCATCTTCAAGTTTCCTCTTTTTGGCTGTCAGCTCTGCATTTGATTCTTCTTCATCTTCTAGCCTCTCATTGGCCTCCTTGATTTTGGCCTCCAGTTGAATCTTGGCTTTGATGAGACCCTCACACCTTTCCTCTGCATCTGCTAGGCCCTCAGATTCCTTGGAAATACATTTAATTTTAGGTATAAATTGCTTATTCTTAGATTGTGTATCATGCAAGGTTTTTTGGTCTGAAGCGTTATTATAAATGGGTAAACACTTACAGATGCAACTTGGAGCTGCAGGTCATTCTTCTCTTGCATGATGGCTACCATTTTCTCTTCAAGCTCCTTCTTCTTTGCCTCTGACTTGATCAGAGCCTCCTTTGTCTTCTCAAACTCTTCCTTCAAGTTGACCATTTCCTTCTCAGATTCAGCGCTCTTCAGCAAAGGCTTGATCTTGAAGTAGAGTTTCATCCATGGCCAATGCTTGACATTCATGAAGGAGCGGACATTGTACTGGATGCAGAAGATGGACTCTCTGGAACAAAATGTATCACTCAGATCAGACATATCTGGTTTAAAAATTGATTAAGTTAAGAACAAAGAACTTGGAAGTACCTCCTCTCCATCATTCTCTTGAACTCGACCCTCATGAGATATCCTCTGCAAATGGCCTGAGTACGAGTAATCAGTTGTGCCAACTTATCATCTCGCATCTCCTCAAGGACACCCAGCAAACCAGCTTTAAAGAACACCTATACATCAAGTCAAATAAAATAATATTATATTGTTTTGCTTGTACTGTTTGATTATCTAAAACTTCACAAACTGTAAAAATACCTTAGTGTGTCCAAATTTGTACTGTGTGTGGTCAACATCAATGGATCCAAGAAGCTTCTCAGAAGCCTTTTTGCTGTCAATAAACTGGCCATCTGGGATGGCGCTTGCATTCAGGACCTTGTAACTGTATTACAAAGAGTAACACTTTTACTAAACTAAATAGAACTTCCTTAACTTCACGCTTTTGTTATGGTATGTTAATTCCATATGTGCATTGAGGGGGATATTTACTGAAACTGGAGCACTCAGAATCTGGCGCAGCTAGCTGTACATGGTAGCCAATCAGCTTCTAATTTTAGCTTGTTCAGCTAAACTTTGACAATAAAACCTGGAAGCTAATTGGTTTCTATGCAGAGCTGCACCAGATTTTGCGCTCTCCAGTTTTAGTAATTCCCCCCTCAGTGTCAGAAGTGGCCCATACCGTTGTTTGAAGTCACCGTAGATGATTCTGCTGGGGAAGCCCTTCCTGCAGATCCTGATGCCCTCCAGCACACCGTTACATCTGAGCTGGTGCATGACCAAATAATGATCCATAGCACCTAAAGATAAAATAAAAAAATTGTTAAAGAGAATCTACAGTAAAAAAAAAATCTCAGCTTGAAATGTGTAATTTTTATTTTAACAGATTTAAAATTGTAAGCTGGTGCATAAGCAAATGATGAACTATAATATCTAAATTAAGGAAAAAAAATCTGAATCAATATTTTAACACAAATTATTTTTCCTATCAAATAAAATAATCTTATTCAGCTGACCTGGGGTCTTGGTTTCATTGGGGATCAAGCAGCGCACAAAGTGAGGGTGAGTGCTCCTCAAGTTTGACATCAATTTGTTCAAATTTTCCTGTGGGTTGAGCAGTGATAATTGTATCATTAAAGCTAAATAAATGCACTAAACTATTGGTATTCTATTTCATTTTTTTTTTTAATGTTTACCCTGAAAAGAGCAGACACAGTCTGGAAAGAGGAACCCTTCTTCTTGCCAGCCTTCTTTCCACTGCCCTCTGTAAAAACAAAAAATGTAAGTTAATATACTGTATAAGAAGACTGACTAGGATGCTGTATAGTGATTAACATGTTATTGTTTCCAGCAGATGATGAAACTATGTAATACCTGCGTCAGCAGCATTATGGCCAGAATACAGGAAGGATAGGAGTTTTACTGAAGACTTCTGGTAAAGCTGAATGACACTCTCATTCAGTGGATCCTTATTCTTGTCCAGCCAGCCACTGATGTTGTAATCCACAGTTCCAGCATAGTGGACCAGGGAGAAGTGAGCGTCAGCTTTGCCTTTGCCAGGTTTGGGTTTTTGGAAGTTGTTGGACTTGCCCAAATGTTGGTCATACAGCTTGTTGGTGAAGGACGTGTCTGTTGCCTTGGGGAACATGCACTCCTCTTCAAGGATGGAGAAGATACCCATAGGCTAAATACAAAACAGAAAATCTTAAGAAACTTGGTACTGCTGAAGCATATGATAATGATATTAGTGCTCAAAATATGTAATGTTACTGCCAATTGCCAATTTTTATATTATATACCTTTTCAATGAGCTCAATGCAGGCAGCCAAGTCCATGCCAAAGTCAATGAACTCCCAGTCAATGCCTTCCTTCTTGTACTCCTCTTGTTCCAGCACAAACATGTGGTGGTTAAAGAACTGTTGCAGTTTCTCATTGGTGAAGTTGATACAAAGCTGCTCCAAACTGTTGTACTGTTCAAAAGAGTTACAATATAATGAGTTTACTTCATCCAATGAAGACAAGTACATGACAGGACATTAATCAACCAAGTCATTTTACTCACATCAAAGATCTCAAAGCCGGCAATATCCAAGACGCCAATATAGTGCTGCCTTGCTTGCTTGGTATCCAGCTGCTGGTTGATACGAATGACCATCCACAAGAACATCTTCTCAAAGACGGACTTGGCCAGGGCACCGACATTGTTGTATACCTAAAGATCAGAGATGACAATGAGGCTTCTGTTTTATCAATTTTAAAAACAAAAAAAATATATGCGAGCAAAAATGTGAAGTTTACCTGCTGGACAGTTTGACCTTTGGTGACAAATTCATTTCCGACTTTGACCCTGGGGTAGCACAGAGCTTTCAGGAGATCAGCTGAGTTGAGGCCCATTAGATAGGCAATCTTGTCAGCCACTGAAGAATAGTAATATTTGTTTTAATGTCTTGAATAAAGCAATTCAAACTATAGAGATTATGTTCAAAGAGCATAATAATAAGTAATAGCGCTCTGTCTTTTTTGGTACATTATGAAATAAACTGACCTTAGTACAGACTGATGAAACGCAGTGAGTATAACAGTTTTTTTTTTGTGCTAATAAAGGATTCACCTAAAATCTTAAAGCGGAGGTCCACCCGAATTTTTTTTAAAAAAGCCAGTAGCTACAAATACTGCAGCTGCTGACTTTAAAAAAAAAAGGACACTTACCTGTCCAGCGCGCCCGCGATGTCGGCAGACGAGGCTGAGCAATCGCTCGTCTCTCGGCTGCCCCCGCTGCCATGCTCGGTGAGGGAATCAGGAAGTGAAGTGCCGTCATTGGTCCCCGCTCTCTCCTGAGAACAGTGCGTTTCCCAGAAGACAGCGGGGGGGACGGGAAATGGCGTAGACTTCCACGGGAGTCTATGTCTGGAAGTGGGTGCAAATAGCTATCTTAGACAGGTATCTGCACCCCCGTCCCCCCTGAAAGGTGCCAAATGTGTCACCGGAGGGGGGAGGGTTCCGAAAAGCGGAAGTTCCATTTTTGGGTGGAACTCCGCTTTAAGTTTTGCTGATTCTCCTCCTCCCTCCCTTCTCTGCTGTTAATAAAAACACTTTTTTTAGGGAGCTCCCACTCCCCCCCCTCCTTCACCACCCGCAATCTCCTGGGACACGTCATGGGTCCCAGAAGACTTCGGGACCATTCAAAGAATGCAGCATGCACAGTGGGGAGCTGGCTGTAAAGCTGCAGGGAGTCACAGCAGGCTTTCCACAGTCCACATGTCTGCACCAAAGACAGGCGAAGAACTGGCCCGGGTGAGGGCAGCGCTGGATGCCTGGACTGGTAAATGTCCCTTTTTTTAAAGTCAGCAGCTACAGTATTTATTTTTATTTTTTTAAATGACAGAAGATGCTCTTTAATTCTCACCTTCTGTGCCGTCAGGCTCAGCCTGCTCCTCTCTTTGCTTCTGCTTGAACTTCATATTACCGTAGTGCATCACAGCGCCGGTCATTTTGTAAATCCCCATCTTCTCGTCTGAGTTGAAGCCCAGGATGTCAATGGCACTCTGTTAAGCAAAAACTCAGTAGATTAAACGTCTCCCTGATTGTAACACATTAATATATACATTGCATTTGGTAAATCAAAGTGTTAAAAGTATAATGTTTCAGAGAGCGAGTCCACTTACATCGGTGGCCATTAATTCTTCTTGATCATCTATGCTGGCCACGGTGATCTCACCTTGGCTGACAAAGTGGAAGTCATAGGGGTTGGTGGTAATCAGAAGCATGTCTGGAAGAAGGAAGGGATGCATGTTTTTGTTTTGTTTTTGCAGACATTACGGTCATTTTAACTAATAACCAGCCTTGAGAAACCAGGTTTTTTTTCTTAGTATGATTTTAGGTCCATCTTAAGGTTTAAAGGTTTACATCCCAGATCACAAGTCACCAATTCAGTGACAATTTTCTATTCCTTGTCCAAATTTAACTGTTTTCATAAGACCAGTCCTTCCAAAATTCATAAACCACTTTGGGTTGTATTATACATTTTCTCAGAGTTGGTTGCAGTGAAATCTTTGCACTCGGGTTTCTAGATCTGCCAAGCTGCTTTGGACAATACAGTCCCTCTCCTTGTTGGATACTTACGTTATGGAAAAAGTAGCAGCAGGAGTGAGACTTCAGAGCAGAAGCAAGAAATATCCCCACAGGAGTCCCCCGAGAGATTTAAGAAGCAGAGTTATGATTTAGTCTAGCCCTCCACAGAAACAGACTTTTATTTGATGGACGTTTATGTTTTCACACAAAGAGGTTAATAAATACGTATTCCTCATCATTACTTACCGATCAGTTCCGGCTTCTTGTTGCACATGACCTGGTAGAAAATGTGGTAGCTCCTCTCAGCAGACAACTGGAATGTTACTCTGGATTTTTCCAGTAGATCTAGAACAATCAATGGCTCTCATTAAGTAAGATTGTCATAGGACATATATATATTTGAAACAGTTTGCCTCCCTAACTTTGGTCACAATCATGATATTTGTCAGGTCTATGCACTTCCTGTAGATATGTTGTTTGGAATTTTAGTAAAAAGAGTAAGTGGGCTTTATGTGCCACCTTTCATAAGGCTAGCAGCAAAATAGTTCAAATATACTTACAAATCTTGCCACCTAAACAGTGAGCATGTTGCCGCACAGGTAATATTCCCATGTTTATGTCTTCTACTAGATAGGTAAAAAGAAGACCACATGTGTTTTATCTATGAATTAAATAGACATGGGCCCACTGAAATATTTTGTTTCGGAATTTCGTTTTCGTCCGAAAAATAAATTTATTTAGTTACTCCCGAAATTCGTTTTTATTTATTTAGTTTCGTTAAGAAAATGCATTCGTCTGAAAATCCGAATTAATTAAGGTTGAATGTCATTGAAGGCTTATGGTGTCCGTCGAATATTCTAAGAAGATTCGACAAAGCAGCTAAACTGTACGACGCCGCGATTGTACATTTACGGTCGAATGCTCCGCCAGCAAGCTCTAGTAGAATTCTAATGTTGTATGACTAGTAATAATTATACTTATTAATTATTATTACTAGTCAAACAACATCAGAATTCTTCTATAGCCTATGGGCGGAGGATTTGACCATAAATGTCCACTCGCGGCGATCGTATGTTTTTACTTGCTTCGTCGCATCTTCATGTCTCTATAATGTCGAATCATTTCTCTCTATGTAGAATAATCTTGGACTAATAGAGTTAGGTTAGGCACATTCAACCACAGGTTCGATAGACACAGATTGCTATTGTCACCGTCATGTTGAATCTCCTATCTATATCAAACTGTTGTCGCAACAAAACGAAAATAAAGCATTTTTTATGTCGGATCTTTCGGATTTCGGATTCTGCACGTTCGTTATCGTTTGTTATTAATTGAACGCGAAAATCCCAGAAATTCGGACTAAAATGCATTCGGACGAATGCACATGTCTATAAATATAAGACCCTTCCATAGTGGATCTATCATAATTCTTTAAATAGTAGACCATTAGAGATTATCCCTAGATTTTGGCCAGTGAGTGAGATATCACAGGATCGGCACAGCACAGTGCATCTGCCCCCAGCTTGCAGGCAAAAACACTGGTATTACCAATCTGGTATGATATGGAGAGAACAGAAAAGAACTGCTTGGTGGAGATTCCAACAATGACCTGTTTCTAGATCTCCTGACATTTTTTTTAGAGTTTGACTGTCCCTGTTTTTACAAGTAAATTGTCTCCCCTGCAAGACTTACATGTCTCAATATCAGCAGAGGACAGTTTTCCTGTGGTCCCAAAGTGGATTCTGATGAATTTACCCTAGACCAGAACAAGACATACCAGTCAACTGGCAATTTTCTTTTCAATGCAAAAGGAGAAGTATAAGGTTAAAATAGGTCCAACTTACAAAACGGGAAGAGTTGTCATTCCTCACAGTCTTGGCATTGCCAAAAGCCTCCAGCAGTGGGTTAGCCTGGATGATTTGATCCTCCAGATTCCCCTATAAAGGTTTAAAAAAAAATCGTTTCTTACTGTTTGTTCTATATATTAACATCATTTTTAATGCTTAGAAGGCCAAAAGGAAGCTACAGACCTGGATTTTTCCAGTTTGTTGTGGCTCTTCCTTCTTTTTGTCACCAATAGCTGCAATTGTTGCAAAGTACTGGATTACACGTTTCGTGTTGACAGTCTTTCCGGCACCAGATTCTCCACTGTGGGTTAAAAAGGAGGTAACAAAAATGGAAAAAAAAATAGTTATCTCTTGCACAACTCATGTTTACAGCATAAAGCAACATAGATTCAATTATTTATTTTAAACTTACGTAATCAGAACAGACTGGTTTTCACGATCTGTTAACATGAAACAGGGTGAAAGTAAACATTACAAACCCATTATATGCAAATATAGCATGTTAATCTATGTGAGAGCTCGCTAATTAATATGTGATGTGAATTTGCCCCTTTTCTTATACATATTGTACTTTCTTTTTCTGGGGTTTGAGTTGTAAAACTGTGGCCTTTTAAAAAGATCTAGGTAATGATTTAAGTTAAACATCTAGAGCAACCATTCTCAACCAGGGTTCTGTGGCACCCTAGGGTTCCTCCAGAGGTTGATAAGGGGTTCCTTGAGCTGTGGCTTATTGACCTCTCATATGTTGGTTCCTATATAATTCCAAGTCCATTACCACTTGGCAGAGCCAAAGGCTACAGGGAGTCAAGACCGACTTGTGGAAGCCAAAGACTATCTACAAGTTGATCCGAGCCAAGGACACTGTGGAGCAAGGTGGTCTGGAGGAATGTTTCTTCAAAGAGACTTACCAACAGACACAAAGATCTGGCATGAATGGGAATCTAAGGCGGGGGTGCCCACTCAGGACATTTATGCATGGCAGAAACTTGTGCAGATACAGACACTGCCCCTTCTGCAACATCAAGGAGGATACTGCTTTGCACGTTTTCTGTGAGTGCCCCTTTGCACGGGACCTTTTGAGGGCCTTGGAACCAGAGCCCAAGGACTCTGTGCCACAGACAGCCAATACACACTTTGGTGTGCTGAACGGACTATTCTGTAGGGCTTTTACTCAGGAGGACATTGATGATGCCTGGCAGGTGGTGTGCTGCTTTAAAAGGGTTGTAAAGGTATATATATATATATTTTTTAAAATAACAAACATGTCATACTTACCTCCACTGTGCAGATCGTTTTGCACAGAGTAGCCCCAATCCTGGTCTTCTGGGGTCCCTCAGTGGCTGTATCGACTCCTCCCCGCAAGAGCTAACCCCCCCTCTTGGGAAGCGCTCTCCCAAGGGGGTTAACTTGCGGTCGCGCTCCCGTGATACAGCTGGCAGCTATAGCCGCCGACTGTATCACTCGGCCCGCGGCGCGCCGCGTCATTGATTTGATTGACAGCAGCGGGATCCAATGGCTGCGCTGCTATCAATCTCCAATGACGAGCCGCCTCAAGCTGGGGGAAACCATTGCGGGAACGAGCCCACGGAGTTTTGTGGCTTAGGTAAGTAAAACAGGGGGGCTGGGGGGCCCGAAAGTGCAAGGTGTTTTTTCACCTTAATGCATAGGATGCATTAAGGTGAAAAAACACAAAGCTTTACAACCCCTTTAAGGATGCTTTATGGTGTGCCAGTCTGCTCAGAGACTATAACCTGATGCATGTCAAGGAGGAAGAGGACATCTGAAAATCTCCCCTTCCCCCCACTCTCCCTTGTGTGTCTTTGTCCTTTCAATAAAGCTTTGGGCCTGTGAACTCTTTTCCCCTGCCCTATGCCTCTTCCCCACACCCCACCACACCCGTTGCTTATTAAATTGTATTGAAATATGTTTGAAACGTTGCATGCTTTGTTTTCAGTCGCGGTGCCATGCAGGACGTCCGGGACAGGGGCACTGCACGACACCAATAGTCTTTGTAGCTGTCTGTACAGGTGGCATTCTGACTAAAACTGTAAAGGGACATTCTTACCACTAGCCACCAGTGCAAGGGACATTTTTTCCACTGACCCTGATTAAATAATTTTAGCAGTGTTTCCCCGAGACCTGAAGATAATTGCATATCCTCTGGGGTAAGAAGGTTGAGAAAGGCTGACCTAGCGCATTTTGTTTTCTATCTGCTTGGAAAATATAGTTTGAAACATCTTAATGAGAGGTTTAAATCTGGCCACACTTACAGAAAGTTCTCTACGTATATGAATCTAGTGTTATCTGTTAGCAAGTAAACCCCCAGTACTCACCAGTCAACATGGCCTGATAGGCGTTATCAGAGATGGAGAAGATGTGTGGTGGGGCCTCCTGACGCTTCTTTCCTCTGTAGCCAGCAACAACCTCTGGGTTGTACACAGGCAGCCACTTGTAGGGGTTGACTGTGGCGCAGAAAAGGCCAGAGTAGGTCTGCAGAGATCACAGAGAAACTTAGTGACACCGGGAATTTGTCATGGAGTCAGATCCACGGGACTGAACTGGCTGAAAGACTTACGTAGATCATCCAGGCTGCATAACGCTCTTTGAGGTTAAACAGGACAGATGGTTCGTTCAAGTGGGTCATCATGGCCATGTCTTCAATCTTGTCGTACTTTGGAGGGTTCATGGGGAAAATTTCATCTTCCTTCACTGTTGCACTCTACAGAAAAGCACGGGGCAATAAAAACATGACGGTGTGCATTTATTACGGATTATATAAAATATAACCCAAGCTGATAATTAGATTTTTCCAACTTACGGACATGTCTTCTTTCTTTACAGTGACCTTTCCCCCTTCTCTGCCGGTGACAACGCCTTTGACGTACATTTGCTTGGGGTCAATCACAAAGACATTTGTTTTGGCATCAAAGGGGCGGGTCTGATCCGCAATCCTCTCCTTATCTGACTTTCGGAGGTATTGGGCGGCCTCCCCAAACACAGCCATCTCCCCATCACCCATGGCTGATGGCTTTCTGTATGGAGAAAATAAAAGCGTCAGCTTCTAACAGGACAATAACTAGGTGTATTGGGGCCCCATAGCAAAATCATTAATGGGCCCCTCATGTCCCTTTATTCTTCGTGGCAAAACAATTCCTCTAGTTAGTACGAATCACTTTCAGAAGAATTGCAAAAGGGGGTCCCAACATTTTATACATTATTTGTATTCAAATGTGTTAGCCGTTAGCCGTTCACAAGCCTTTCCGAGGTCAGCCGAGTTGTCCTCAGGCCTTTCTGGCCATTTCCGAATGGCGCTGTTCGGCTCCGGCGCCCCCTCGCCTCAGGCCAAACGTGGTACTGCTTTGGCCTGAATCCTGCTCGTTTTGCGAGACAACACTCGCAAACCGAGTTAGGATTTTAGGAAATACAATGCTCGTATTGGCGAAAAGCTCGTTAACCGCGTTACTCGCAATCCGAGGTTCCACTGTATTTCCATAGTTATCCTTTAGGCTTTTAGAGTGGTCACTATGACACCTTCCTGACACATTGAGGGAGATTTACTAAAACTAGAGCACTCAGAATCTGGTGCAGCTGTGGGTGGTAACCAATCAGCTTCTAACTTTAGCTTGTTCAATTAAGCTTTGACAATAAAACCTAGAAGCTGATTGGATAATATTCACAGATGCACCCGTTTTAGTAAATTCCCCCTATGTCATCAAAGCATTGTTATTTCAGAAAGCTTTAAAGGAAATAACATTTTAATTTATATTCTGCTAACTCCTTATTCTATGACTGTTGTTTAAATATTTTTGATGTGATTAATTGTATGCAATCTAAAGGAATTGCCATTTATTAATTAATAAATTATATGGGGGGAAAAAATAGTAAACTTTACAAAGGCAATGTACCAACCTTGTGTCCTTCTAAGATGGAAAAATAAGGTTCAAAGGATTTCAGCTATGGAAGAAAAAAAAATATTGCAGCATTAAAAAAATGGCAAATTGATTTCTATTGTTTCCTACTTCTTATTTATTCACATCTCTCTCGCTCTTTCTTTCTCTTTCTTTCTTTCTTTCTTTCTCCCTCCCACCTTATGAATTTAAAATATTTTTATCATTGTACATGATAAAAACTTGACACATAAGCAAGTTTGAATACAAATTAAATACCTTTATGAATGTATTTTATTTTATTTTTTTAGCCTAAACAATTCTAAAGGTCTTTTTATATCAAGTCACTTATTGCTGCTTCTGTAATTATTTAACTTGATTATGTTTAGTTACCGAATTTAATTGTACTCAAATACTGTATTTCTAAATTTAGGCCACACATTTTTTTATTTATAGAATTTATAATTAGCATTGAAATATTGTTTAATCAAAAACAATTCTAAAGGTATTTTTAGATCAAGTCACTTATTTCTGCTTCTGTAATTATTTAACTTGATCATTTTTAGTAACCAAATTTAATTGTACTCAAATACTGTATTTCTAAACTTAGGTAACTAAATTATTTATTTATAAGATTTATAATTAGCATTGAAATATTGTTTAACCAAAAACAATTCTAAATTTATTTTTATATCAAGTCACTTATTGCTGCTTCTGTAATTATTTAACCTGATAATATTTAGTTACCGAATTTAATTGTACTCAAATACTGTATTTCTAAACTTAGGCCACAACATTTTTTATTTATAACATTTAGAATTAGCATTTAAATATTGTTTAATGGAAAACAATTCTAAAGGGTCATTATTGCTGCTTCTTTAGTTATTTAACCAGATCGTTTTTAAATACTGAATTTAAATATACCCAGGTATTGTATTTCTTAATATTTTTTATATTCTTTATGTAGCTGTTATTTAAAATCTTTATATATATATATATATATATATATATATATATATATATATATATATAAAGCAAACCTTTTTTACATTTAATAATATTAATTAAAAAAAAAAATTGCATGCCAGTCTCTGATTAAAATTCAAATTGGCTAACTTTTTTAATGATTGGAATAGCAAAAAGATATAATTATGTTTATTGTTGGTTATAAAATATACTTTTTATAGAAGCATGGCGGTTGATTCACTAAAGGCAAATATACTGTGCACTAGAAGTGCAGTTGCTCCAGATCTGAAGGGAAGCTCTGCTGATTCCTATCATCCAATCATGTGCAAGGAAAAAATTCAGTTTTTTATTTTCCTTGCATGTTCCCCTCAGATCTAGAGCAAAACTTGCAGTGCACAGACTATTTACCTGACTATCAACCCCACTGATACATAAAACAATGTTTTGTTACTTTTTGTCTAAGTATAGATCTATGTTGAACCCTAGCAAGATTCTAAATTTTTTTTAGATTTTTTTAAAATTATTTTTTTAGTATAGATCCACGTTCATCCCAAGCAAGACTCCCTACATCTTCTAGTAGTCTGTTAAGCATCTTCCACGCTTTCAATGAAAAAATATTAAAAATATAATATAAAATATAAAATAAAATATAAAAAGTTAATCATGATCCTTATTAAAATTTTTTTTTTTTTTACTTTTTAATTACATTTTTTTTAGTTCTTTTATCAAATCTGTCTTAAAAAAAAAAAATCTAAATGATTCTCTAAGTGAGAATTAACAAAAGCAGAACTTGCTTGCTTGTGGAGATGAGTGTGAGCACAGTGGACAGGATGCTGTGCATGGTGCAGTGCTGAGCTGGAATGACATATCACACAGACACAGGGACCAGCTTACCTCTAGATGCAGAGCCAGTGAAGGATAAGTGGGTCTGTGCCTTGCTAATACTTTTATATAGTGATATCTGCTAGACCAGCATTATTGGCTCTCTATATTTGGAGATTAAATGTTAAAGGCTCTC
This sequence comes from Rana muscosa, assembly GCA_029206835.1. Classification (NCBI taxonomy): domain Eukaryota; kingdom Metazoa; phylum Chordata; class Amphibia; order Anura; family Ranidae; genus Rana; species Rana muscosa. The sequence goes on from CM055128.1 coordinate 27,837,863, forward strand.
AGCTGCAAATGTGTCGATGCTGTAATTTTACTTCTGTTGACCACTGTGAGATACATGAAGACCATTTTTTTTAATGTGACGTGTCACCTGCTATGTGTTTATATCTCCCAGCTTCCCAATATAGAACGCTGATCTGAAACTGAATCGAGCAGCTCAGTGTTACCAGAAAACCTGGAAAAAATTCTGTCTATTTCTCAATGAACTTGTATTTCAAGCGTATATACGTTCCAGGGTGGGTATCACTTTCAGGAGGACACAACTGTTTGTGCTGACTGTGGTGGCGCACGGACTTTGTAGGAACGAGGAAATTAGAAAATATGAGAGTAGATCTGTGGGATTGTTAATAATAATTTTAAAAAAATAATTAGGAAAACTCTAAGAATTATGCAAAAAAATAAAAAAAGTCTGTTATTTTGACATACATTTTTTACAATAGGGAATTTGCTTACTTGTCAATTCTACTTTCTTCGGATTGCTATTGTTAGCTGTTTATTTTTCACGTGTTTTGTAAACTTTTCAATAAAAACGATTGAAAGAGAAATTCTTTCTGGAACTTTTTATCCACTCTTCCAAAAACATTAAAAAAAAAAAGGAAAAATCCCCCCAAAAAATAAAAAATTCCTATAAAAAAAAAGTTGCGTTCTTTTTTTTTTTGCCTATTGGTCTGGTTTTTATCCAGTACCCAACAAAAAAAAAAATCTTTTAATCCCATTTAGAACGACTATGAACATTTTATATATATATATATATATATATATATATATATATATATATGTTCCAATGTACCAATGTACACTATTTTTGTCAAAAGTATTGGGATGTCTGCTTTTACACGCACACAAACTAATGTACAGTGAAACCCCGGATTGCGAGTAACGCGGTTTACAAGCGTTTCGCAATATGAGCTATTTAAAAAAAAAAAAACGGACTCGATTTTGCAAACGTTGTCTCGCAAGACGAGTGGGATTCAAGCCGCTGGGGTGTGCAGTATAGCATTTGGCCAGAGGTGCGGGGGCGCCGGTGACACTCGGGGACGCTCGGAGACACTCGGAAACACATCATTCCCGAGTATCTCCGGCACCCCTCGCACCTCTGGCCACATGCGGTACTGCATACATCAGTGCCCCCGCACCTCTGGTCACATACAGTACTGCATACACCAGCAGTCAGTGTGGAACTAATTATCTGAGTTTCCATTGATTCCTATGGGGAAACTTGCTTTGATATACGAGTGCTTTGGATTACAAGCATTCTTCTGAAACGGATTATGCTTACAATCCAATCCCACTTCCTCCCGGGGCTCCACAGCACCGGAACGAAGTTCACCTTTCCCCCTACCTCCCTGCAATCTTCTGGGACACATCACAGGTCCCAGAAGATTGCTCAGCCAATCGCAGTGCGCAGTGCGTGCCCGACTATGAAGCTACAGCCAGGCGCCCACAGTCACGATGGCGGCGCTGAGGAGAGGAGGGGGAGAGGAGTGGGGCTTCATTCTCCCGCATCGCTGGACCGTGGGACAGGTGAGTGTCCAATTATTAAAAGTCAGCAGATACACTTTTTGTAGCTGCTGACTTTTATATGGGTGGAACTCCGCTTTAAACAGACTGTATATAGCTGGTTGCTAAGGAAAAGTCTGGGAAGCCAGCCGCCGCGTCCTTAACAACCAATGAGTCACCAGCTGTCAGTGGGGTTCCCCACTGACATATAAATGTAAAAAAAAAAAAATTGCTGGCAAAAAAAAAATGCAAAAAAAAACAGCGTGGAGTCCCCCCTCCAAATCAATACCAGACCCTTATCCGAGCATGTAGCCCGGCAGGTCAGGAAAGGGAGGGGACGAGAGAGCGCCCCCCCCACCACCATCCTGAACCATACCAGGCCGCATACCCTCAACATGAGGGGGGGTGCTTTGGGGCAAGGAGGCTCCCCCACCCCAAAGCACATGTTGATGGGGACAAGGGCCTCTTCCCCAGAACCCTGGGCGGTGGTTGTGGTGGTCTGCGGGTGGGGGGCTTATCAGAATCTGGAAGCCCCCAAGGGGGCCCCAGATCCCACCCCCCTCCTATGTGAATGAGTATGGGGTACATTGTCACCGACCCAGCATGTGCCTGGTATGGATTTAGTGGACCGCATGCCATTTTTTTTCCCATCAGTTGACGACTCATCGGTTGTTAAGGACACGGCGGCCAGCTTCCCGGCCCACTCCTTAGCAACTAGCTATACACAATGTGTTTAAAGGGGAAAAAATGCAAAACGCATCAAAAACGCAACACTTGCATTTTTGGTGCGACCCAGTTGAAGTCTATTACACACAAAATGCAATCTGCATTTCGCCTTCCTTTGGATCAACTGTGGGAATAGGATTGTGTATATGGAGGTGTAGTGGACCCCCAAATTTAGGGTCGCTATGCTTGAAATTTAGAGGGTGGCCTGAGCAATAGTTTTGTTCAGGCCTTCTGATTCTTTAAATTGGACTCTGCTCTGCTGTGGTGCTGCCTGGATGTATAGATCCCCTTGACCTTTAGGTGGCGTTATTGCCCAGGTCTCGGGTCGAACCACAGGTGGCATTGTAGCATGATTGGGTGTCCTCTCCCAGAGGTCGTGCGGTGGGCGTGGTCTGCCTGCGATGCATGCCAGGAGGGGATACATAAGGGGCAGACGCCATTAGGGAGGGGGAGAATTCCAGGGGGACCCCTGGTGGTGGAGTCGCGCCTTTGACCCTGCTGGCCAGGGGTGCGTGTGTTGATCGAGGAGTCTCGGGCACCTTTAGCCTGAAACTAAAACATTCCAGGTAGGCCCAGTACCTTCAACTGGGTCTACAATCAGACCATCGGAATTCCAGGGTACCCGTGGGAGGGTGGCCCGCTCTGAAAGAGAGGAAACCAGGGGAGGACCTGTCCGGAGTGGTGAAGGAGGTCACTGTTCCGGGAGAGGCCTGGTTGCCTATCAGAGGGAAGGATTCCGTAAGTCACAAGATAGCTCCTGTAATGTGCCCAATTGGCACTTATGGTCTCTAAAAGTTACAGGCGCTAAAGAGTTCTGGATTCAGGAACTAAAGGATTCTGTGGCAGAGGATCTCATGAACCTGTCCTTGAAGGGGACGAATCTAAAGTAGTTCTTCGTGTTTCACTCCGGCTGCTAGAACCGTGAGAGGGGACTATCCGGGTGAGCAAAGCCCACTCAGGCTTGAGTGGCAAGGAATATAGATGGATGTTGTGTGCCTGAACCTACCTCCCTATTCAACTTACTTTCTCTCTTCAACTTTCCCTGTTGATTGCAAACAAAGGAAAATAAACTCTTTTGTTGAAGTTGATATTGTCTGGACATTGGCCTTCTTAAGGAGAGAAGATAGACTTTTCCCTACATTCTAGGGACGAGAACCAACGGAAGGAGGAAACTCGCTGCAGGACCCAAAAACATTGTTAACACCGCTCACCCTCTACAAATGGAGGATATTGGGCATGTGGCATGGTGTGTCTCACTCTGCAGGTGGAGGTAAACTTAGGCAAGAGAGAGAGATGCGTGTGCTACAGAGGTTTTCTATTTGTGTAGTTCAACTAATAAAAGGGGTAAAAAATAAAATAAAATTGCAATCCTATAGACTAAGGAAATGCTTCCCCCTGCCTGCAGCATGACATCATCTCATCCTAGGCAAAATCACTGACTAGAGCTCAAAGAAGTCATTCTAATTATAAAAGTGTAACATGCCGGGAATTTATTCATGCAGACTTCTAAGGTTACTGACCGGTCGACTTACATTTGCTTTAGCGTTGATCACAATTGGGAAATTTTAGTACAGTTATGCACGGCCTACCAACATACACTCACCGGCCACTTTATTAGATATGTCTGTACAATTGCTTGGTAACATAAATTGCTAATCAGCCAATCACATGGCAGCAACGCATGTATTAAGGCATCTAGATATGACGAAGACGACTTGCTGAAGTTCATACCGAGCATCAGAATGGGGAAGAAAGGGGATTTATTTGACTTTTAACATGGCATGGTTGTTGGTAGACGTGTGCAATTTGTTTAGTTCCGAATTTGTTATTCGTCAAAATTCGTTATATTCGTTAATTCGTAAACATACGAATGAACGAACGGTTTACTAAAATTACCAACGAACAACGAATTATCAAAAAGAACGAATATGGAAAACAACGAAAATACAAAATTATTAAATTAGAAACAGCGAAAATACGAAAGAGTGAAAAAACGAAAACATAGAAACAACGAAAATGCCGAACAAAGATTCAAAATAACGAAAATCAAAATGAACGAAAACTCGAAATTATGAATATTCGGAAAACGGAAATCAAAACAACGAAAATACTGAACAAAGATTAAAAATAACAAATATCAAAATGAACGAAAAAAAAATAATAAATAAATTACGAATATTCGGAAAACGGAAATCAAAACAACTAATTTGTTAGTTCTGAAATATTTCTGGACGTTGGCCAATAAGCTTGTACCTTCCCCTGAAGAGGTTGTCCCTTCCCCCAATGAGCTTGTTTCTTATTCCCTTGTGTGTTTTTCTGTGTTAGACTGCAGTGAATTCCATCCAGAGTCCAGATAGGGTGTGGTTGGGTAGGTGGCACTGTTTTGGTGGATTTGTGAGTTAAGTTGTGACTTGTGAGAGAGAAATTCTTTGTTTCTTAAGCATACTCTGTCTAGATTTAAATTTCTATATTACGAATTATGCCCCGATTACAAATCTACGAAAACAATTGTCAGGGCCCGGACTGGCGGCTAGTGAGGACACAGGAGGTGGATCCTCTGTGCCAGAGAGGCGAAGGCACGGGTCGCACTGGAGGACCGGTTCTAAGCAGCTACCGGTTTTCACCAGAGCCCCGCCGCAAGGCGGGATGGACTTGCTGCGGCGGTAGCAACCAGGTCGTGTCCCCCAGTAGCGGCTCGACTTCTCTGGCAGCTGAGATAGGCCCGGTACACTGGGACTAGGCAGAGGCAAGGTCAGACGTAGCGGAAGGTCAGGGCAGGCGGCAATGGTACGTAGTCAGGGGCAACGGCAGAAGGTCAGATACACTGGAAAGGCAAGTACAAAACGCTTTCTCAGGGCACTAAGGCAACAAGATCCAGCAAGGACAGGAAGGGGGAGTGGGTTTTTAAGTGTTTTGGAGTGTGACACAGTAATTGGACCAGGCTCCAATCAATGGTGCACTGGCCCTTTAAATTTAAGAAGACCGGCGCGCGCGCACCCTAGAGAGCAGCGGGACCGCGCGCGCCGGGACGGAGCAGGGGGAGGAGGCCGGTGAGCAGGATGGGATGTGATCCGCGGGCGGACAGGTGCCGCCGCATGGATCGCATCCCCGCCAGCATCAGAGCAGCGCTCACGGTCAGAGGAGCCGACCGGAGCGCTGCAGGGGACAGACGCCGCGGGCGCTCCGGGATGGATGGGACACCCGGAGCGCTCGGCGTTACAGTACCCCCCCTTAGGTCTCCCCCTCTTCTTGGAACCCAAGAATCTTCGGATGAGCTCTTTATCTAAAATGTTGGCCTCAGGTTCCCAGGACCTTTCCTCAGGACCACAGTTCTCCCAATCCACTAAAAAACATTTTTTACCTCGGATGAGCTTGGAGGCGAGGATCTCTTTCACCAAGAAGACATCAGAAGAACCAGAGACAGGAGCAGGAGCAGTGACCTTAGGGGAAAATCGGTTAAGAATGAGGGGTTTAAGAAGAGACACATGAAAAGAGTTGGGAATACGAAGAGAAGGAGGAAGGTGGAGCTTGTAAGAAACAGAATTGATTTGTTTTTTGATTTTAAATGGCCCGAGGTAACGAGGGCCCAGCTTGTAGCTAGGTACCCGAAACCGAACATATTTGGAGGAGAGCCACACTTTGTCACCAGGGGCATAGACAGGAGGGATTCTTCTTTTTTTATCTGCATGTCTCTTCATGCAGGCAGAGGCCAGTGAGAGCGACTTTTGAGTCTCTTTCCAGATAGAGGCAAAGTCCTGAGTAAATTCATCCACGGCCGGAACTCCAGAAGACGTGGGAATGGGGAGGGGGGCAATGGGTGACGGCCGTAGACCACAAAGAAAGGTGACTTGGAGGAAGATTCAGAGTTCTTGAAATTGTATGAGAATTCTGCCCAGGGCAATAGGTCGACCCAATTGTCTTGACGGGCGGAGACAAAATGTCGTAGGTAGTCGCCAAGGACCTGGTTAACTCTCTCCACCTGTCCATTGGACTGCGGGTGATAAGCGGAAGAAAAATTCAACTTAATTTTTAGTTGAGTACAGAGAGCTCTCCAAAATTTTGAGATGAATTGAACACCTCTATCCGAGACGATATGTGAGGGCAGCCCATGGAGGCGGAAAATTTGAAGAAAAAAATGCTTCGCCAACTGAGGTGCAGTAGGCAGACCAGGGAGCGGGACAAAATGAGCCATTTTAGAAAAGCGGTCAACGATCACCCAGATGACAGTGTTACTACGAAACAAAGGGAGGTCCGTGATGAAATCCATGGCGATGTGGGACCATGGTTGTTCAGGCACAGGTAGGGGAAGGAGAAGACCTGCAGGCTTCTGGCGAGGCGTCTTGTCACGTGCACAGATAGTACAGGCCCGTACAAAGTCAGTCACATCTTCCTCCTGGGTAGGCCACCAATAGTGTCTGGCAATCAATTGTATGGATTTTTTGATCCCAGCGTGACCGGCTAGATGAGAGGAATGGCCCCACTTGAGTATCTGAAGCCGAAGGCGTGGAGGAACGAAAGTCTTTCCTGGAGGAATTGGCACGAGAGAAGCGGGAGCAGAGGGAATCAGACACTCAGGGGGTATGATGTGTTGAGGAGGAGTCTCGGTTTCGGAGAAACGGGACAAAGCATCAGCCCTGACATTTTTGTCTGCGGGCCGAAAATGGATCTGGAAGTTGAAGCGGGCAAAGAACAATGACCACCTGGCCTGGCGAGGATTTAGGCGCTGAGCGGACTGAAGGTAGGACAAATTTTTATGGTCAGTGTAGATGGAGATAGGGTGAAGGGATCCTTCCAGGAGATGTCTCCATTCTTCTAATGCCAACTTGATGGCCAACAGTTCACGGTCACCTATGGAATAGTTTTTTCCGGAGGGGAGAAAGTTTTAGAGAAAAAACCACAAGTGACGTTTTTCCCTTTAGCGTTTTTTTTAAGAATCACAGCTCCGGCTCCTACCGAGGAGGCGTCGACTTCAAGGAAGAACGGCTTTAGAGGATCTGGCCGAGACAGGACAGGTGCAGAAGAGAAGGCGGTCTTAAGGCGAGTAAAGGCTTCCTCCGCTTGAGGCGGCCAGGACCTAGGATTCGCGTCTTTTTTGGTCAGTGCCCCTATAGGAGCAATGATGGTGGAGAAGTGGGGTATGAACTGACGATAGTAGTTGGCGAAACCAAGGAAGCGTTGGATAGCCCGAAGTCCAGAGGGGCGTGGCCAACCCAAGACTGCGGAGAGTTTGTCAGGGTCCATTTGAAGACCTTGTCCAGAGACCAGATAACCTAGGAAAGGAAGACTGCTGCGCTCAAAAAGGCATTTTTCAAATTTAGCGTAAAGATGATTTACGCGGAGGCGCTGGAGCACTTGACGGACATGTAGCCGATGTTCCTTAAGGTTGGCAGAGAAGATTAGGATGTCGTCAAGATAGACAACCACACAGGTATACAGTAGGTCCCGTAGGAACGGACAGGTGCCGCCACATGGATCGCATCCCCGCCAGCATCAGAGCAGCGCTCACGGTCAGAGGAGCCGACCGGAGCGCTGCAGGGGGAAAGACGCCGCGGGCGCTTCGGGATGGATGGGACACCTGGAGCACTCAGCGTTACAACAATGTTACGAAAGTACGAATAGATGAGCCGGTCAATCTCACGAAAATACGTATTACAAAATTACGACAAGTAGTGTTTCGAATAAATGGAAAATGTATTCTAACGAAAGTACGAATGTAATTAAATCTACAAAAGTACAATTTTCCAATCAACGTAAATTAGACACGGAAATACGAATCATTGCAAATCAACGAAAATATAGTTCTTACGAAAATACGAACGCGTCCGAATAATAAAATATAACAAAAAGTATGAATTTCGAATCAACGAAAATTAGACTAACGGAAAAACGAATCAACAGAAAAATAACCCTTACGGAAATACGAAAGAGTCCGAACACGATAACTTACAAAATTACGAATCGTTACGAATCAACGGAAACGAACAGAAACTAAACCAAACTAAACAAATTTTTATGTTATGCACATGTCTAGTTGTTGGTGCCAGACTAGCTGGTCTAGTATTTCAAAAACTGCTGATCTACTGGGATTTTCACACACAACCATCTCTCGGGATTACAGAGAATGATCCGTAAAAGAGAAAATACTGCAGTTGCGTGGAGGAAAATGCCTTGTTGATGTCAGAGGATAGAGGAGAATGGGCAGACTGGTTCCAGATGATACAAAGGCAACAGTAACTTAAATAACCACTCGTTACATCCAAGGTATGCAGAATACCATCTCTGAATGCACAACACATCCAACCTTGAAGCAGATGGGCTACAGCAGCAGAAGACCACACCAGGTGCCACTCCTGTCAGCTAAGAACAGGAAACTGAGGCTACAATTCTCACAGGCTCACCAAAATTGGACAATAGAAGATTGGAAAAAGGCTGCCTGGTCTGATGAGTCTCGATTTCAGCTGTGATATTCAGATGGTAAAGTCAGAATTTGGCGTAAACAACATGAACGCACGGATCCATCCTGCCTTGTATTAACTGTTCAGGCTGGTGGTGGTGATGTAATGGTGTGGGGGATATATTCTTGGTACACTTTGGGCCCCTTAGTACCAATTTAAACGCCACGGCTTACCTGAGTATTGTTGCTGACCATGTCCATCCCTTTATGACTACAGTGTCCCCCTCTTCTGATGGCTCCTTCCAGCAGGATAATGCACCATGTCACAAAGCTCCAATCATCTCACCACTGGACCATGAGGTCACTGGACTCCAATGGCTACAACAGACACCAGATCTCATCCAATAGAGCATCTTTGGGATGTGGTGGAAAAGGAGATAGGCATCAAGGATGTGCAGCCGACAAATCTGCAGCAACTGCGTGGTGTTATGATGTCACTTTGGACCAAAATCTCTGAGGCATGTTTCCAACACCTTTGTTGAATCTATGCCATGAAGAATTAAGGCAGTTCTGAAGGGGGTCCAACCCAGTACTAGCAAGGTGCACCTAATAAAGTGGCCGGTGAGTGTATTTATAAGAAGGTTATGCTTACTTACACACCCCTCTTCCAAGTTCTACACTGCTTGGCCTGCCCAACTCTGAACGGCTTCTGTTCATGATCAGCAATGTGAGACCTTTGCTTGTTCACCACTGACTCCATTCACTTCCACAGTCAGTCTTTCAAGTATTTCTGGAAATTACCCATTTAAGGGAAGTCTGGGTGATTTTTTTAGAGGAAGGGGGGTGTGGCACGTCTGTGTGAGAGGACGTGAGATGTGAGAAGGCACAGGAGATAGAGCTCCACTACTGACCGCTTCTATACCGTTTCTATACCCTTATCCTCGATGGGATCCCTTCCCTTATGTGCCCGATGTCTACGTGCATTCTAGGTGCATTGCTGGCCCTGTTTGGTGGCTGTACCAGTGGCTGTTCTGCTATTATGCTCGGTACCTGATATCGGGATTTCGGATTGCTTTTTACATGTTTTTACATGTTTTACATGCCTACTACATCCCTCCACATCTCTCCACTAGGGATGAGCTTCGTGTTCGAGTCGAACATACGTTCGACTCGAACATCGGCTGTTCGATCGTTCGACGAAGATCGAACGATTTGGGCCGTTCGCGCCAAATTCGAGTGACGCGAACGGCCCACAATGCACTACGCCATCGCAGTGTCATCCAGGCGCTGTGATTGGCCAAGCATGCACTGTGACCCCGCATGCTTGGCCAATCACAGCGCCGGCAGCGAGGAGAGCAATGATTGGCCACAGGCAGGATGCCTGTGGCCAATTATTGCTGAGGGTGTTTAGTACACGCCCCACACTATAAAAGGCCGCCAGCACGGCGGCCTAGTGTAGTGTGTTCCGGAGCAGGGATAGAGCAGCATAGGCAGGGACAGTGACTGTTATTTCTTTCTTGCTTAACCTGGATTCCTTTAGTTTAGGGAAAGAGAAGGATAGGTAGGGAGAGTGTCAGTGTGTTTTGTGCTTGTGCTATAGTGTGCTTAAAAAAAACATTTATTCTAGGGACAGAAAACTGTAGGTAGGGACAGTGTCAGTTTCTTTCACTCTGCAAGTCCTTGTTTCCAGGGACCTGGAAGGACAGTGAGTGAATTGTCCTTGTGCTATATTGTGCTTAAAAAAACATTTATTCTAGGGACAGAAAACTGTAGGTAGGGAGAGTGTCAGTTTCTTTCACTCTGCAAGTCCTTGTTTCCAGGGACCTGTAAGGACAGTGAGTGAATTGTCCTTGTGCTATATTGTGATTAAAAAAAACATTTTTTCTAGGGACAGAAAACTGTAGGTAGGGAGAGTGTTTTTTTTCTTTCACTCTGCAAGTCCTTGTTTCCAGGGACCTGGAAGGACAGTGAGTGAATTGTCCTTGTGCTATATTGTGCTTAAAAAAAAACATTTTTTCTAGGGACAGAAAACTGTAGGTAGGGAGAGTGTTTATTTTCTTTCACTCTGCAAGTCCTTGTTTCCAGGGACCTCTAAGGACAGTGAGTGAATTGTCCTTGTGCTATATTGTGCTTAAAAAAAACATTTATTCTAGGGACAGAAAACTGTAGGTAGGGAGAGTGTCAGTTTATTTCACTCTGCAAGTCCTTGTTTCCAGGGACCTGGAAGGACAGTGAGTGAATTGTCCTTGTGCTATATTGTGATTAAAAAAAACATTTATTCTAGGGACAGAAAACTGTAGGTAGGGAGAGTGTCAGTTTATTTCACTCTGCAAGTCCTTGTTTCCAGGGACCTGGAAGGACAGTGAGTGAATTGTCCTTGTGCTATATTGTGATTAAAAAAAACATTTTTTCTAGGGACAGAAAACTGTAGGTAGGGAGAGTGTTTTTTTTCTTTCACTCTGCAAGTCCTTGTTTCCAGGGACCTGGAAGGACAGTGAGTGAATTGTCCTTGTGCTATATTGTGCTTAAAAAAAAACATTTTTTCTAGGGACAGAAAACTGTAGGTAGGGAGAGTGTTTATTTTCTTTCACTCTGCAAGTCCTTGTTTCCAGGGACCTCTAAGGACAGTGAGTGAATTGTCCTTGTGCTATATTGTGCTTAAAAAAAACATTTATTCTAGGGACAGAAAACTGTAGGTAGGGAGAGTGTCAGTTTATTTCACTCTGCAAGTCCTTGTTTCCAGGGACCTGGAAGGACAGTGAGTGAATTGTCCTTGTGCTATATTGTGATTAAAAAAAACATTTTTTCTAGGGACAGAAAACTGTAGGTAGGGAGAGTGTTTTTTTCTTTCACTCTGCAAGTCCTTGTTTCCAGGGACCTGTAAGGACAGTGAGTGAATTGTCCTTGTGCTTTATTGTGCTTAAAAAAAACATTTATTCTAGGGACAGAAAACTGTAGGTAGGGAGAGTGTCAGTTTATTTCACTCTGCAAGTCCTTGTTTCCAGGGACCTGGAAGGACAGTGAGTGAATTGTCCTTGTGCTATATTGTGATTAAAAAAAACATTTTTTCTAGGGACAGAAAACTGTAGGTAGGGAGAGTGTTTTTTTTCTTTCACTCTGCAAGTCCTTGTTTCCAGGGACCTGTAAGGACAGTGAGTGAATTGTCCTTGTGCTATATTGTGCTTAAAAAAAAACATTTATTCTAGGGACAGAAAACTGTAGGTAGGGAGAGTGTCAGTTTATTTCACTCTGCAAGTCCTTGTTTCCAGGGACCTGTAAGGACAGTGAGTGAATTGTCCTTGTGCTATATTGTGATTAAAAAAAACATTTTTTCTAGGGACAGAAAACTGTAGGTAGGGAGAGTGTTTTTTTTCTTTCACTCTGCAAGTCCTTGTTTCCAGGGACCTGGAAGGACAGTGAGTGAATTGTCCTTGTGCTATATTGTGCTTAAAAAAAAACATTTTTTCTAGGGACAGAAAACTGTAGGTAGGGAGAGTGTTTATTTTCTTTCACTCTGCAAGTCCTTGTTTCCAGGGACCTCTAAGGACAGTGAGTGAATTGTCCTTGTGCTATATTGTGCTTAAAAAAAACATTTATTCTAGGGACAGAAAACTGTAGGTAGGGAGAGTGTCAGTTTATTTCACTCTGCAAGTCCTTGTTTCCAGGGACCTGGAAGGACAGTGAGTGAATTGTCCTTGTGCTATATTGTGATTAAAAAAAACATTTTTTCTAGGGACAGAAAACTGTAGGTAGGGAGAGTGTTTTTTTCTTTCACTCTGCAAGTCCTTGTTTCCAGGGACCTGTAAGGACAGTGAGTGAATTGTCCTTGTGCTATATTGTGCTTAAAAAAAACATTTATTCTAGGGACAGAAAACTGTAGGTAGGGAGAGTGTCAGTTTATTTCACTCTGCAAGTCCTTGTTTCCAGGGACCTGGAAGGACAGTGAGTGAATTGTCCTTGTGCTATATTGTGATTAAAAAAAACATTTTTTCTAGGGACAGAAAACTGTAGGTAGGGAGAGTGTTTTTTTTCTTTCACTCTGCAAGTCCTTGTTTCCAGGGACCTGGAAGGACAGTGAGTGAATTCTCCTTGTGCTATATTGTGCTTAAAAAAAACATTTATTCTAGGGACAGAAAACTGTAGGTAGGGAGAGTGTCAGTTTATTTCACTCTGCAAGTCCTTGTTTCCAGGGACCTGTAAGGACAGTGAGTGAATTGTCCTTGTGCTATATTGTGATTAAAAAAAACATTTTTTCTAGGGACAGAAAACTGTAGGTAGGGAGAGTGTTTTTTTTCTTTCACTCTGCAAGTCCTTGTTTCCAGGGACCTGTAAGGACAGTGAGTGAATTGTCCTTGTGCTATATTGTGCTTAAAAAAAAACATTTATTCTAGGGACAGAAAACTGTAGGTAGGGAGAGTGTCAGTTTATTTCACTCTGCAAGTCCTTGTTTCCAGGGACCTGTAAGGACAGTGAGTGAATTGTCCTTGTGCTATATTGTGATTAAAAAAAACATTTTTTCTAGGGACAGAAAACTGTAGGTAGGGAGAGTGTTTTTTTTCTTTCACTCTGCAAGTCCTTGTTTCCAGGGACCTGTAAGGACAGTGAGTGAATTGTCCTTGTGCTATAGTGTGCTTAAAAAAACATTTATTCTAGGGACAGAAAACTGTAGGTAGGGACAGTGTCAGTTTCTTTCACTCTGCAAGTCCTTGTTTCCAGGGACCTGGAAGGACAGTGAGTGAATTGTCCTTGTGCTATATTGTGATTAAAAAAAACATTTTTTCTAGGGACAGAAAACTGTAGGTAGGGAGAGTGTTTTTTTTCTTTCACTCTGCAAGTCCTTGTTTCCAGGGACCTGTAAGGACAGTGAGTGAATTGTCCTTGTGCTATATTGTGCTTAAAAAATATATTTTTTCTAGGGACAGAAAACTGTAGGTAGGGAGAGTGTCAGTTTCTTTCACTGTGAAAGTCCTTGTTTCAAGGGACAGAGAAGGACACCTGAAGGTAGCCCTTATTGCTTTTTTCCCATCTCCCTGCAGGCCATCTATTAGAATGTCTGGAAGGCAAACAAGGAGAGGCAGACAGTCAGGAGGCAATAAAAGAGGGCAAGCAGGCTCTGTGTCTGGGGGCAACAGTGCTGGTCGTGGACGCGGTGCATTGTCATCAGCACATGGCCATGGGACACGCTTGTCCTTCTTTTCGGCAGCTGGACATGTTGAGCCACATCATGCCGAAGACTTGGTAGAGTGGATGACCAAGCCCTCCTCCTCCTCCTCATCCTCTCTCACCCAGGCTCAGGGTACTGGAAAAGCAGCTGCCAAAGCGTCGTCTTCCCTGGTATCAATGTCAGACAAATCATCAGTCACTCCTTCCCTAGACCCACCATGTCCTCCTCCTGAGGAGTCCCCCGAACTGTTTCAGCACAGTGTTGGGTACATGCTCCAGGAGGATGCCCAGCGTTTCGAAGGGTCTGATGATGAAACCCAGCTAGAGGAAGGCAGTAGCGTGAGAGCAGACAGAGGGGATGCTCAAGAAGGACACCAATCTGGCAGTCATGTTCCAGCAGCTGCAGCATACTGCCAGATTGGCTCCAGTGATGAGGAGGGAGGGGATGATGAGGTCACTGACTCCACGTGGGTGCCTAATAGGAGAGAGGAGGAGGAGGAGGATGAGGAGGAGGCACATCTCCAACGAGGCAGGATGCCCTTTGGTGGCCAGCGTAAGGGCAGTACACCGACGGAATCACACCGCAGAGCTCCGCCTGTGCAGGGCGCTGCCTCTGCCCGTCATTCAAAAAGTTCTTTGGTGTGGGCCTTTTTTGAGGCTAGTGCATCAGATCGCACAGCTGCTGTTTGCAACATATGTCTCAAGCGTATATCGCGTGGCCAAAACATCAGCCGCTTGGGTACCACATGCCTGACCAGACATATGTTGACCTGCCATGCAGCTCGTTGGCAAGCCTACCTCAAAGACCCACACCAAAGAACAAAGCGGACCTCTCCTTGCACCGCATCAGCTGGGATCTCCAACCCCACTATAACTTCAGTCCTCTCTGAAACATGCACTGAGAGGAATGAAGGTGTAGAATTAGGTGTGTCACAGCCAAGTACTTGCGCCCACTCTGCTAGCAGTACACCGACGTCCGATTCTAGCAGGCAAATTTCCCTGCCCCAGCTGCTGGACCGTCGAAAGAAGTTCACTCCCAGCCATCCACATGCCCAGCGGTTGAATGCTAGCTTGGCTAAATTGCTAGCGCTTCAACTGCTGCCTTTTCAGTTGGTAGACTCGGCCCCCTTCCGTGAGTTTGTGCAATGTGCGGTTCCTCAGTGGCAGGTTCCCAAACGCCACTTTTTCTCACGGAAGGCTATTCCGGCTCTCTACCGGCATGTGGAAGGCAATGTCTTGGCCTCGCTGGACAGGGCGGTCAGCGGTAAGGTGCATATTACCGCTGACTCATGGTCCAGCAGGCATGGACAGGGACGTTACCTTTCTTTCACGGCCCATTGGGTCACTCTTTTGGCAGCTGGGAAGGATTCAGGACAAGGTGCAGTAGTGTTGGAGGTTGTCCCACCGCCACGCCTCCAAAATGCTACTACTGGTTGTGACACACCTCTCTCCTCCACCCCCTCCTCTTCTTCTTCCTCCATGGCCTCTTCCTGTGGTTTGTCCTATGAACCAGCGGTGCTCCGTAGCCGTTCACGGGGCTACGCAAGTACGCAGGCAAAAAGATGCCATGCCGTGCTTGCGCTGGTGTGTTTGGGGGACAGAAGCCACACTGGGGCAGAGGTCCTGTCTGCTCTGCAGGGCCAGGCCGAGAGGTGGTTGACGCCACGCCAGCTTAAGCCAGGAATGGTGGTTTGCGACAATGGCACCAACCTCCTCTCCGCCCTCCGACAGGGACAACTGACCCATGTGCCCTGTGTGGCTCACGTCCTTAACCTGGTGGTGCAGCGCTTCTTGGGCAGGTACCCGGGCTTACAGGATGTCCTGAGGCAGGCCAGGAAAGTCTGTGTGCATTTCCGCAGATCTTATAATGCCAGTGCTCGCCTGGCTGAGCTGCAAAAGGAGTTGAACCTGCCCAAGAACCGCCTTATATGTGACATGCCCACCAGGTGGAACTCAACGTTGGCCATGCTGCAGCGGCTGCACACGCAGCAGAGGGCCATCAATGAGTACCTGTGCGACTACGGCACCAGGACAGGGTCAGGGGAGCTTGGTTTTTTTTCTCCACGCCAGTGGGGCATGATCAGGGATGCATGCACTGTCCTGGCACCATTTGAGGAGGCCACGAGGATGGTGAGCAGTGACAGTGCATGCATCAGTGACACTGTACCTCTTGTCCACCTGTTGGAGCACACGCTGCGTGGAATAATGGACAGGGCACTTGAGGCAGAACAGAGGCAGGAAGAGGAGGACTTCCTTGCCTCTCAAGGCCCCCTTTACCCAGACAGTGTTCCTTCTGTCCCACCCATCGCACAGGAAGAGGAGGAGGAGGAGGAGGAGGAGGATTGTGTCAGCATGGAGGTGGAGGCTGGCACTCAGCATCATCAGCAGCAGTCTTTTAGGGATGATTTACAGTCCCAAGAAACCAGTGGACTTGTACGTGGCTGGGAGGAGGTGGCTGCGGATCATGTCGTCCTTAGTGACCCAGAGGACTCCGGAGCGAATGCCTCAGCAAACCTACGCTGCATGGCCTCCCTGATCCTGCAAAGTCTGCGGAAGGATCCTCGTATTCTTCGGATCAAGGAGAGGGACCATTACTGGCTGGCCACTCTCCTTGATCCACGGTACAAGGGTAAGGTTGCGGACCTTATGTTACCGTCGCAGAGGGAGCAGAGGATGAGACAACTCCGGGAGGCCTTGCAGAAAGGTCTGTGCAACGCGTTCCCAGAGACTGGGAGGTTGCAAACTCCTGGTCCTGGACAACGAGTTGCTGAGGCTTCGGCCAGTCAAAGAAGGAGCGGTGGGGAAGGTGGCCGTCTGACCGATGCGTTCAGACAATTCTTTAGTCCGCAGCCCCAAAGTATGATCGGTTCCAGCAACCATCGCCAGCGTCTGATAAACATGGTGCAGGAATATCTAGGGGCAAGGTCAGACTTGGACACCTTCCCCACCGAAAATCCTCTGGCTTACTGGGTCTTGAGGATGGATCACTGGCCAGAGCTTGCACAGTATGCAATTGAGCTACTGGCCTGTCCTGCATCCAGCGTTCTTTCGGAACGCACATTCAGTGCTGCTGGAGGATTTGTCACGGATCACAGGGTGCGCCTGTCCACCGACTCGGTTGATCGACTGACTTTCATCAAGATGAACCAGTCTTGGATCACCACCAGCTACCACACACCTGATGCTGATATAACAGACTAATTGATTTTAACATGTCACATCCCTTCAAGACTGATGCTGATGCTGAGTGCCTGTGCTGTTATGTTGACTGGCTATCCTCCTCCTCCGAGTCCTCAATGATACGATTGATGATGATAGCTTGTAAGATCATTTTTGTTTATGGGTGCCGCCACCAGTGGCTAAGGCCCAATTTTTCAGCCCCTGTTTAACAGGGGCGTGTAATTACAATTTTTGAAGCAATACTTTGCAACAGGGCTCATTGCTGTGCTCCAAGTACAGTATCTGTGAGGAGTTGCAGTGTTGTGCCACCAGTGCCTAAGGCCCAATTTTTCAGCCCCTGTTTAACAGGGGCGTGTCATTACAATTTTTGAAGCAATACTTTGCAACAGGGCTCATTGCTGTGCTCCAAGTACAGTATCTGTGAGGAGTTGCAGTGTTGTGCCACCAGTGCCTAAGGCCCAATTTTTCAGCCCCTGTTTAACAGGGGCGTGTCATTACAATTTTTGAAGCAATACTTTGCAACAGGGCTCATTGCTGTGCTCCAAGTACAGTATCTGTGAGGGGTTGCAGTGTTGTGCCACCAGTGCCTAAGGCCCAATTTTTCAGCCCCTGTTCAACAGGGGCATGTAATTACAATTCTTGATCTAATAATTCACAGCAGGGCCCATTGCTGCACCCACCAAGAGTAACTGTCAGGGCTTACAGTGTTGTGGCACCAGCACCACCATCAAAGGCCCAATTTTTACTACCACTGTTCAACAATTATATGTAATTAAAATTCCTGATATAATAGTTGACAGCAGGGCGTTCCAGCACCAACCAAGAGTAACTGTGAGTGCTTACAGTGTTGTGCCAACACCAACAACTAAGGGGCCTATTTCTGCAGAGTATATACGGCAGGTCCCTACTTTCAAACATCCAACTTACAAACGACTCCTACTTGCAAACGCAAGAAGACAACAGGAAGTGAGAGGAAATCTACCACTAGGAAGGAAAATTCTCTCCTGTAAGAATAAATATGGGAGAAAGGTGTCTCCTCTGTACTGATGCTTTATCAGCAATCCTTGTTTCAAGAAAAAGACCACATTTCAAAAAGAGTTGTCATTGGGACGGAAAGTGAGGTGAAATGTTCTGAACAGGGGCACAGACAGCAAAACAAATGTTACAGGGGTGATAACCCTTACCTATGTTTTCCAAAAAGTTTAAAAATAGATTTTTGGTCTGGAGCTACACTTCAACAATGTACCTGTTCAAAATTACAAACAGACTCTACATAAGAACAAACCTACAGTCCCTGTCTTGTATGCACCGCCTGTATAGGGCTGTTCAGAGTATATAGGGCCTTTTTTATTTTATGTGCGGGGTTCCCCTTAATATCCATACAAGACCCAAAGGGGCTGGTAATGGGCTGGGGTAGGGGGGGGGGGGGTCATGGGGTAGCTATGCCATTTTTCTTAAAGAATTTCATCCATATTACCGGGACCAGACATTACATTAAAGCCGCAAGCAGTTTTAAATGGCTTTTTTTTCCTTTAGAAGTGTCATTTTGTGCAGGGACAGTTCTAAACACGGGAAACACGTGGCACTTCACAGGCATACTTTAGACACCCCCCAGGTACGATATTTAAAGGAATATTTGACTTTTTTTTTTTCACTTTATGCATCATTAAAATGACTGCTCCCGAAAAACGACCGTTTTTAAAACTTCTTTTTGCATTGATACATGTCCCCTGGTGCAGAACCCGGGTTCCCAAACCCTTTTTAGGACAATAACATGCATAATAGTTGTTATAATTAGCACTTTAGAATTCGAACGTTCGCATCCATTGTATTTAATAGGGTTCTAATGTTCGTTCGAACTTTCGGTCCGTTCGCGGGTTCTGGTGCGAACCGAACCCGGGGGTGTTCGGCTCATCACTACTCTCCACATTCCTCCACAGTATTTCTACAGAACTCTGGCAGACATATCGCTTGTACACAGCTGAAGCGGCTGCTATGGCTGATGCTGCCTTGACTACAATTGACTACAATTAGTCTTCAGCTGATACACACCCCTTAACTCGTGGCTTCTGGCTTTCAACTTCCGGCAAATGCTTCCAGATCCCGGTATCTAGGTGTACGGCTTACGGTGTATGCTGATCGTTGACGGCTCACGACCGACCTGATCTACGCTGCTAGTTTGCGGCATACTGCCCTCAGGCTCCGGTCCTCAGCTTTTGGCTTCCTGGCTTCTGCTCTTTAATCCACGCTCTTCACGGTGTCTGGCTGTTGGATTTTAGATCACCGTTCCTGGATTCCTAACTGAAGCTCACTGAACATAGTGCATAGTGCACAGCTTACGGTCCACGGCTATCAGATCCCGGTATTTGATCCCTAGCAAACGCTTTGTAACTCTCTGCTCCACTCTGTGGCTCTGCAATTGCCCCTGCTTCCTGCCTTCGGATCCCAGGCACAAGCTCCCAACTCCCAGCTTCAGGCACAAGCTCTCTGCTTCCAACCTCTGGTCCGCTCCGCTCTGGGGCTCTGCAATCGCCCCCCGCTTCCTACCTTCGGATCCCAGGCACAAGCTCCTGGCTCCCAGCCTCAGGCACAAGCTCCCTGCTCCCAGCCTATGGTCCGCTCCGCTCTGTGGCTCCGCAATCGCCCCCGCTTCCTCCCTTCAGATCTCAGGCACAAGCTCCCGGCTCCCAGCTCCAAGGCTTCCAGGGTTTCAACTCATGGCTTGCAGTACAGCACTGAGGACAAAGTGGCTTGAAACCAGGTACATTTTCTGAAGTTATATATAATTAATATACAAAGACTTGATTTGGGGCTGGAACTGTACAAATATTTTATTGGATAACATATAATTCGATAATGTGGAGGTGGTGAAAAACTTTAAAATTTGAATAGACTATATCTGGATAGAACTTCCAAGTTTTGATAATTGATCCTGGACTTTGAAATTTTCTATCTCTACCTCCTGATTGTATTGTCAATAACTCAGCAATGTACCTCTGAGCCTCACCATATTTTGGGACTTAAATGACTATAATCTATTATATAACTGAGCATTATTTTTTTGTACCTTTCCTTTTCTTTTTCTTTTTTTTTTAATTTGTACCAGTAGGGGCTGTGTAATATCTTTATGAATTAAAGGTGGTAACAGAAGGAAACATCACAATTACTACCTCAGCTACTGGGAAATTTTCTAGCGCTTTAGTAGCTCTCCAACTGCTATATACATAAATATATAGACATATAAAGACGGGGGAGCCTGTTGGTGTGACCTATGAGAAATTGAGCCAGTGTAAGATTATTGTGAGCTAATTGTGAGCCTACTAGACTTCAAAAATGACACACAGGACTAAGAAGGATGTGGGGAGCGAAGAACAAGCTACCAATGAAAGCTCTTTGCAGAGAAGTTCAGATAAAAAACACCAAAACAAATCTCAGCTCGGCTAGAAAAATTCGCACACAATCCAAACATTCCCACTTTGGTCACTACTACGGCCAAAGATGAAACACAAGCTGTCATTTCTAACCTAATACAAGGCCCATTAGAGTCACTGGAGTTAGCTAAAGAAGTGCAGGCCACTGGAGGAGGGACTATGGAAATAGAGTCGGATGATACCGCAAGCCATGAAATATCACAGAGTGATCTACATGATATACCTGCTAAACCAGCTATGGCACTAAATATTTCAAATAGCTGCAATAGCTCAAATAGTTCGAACGCAGAGTGTGCAATTACATTAACAGACATTATGAGGGCTATTAATGCATGTAATAACTCTCTGAATGTTCTAGCACATAAACTAGAGGGAATGAGGGAAGATATGAATTTGTTCAGACAAGACTTGAATTCAACGAAAGAAAGAATAACAGGTGCGGAAGAAACAATAAGTACACTTGAAGATTCCCTACAAACAATCATGAAGTTTGAGAAAAAAACTACACAACAACTATCTTTCTATGATTCTCGTTTGGAGGATTTGGAGAATCGCCTCCGAAGAAACAATATTAGGGTAGTAGGTCTACCCGAACGGGCAGAAGGTAACAAGCCTGTAGAATTTATAGAAAAAGGGCTTAAAGATACTATGGGTGCAGAACATTTTTCCTCTCTTTTTGCTGTGAAACGGGCACACAGAGTAGCGGCACGCGGCCCGCCCTTAGGAGAGCAATCAAGACCAAGAACTTTTATTTTTTAGATGATGAATTATAAAGACAGAGATATGATACTACAAAGAGCTAGACAACTTGGAGATATAAGGATGAATGGCTCAAATTAATTTTTTTCCCCCCGATTTTTCAGCAAATGTACAGTGCCAAAGGGCAGGATTTATGGATGTAAAACAACGCCTGAAACAGATGGACTTTTCCTATGCTATGCTATTTCCAGCTAAACTAAAAGTAATGACTCAGGACAAGACTTTTATTTTTACATCGCCAGACTCAACACACAACCGAGAATCTCGTCGTAAAAAAACCTGTTGTTTTTCTCGACGAAATTCTTGTCAAGCTTGACGAGATTCTTGTCAAGCTTTCCTTGCATACACACTCTGTCAATTCCAAATCTCGTTGTTGTAAAGCGCGGTCACGTACAACACGTACGACGGCAGTATAAAGGGGAAGTTCAATTCCAATGGAGCCACCCCTTGGGCTGCTTTTGCTGATCTTGTGTTACCGCGTGTTAGTAAAAGTTTGGGGAGAGATGATTCGCGCTTTTCAGTCTTCGTGCACGACCAGTTTTCTCGTCTCGTCGGATTCTCCACGACCAGTTTTCTCATCGGGATTCTCGTCGGCCTGTTTCCCGACGAGAATCCTGACGAGAAAATAGAGAGCAGATTCCCGGCAGTTTTCTCGACAAGAAACATTACACACGAACGGTTTTCTCTGCAAGAAAGCTCTCCCAGCAATTTTCTTGTCGTTTCTTGCTGAGAAAACCGGTCGTGTGTACGAGGCTTTAGTCTCCCAATGGCTGGATAGCCATCCACGGTTAAACAATTTTTTTTCTTTTTTTCAAGACATGGTGTGACAACTTTTTTTCTCTCCTTTTTTTTTCTCTCCTCCTCTTTCCTTTTCCTTTGGAGATCTAGTTTTTATTTTTTCCCGAGGAGGGAAAAGGGGGGGGGGGAGAGGGAAGGGAAAGAGGGAAGGGAAAGTATAGAAATAGAGGGGTTAGGGTGGGATCCATTTTTTTGGGGTCTTTTTGATCGTATAACCCCTATGATTGTTTCAATGTTTTGGTGTGTATATCATTGTTTTTGTTTGTGTATCAATGTTTTTTTGTGTGAGTCTCTATGTGCACATATTTCCAGCATTTTTATGTGCTGGTTCGAGTGTGCTTGTCTGTTTTTGTTCCTGTGTTTGTCTTTGTATCTGTGTTTGTTATTAGTCTGTGTATACCTCCTATTAGATAACTGCTCATTAACTCTACTCCTTTGCTCAGGTCTCCAGTTTGATCCCCTGTCCCTGTCCCTGTCCCCCCTCCCCTTTCACCTCCTCCCTATTAGTGTTATAGATATAGCTTCTAAATGAATTATAACTGAAGTAAAAATGATGATATTGCCTTAAAGCGGTGCTCCGCCGTTAAAAAATATTAAAAGCCAGCAGCTACACATACTGCAGCTGCTGACTTTTAATATATGGACACTTACCTGTCCTGGAGTCCAGCGACGTCTGCAGCAGAAGACGAGCAATTGCTCGTCTATCTGCTGCCCCCACCGCCATCCTCGGTGAGGGAATCAGGGAGTGAAGCGTTCCGGCTTCACTGCCCGGTTCCCTACGGCGCATGCACGAGTCGCGCAGCGCCGTCCTTACTGGTCACTGTTGTGTTCTGGGAGCCGAGTGTTTCCCAGAACACAACGGACGTTCTGCGGGAAGTGACGCACTACCCGCAGAATACCCGCAGAGAGGACTCCCGGAAGTGGGTGCAAATACCTGTCTTAGACAGGTATCTGCACCCCCCTTCCCCCTGAAAGGTGCCAAATGTGACACCGGAGGGGGGGAGGGTTCCGATGAGCAGAAGTTCCACTTTAGGGTGGAGCTCCGCTTTAAGGTCCCTCAAAGGGATGTGATAGTTTCATGGAATGTTACAGGTCTGGGCACTTCATCTAAGCGACAAGCGATTTTTACGTCATTGACAAGATTCTCACCTTCTATAATCTGCCTCCAGAAAACTCATTTACTTCCTCACACTTTACATTACTTAAAGGGGTTGTAAAGGTTTGTTTTTTATTTTCTAAATAGGTTCCTTTAAGCTAGTGCATTGTTGGTTCACTTACCTTTTCCTTAGATTTCCCTTCGAAATATTTTTCTTTGTCTGAATTTCTCACTTCCTGTTCCTCCTCAGTAAGCTGTTCAGTAAGCTGTTCTGGCTGACTCAACACCACTCGGATGATGGTGTGAAGTTTAGTGAGGAGAAACAGGAAGTGAGAAATTCAGACAAAGAAAAAAAACATTTAGAAGGTAAATCAAAGGAAAAGGTAAGTGAACCAACAATGCACTAGCTTAAAGGAACCTATTTAGAAAATAAAAAACTAACCTTTACAACCCCTTTAAGGAAAAGGCAGTTTACAACTCAATTTCATTCAACATATATATCATATTCTAGAGGGGTATCTATACTCATAGCTAACACAATAGACTTTAAATGTAGGCAGGTTAAGAAGGATAATAGGGGCAGGTATATTTTTTTAGATTGTTTATTAGCTTGACAAAGATGTGTATTGGCGAACATCTATATTCCCCCACCCTACACCCCGGAAATACTGAAAGAATTTATTGTGTTTGTATCTGATAAATCAGATCGCCTCTGGTTATTAACCGGGGACTTCAATAATTGTATGATTCCATCAATAGATAAACTTTGTCCATCTGATAAACAATACCCGGAAGGGTTTACGGCCTTCGCTAAATATATTACGGAGATGGGGCTGTTTGATATTTGGAGACTGCGAAATCCAGTGAGTAGACAATTCTCATGTTCCTTCGAGTACATATAAAACTCTTTCTAGAATAGATCTGGCGTTAGGATCCCACTCCATGTTGCCATATCTTTGTGAGATTAAATATGAGGCCAGAGGCATATCAGACCACTCTCCCCTGGTCTTATCCTTTTTTTTTAAGACCAACAAGGGAGATAAGCTATGGAAGGTCAATCCTTACTGGATACTCTTTCCTCCTGATGACATCAAATTAGAGATTACTACTTTTCAGCAAATAAATAAATGTACAGTCTCACCCTTAATATACTGGGACGCACAAAAAGCCTACCTTAAGCCTCGTACACACGACCGGTTTTCTCGGCATGAAATGACAAGAAAACTGCTGGGAGAGCTTTCTTGCAGAGAAAACCGTTCGTGTGTATGGTTTCTTGTCTTGCCGGGAATCTCAACGAGAAAAATAGAGGACCTGCTCTCTATTTTCTCGTCAGGATTCTCGTTTTTCTCGTTGGGATTCTCGTCAGCCTGTTTCCCAACGAGAAAACCGGTCGTGTGTATGCTTTTCCAAGTCTTAAAAAACGTGCATGCTCAGAATCAAGTATGAGACGGGAGGGCTCCTTCTGGTAAAACTAGCATTCGTAATGGAGATAGCACATTCGTCACTCTGTAACGAACTGAAAGCACGAAGACTGAAAAGCGCGAATCGTCTCTCACCAAACTTTTACTAACACGAGATCATCAAACGCAGCCCAATGGGTGGCTCCATTGTAATCGAACTTCCCCTTAATACTGCCGTCGTATGTGTTGTACGTCACCACGCTTTACAATGACGAGATTTTTAATTGACAGTGTGTATGCAAGGAAAGCTTGACAAGAATCCCGTCAAGCTTGACAAGAATCTCGTCGAGAAAACCGACGCTTTTTTTTTACAAGGGAATTCTTGGCCGTGTGTATGAGGCTTTAGAGGTCTTTTTATTTCACAAATATCCAAAAAAAATAAGCAATTTAGAAAATGGGAAAAAATCCTGGCTGATACATAGACAAGCTGAAGCAGTCTATGTATCTAACCCTAATAAAGACACTTAAATGCAATGGACACATAGTCAAGAAAAATATGCACAAGTAGCTATTAAGAAAGCAGAAAACAAAAGTTTTTTTTTTTGCAGCAACCTTATTTCGAGGAGGGAGAAGGTACAGGACACATATTGGGCTCTGTGGTAAAAATGCAGCGCTCCTCGTCCCTTATAACTGAAATTCAATCCTCTGTACATGGAAGACTAGCAAAACCCCAGAGATTCTTGAGGTGTTTCGGATTTTTTACCAGGAGCTATACGAAAGTAGGATGAGAGAACAGGAGGGGGAGGTGGAAAAAAAAATTCAGACTATTAATTTGCCAATGTTACTAGATGATGAGAAAGAGATACTAGAGAGACCATTAAAGTGGAGTTCCACCCTGAATTTTTTTTCCCAAAAATGTAAAAAATTATTGAAAAAAAAAATTTTTTTACTTACCTTAAATAGCGGTTGCTATGCGGAAGTCCCTAATCTTCCTCTTCATCGTCCGCGGCAGGTCTCCTTCCTCCGTCCTACTCGCTGTGTCTTCTGGTGAATGGGGCGCGCTGCCTTCTGGAAACTGTGTGTATCCCAGAGAGCAGCCGGCCCATTCACAAAACGCTCCGCGGCTCACGCATGCGCAGTAGGAAACGGGCAGTGAAGCCCCACGGCTTCACTGCCTGTTTCCCTTACTGAGGATGGTGTCGTCGGGAGCTGCCAGCGCCGAGGGATCGGCCTCGGGGGGGCTGACATCATGGGCGAGTAGGACAGGTAAGTGTTCTTATTAAAAGTCAGCAGCTACAATGTTTGTAGCTGCTGACTTTAAAAAAAATATATAATTGCGGGTGGAATCCCGCTTTAACACTGGAAGAGCTGAGAAATGCAGCAGCCAACCTAACCAACAATAAACCACCTGGATTGGATGGCCTGCCAGGGGAAATTTATAAAATTTATGGAGACGTGTTACTACCTGATCTGCTTTCAGTCTTCAATCACGCCTTCGAGGTGGGATCTTTGCCCACCTCGATGAATGAAGCAGTGATCATCTCTATTTTGAAACCTGGCAAAGATCAAACTAAGCCTGACACATATCGTCCAATTTCGTTGTTGACATCTGATGTTAAACTCTTGGCAAAGGTAATGGCAACAAGACTTTCCAAATACATTGGCAAATTAATATATCGTGATCAGTTAGGATTTGTCCCCAACAGATCGGCAGCTAATAATATTAGACAATTGTTTTTAAATCTGCAAATACCCATAGATAATACAGGAAATAGAGCCATTGTGTCTTTAGACGCGTCCAAAGCTTTTGATAGTATGGAGTGGGAATTACTATGGGCCTGCCTAAAGAAATTTGGAATAGGACCAAGATTCATAAAGTGGGTACAACTGTTATATAGTGCTCCGAGTGCAAGAGTACAGATCAATGGATCTATATCCTTACCATTTTTGGGGAAAGAGGAACGAGACAGGGTTTCCCCCTGTCCCCACTCCTTTTTGCGATGGCCCTAGAACCCCTGGCGGAGGCTATTCGTGATTGCCCAGATATTGTGGGATTTCGGAGAAGTCGGGTGGAGGAAAAAATAGCTCTGTTCGCAGATGATGCTTTACTGTTTTTGGGAGATACATATACATCTTTGTCTACAGTCATTTCACTTATTGATTCCTACGGTATATTCTCAAGATTTAAAATCAACTGGGATAAATCCGTAATAATGCCTATTGATCCTAGCAACCCAACACAATTGGAGCTCCCACACCAGGACCACCAGGTGAAGCAGGTTGTATCATATAGGTATCTAGGGGTGACAATCACCCAAAATGTCAATGAATATATAGATAAAAATATACTTCCCCTTATAGCCAAATTTAGGCAACAAGGGTAAAACCTGGTGTAAATTTCCATTGACTATGATCGGAAGAGCAAACCTGGTGAAAATGATGTGGCTGCCCCAATTGCTATACCTATTACACAATTGTCCAGTCTGGTTGACACTAAAACTATTTAGAGTAATTGATGCGACTTTCAGAGACCTTAAATGGAAATATGGAAAATCAAGAATTAAGCTAGAAACTCTGCAACAAACAAAAGATAAAGGAGGAATAGCGGTCCAACTCAAGATTTTATTATATGGCAGCACAACTTCAACATTGGAGTGGATGGGAGGAGCTAGATAACCACGACCCCATACAGAATATATTAATGATGACCCAATTCAAAGCATCACCATAAGTACAGCAAATAGTCTCCCATCAATTTTTTAAAAAGAGAAAGATTCCAACCTTTCATTTAATCCATAGGCTATGGGAAACAATATGTATCATTACGCATCATAGGGGATACACTAGACACATGCTAATATGGGATAACTACCGTTTATCAGAGTTGAATAAACTACCAGAATTATTAGAATGGAAAAAATCAGGATTAACTCTTTTATACCAATTGTTCGAAGGAATTGTGCTTTTACCCTTCGATATATTGAAAGCCCGTTTCCAATTACTAAACAGTCATTTCTATCAGTATCTTCAAATACGACACGCTTTACAAAGCCAGACCCTAACATTCCAACTACTATATAATCCATCAGAGATTCTGATGAAGGCAACCTCAGTATGGCCTATGAAACGAGGACTAATAGGGGACCTATACCTGATACTATTAAATGCAGAGAAAGTAGATGGACAGGCGAATCGTTTTACCCATTGGCAAAAAGACCTGATAGATCTTAGTGAGGAGGAATGGAAAGGAGCCATGGAGATCCTACCTGAGGTATCTATCTCACCATCCCAGCAACTGACTCAGCTTTTTATAATACATAGATATCATTACAATCCACAAAAATGATATGCCTGCGGAAAATATACATCGCCCCTATGCCGCGATGTTCCGTATCCAACGGATCTCTTATACATATGCTTTGGCACTGCTCTAAGCTTCATAAATATTGGGAGAAAGTGTTCCAGACCCTGAATACATTATGTCGGACAGAAATAACAAATGCACCTAAAATAGCAATGCTGGGAATATTTCCAGATGGAGCTTTACCTGTAGAGATGTATGTGATGTGGACTAGATCCCTCTACCTAGCCCGTAAGCTTATCCTACAAAAATGGATTGCTACAATGCCACCAACCCACAAACAATGGTGTAATAAGGTAAACTATATATTGAAAAGATGATTCTCGTTTGGAGGATTTGGAGAATCGCCTCCGAAGAAACAATATTAGGGTAGTAGGTCTACCCGAACGGGCAGAAGGTAACAAGCCTGTAGAATTTATAGAAAAAGGGCTTAAAGATACTATGGGTGCAGAACATTTTTCCTCTCTTTTTGCTGTGAAACGGGCACACAGAGTAGCGGCACGCGGCCCGCCCTTAGGAGAGCAATCAAGACCAAGAACTTTTATTTTTTAGATGATGAATTATAAAGACAGAGATATGATACTACAAAGAGCTAGACAACTTGGAGATATAAGGATGAATGGCTCAAATTAATTTTTTTCCCCCCGATTTTTCAGCAAATGTACAGTGCCAAAGGGCAGGATTTATGGATGTAAAACAACGCCTGAAACAGATGGACTTTTCCTATGCTATGCTATTTCCAGCTAAACTAAAAGTAATGACTCAGGACAAGACTTTTATTTTTACATCGCCAGACTCAACACACAACCGAGAATCTCGTCGTAAAAAAACCTGTTGTTTTTCTCGACGAAATTCTTGTCAAGCTTGACGAGATTCTTGTCAAGCTTTCCTTGCATACACACTCTGTCAATTCCAAATCTCGTTGTTGTAAAGCGCGGTCACGTACAACACGTACGACGGCAGTATAAAGGGGAAGTTCAATTCCAATGGAGCCACCCCTTGGGCTGCTTTTGCTGATCTTGTGTTACCGCGTGTTAGTAAAAGTTTGGGGAGAGATGATTCGCGCTTTTCAGTCTTCGTGCACGACCAGTTTTCTCGTCTCGTCGGATTCTCCACGACCAGTTTTCTCATCGGGATTCTCGTCGGCCTGTTTCCCGACGAGAATCCTGACGAGAAAATAGAGAGCAGATTCCCGGCAGTTTTCTCGACAAGAAACATTACACACGAACGGTTTTCTCTGCAAGAAAGCTCTCCCAGCAATTTTCTTGTCGTTTCTTGCTGAGAAAACCGGTCGTGTGTACGAGGCTTTAGTCTCCCAATGGCTGGATAGCCATCCACGGTTAAACAATTTTTTTTCTTTTTTTCAAGACATGGTGTGACAACTTTTTTTCTCTCCTTTTTTTTTCTCTCCTCCTCTTTCCTTTTCCTTTGGAGATCTAGTTTTTATTTTTTCCCGAGGAGGGAAAAGGGGGGGGGGAGAGGGAAGGGAAAGAGGGAAGGGAAAGTATAGAAATAGAGGGGTTAGGGTGGGATCCATTTTTTTGGGGTCTTTTTGATCGTATAACCCCTATGATTGTTTCAATGTTTTGGTGTGTATATCATTGTTTTTGTTTGTGTATCAATGTTTTTTTGTGTGAGTCTCTATGTGCACATATTTCCAGCATTTTTATGTGCTGGTTCGAGTGTGCTTGTCTGTTTTTGTTCCTGTGTTTGTCTTTGTATCTGTGTTTGTTATTAGTCTGTGTATACCTCCTATTAGATAACTGCTCATTAACTCTACTCCTTTGCTCAGGTCTCCAGTTTGATCCCCTGTCCCTGTCCCTGTCCCCCCTCCCCTTTCACCTCCTCCCTATTAGTGTTATAGATATAGCTTCTAAATGAATTATAACTGAAGTAAAAATGATGATATTGCCTTAAAGCGGTGCTCCGCCGTTAAAAAATATTAAAAGCCAGCAGCTACACATACTGCAGCTGCTGACTTTTAATATATGGACACTTACCTGTCCTGGAGTCCAGCGACGTCTGCAGCAGAAGGGAAATAGGTTCCTTTAAGCTAGTGCATTGTTGGTTCACTTACCTTTTCCTTAGATTTCCCTTCGAAATATTTTTCTTTGTCTGAATTTCTCACTTCCTGTTCCTCCTCAGTAAGCTGTTCAGTAAGCTGTTCTGGCTGACTCAACACCACTCGGATGATGGTGTGAAGTTTAGTGAGGAGAAACAGGAAGTGAGAAATTCAGACAAAGAAAAAAAACATTTAGAAGGTAAATCAAAGGAAAAGGTAAGTGAACCAACAATGCACTAGCTTAAAGGAACCTATTTAGAAAATAAAAAACTAACCTTTACAACCCCTTTAAGGAAAAGGCAGTTTACAACTCAATTTCATTCAACATATATATCATATTCTAGAGGGGTATCTATACTCATAGCTAACACAATAGACTTTAAATGTAGGCAGGTTAAGAAGGATAATAGGGGCAGGTATATTTTTTTAGATTGTTTATTAGCTTGACAAAGATGTGTATTGGCGAACATCTATATTCCCCCACCCTACACCCCGGAAATACTGAAAGAATTTATTGTGTTTGTATCTGATAAATCAGATCGCCTCTGGTTATTAACCGGGGACTTCAATAATTGTATGATTCCATCAATAGATAAACTTTGTCCATCTGATAAACAATACCCGGAAGGGTTTACGGCCTTCGCTAAATATATTACGGAGATGGGGCTGTTTGATATTTGGAGACTGCGAAATCCAGTGAGTAGACAATTCTCATGTTCCTTCGAGTACATATAAAACTCTTTCTAGAATAGATCTGGCGTTAGGATCCCACTCCATGTTGCCATATCTTTGTGAGATTAAATATGAGGCCAGAGGCATATCAGACCACTCTCCCCTGGTCTTATCCTTTTTTTTTAAGACCAACAAGGGAGATAAGCTATGGAAGGTCAATCCTTACTGGATACTCTTTCCTCCTGATGACATCAAATTAGAGATTACTACTTTTCAGCAAATAAATAAATGTACAGTCTCACCCTTAATATACTGGGACGCACAAAAAGCCTACCTTAAGCCTCGTACACACGACCGGTTTTCTCGGCATGAAATGACAAGAAAACTGCTGGGAGAGCTTTCTTGCAGAGAAAACCGTTCGTGTGTATGGTTTCTTGTCTTGCCGGGAATCTCAACGAGAAAAATAGAGGACCTGCTCTCTATTTTCTCGTCAGGATTCTCGTTTTTCTCGTTGGGATTCTCGTCAGCCTGTTTCCCAACGAGAAAACCGGTCGTGTGTATGCTTTTCCAAGTCTTAAAAAACGTGCATGCTCAGAATCAAGTATGAGACGGGAGGGCTCCTTCTGGTAAAACTAGCATTCGTAATGGAGATAGCACATTCGTCACTCTGTAACGAACTGAAAGCACGAAGACTGAAAAGCGCGAATCGTCTCTCACCAAACTTTTACTAACACGAGATCATCAAACGCAGCCCAATGGGTGGCTCCATTGTAATCGAACTTCCCCTTAATACTGCCGTCGTATGTGTTGTACGTCACCACGCTTTACAATGACGAGATTTTTAATTGACAGTGTGTATGCAAGGAAAGCTTGACAAGAATCCCGTCAAGCTTGACAAGAATCTCGTCGAGAAAACCGACGCTTTTTTTTTACAAGGGAATTCTTGGCCGTGTGTATGAGGCTTTAGAGGTCTTTTTATTTCACAAATATCCAAAAAAAATAAGCAATTTAGAAAATGGGAAAAAATCCTGGCTGATACATAGACAAGCTGAAGCAGTCTATGTATCTAACCCTAATAAAGACACTTAAATGCAATGGACACATAGTCAAGAAAAATATGCACAAGTAGCTATTAAGAAAGCAGAAAACAAAAGTTTTTTTTTTTGCAGCAACCTTATTTCGAGGAGGGAGAAGGTACAGGACACATATTGGGCTCTGTGGTAAAAATGCAGCGCTCCTCGTCCCTTATAACTGAAATTCAATCCTCTGTACATGGAAGACTAGCAAAACCCCAGAGATTCTTGAGGTGTTTCGGATTTTTTACCAGGAGCTATACGAAAGTAGGATGAGAGAACAGGAGGGGGAGGTGGAAAAAAAAATTCAGACTATTAATTTGCCAATGTTACTAGATGATGAGAAAGAGATACTAGAGAGACCATTAAAGTGGAGTTCCACCCTGAATTTTTTTTCCCAAAAATGTAAAAAATTATTGAAAAAAAAAATTTTTTTACTTACCTTAAATAGCGGTTGCTATGCGGAAGTCCCTAATCTTCCTCTTCATCGTCCGCGGCAGGTCTCCTTCCTCCGTCCTACTCGCTGTGTCTTCTGGTGAATGGGGCGCGCTGCCTTCTGGAAACTGTGTGTATCCCAGAGAGCAGCCGGCCCATTCACAAAACGCTCCGCGGCTCACGCATGCGCAGTAGGAAACGGGCAGTGAAGCCCCACGGCTTCACTGCCTGTTTCCCTTACTGAGGATGGTGTCGTCGGGAGCTGCCAGCGCCGAGGGATCGGCCTCGGGGGGGCTGACATCATGGGCGAGTAGGACAGGTAAGTGTTCTTATTAAAAGTCAGCAGCTACAATGTTTGTAGCTGCTGACTTTAAAAAAAATATATAATTGCGGGTGGAATCCCGCTTTAACACTGGAAGAGCTGAGAAATGCAGCAGCCAACCTAACCAACAATAAACCACCTGGATTGGATGGCCTGCCAGGGGAAATTTATAAAATTTATGGAGACGTGTTACTACCTGATCTGCTTTCAGTCTTCAATCACGCCTTCGAGGTGGGATCTTTGCCCACCTCGATGAATGAAGCAGTGATCATCTCTATTTTGAAACCTGGCAAAGATCAAACTAAGCCTGACACATATCGTCCAATTTCGTTGTTGACATCTGATGTTAAACTCTTGGCAAAGGTAATGGCAACAAGACTTTCCAAATACATTGGCAAATTAATATATCGTGATCAGTTAGGATTTGTCCCCAACAGATCGGCAGCTAATAATATTAGACAATTGTTTTTAAATCTGCAAATACCCATAGATAATACAGGAAATAGAGCCATTGTGTCTTTAGACGCGTCCAAAGCTTTTGATAGTATGGAGTGGGAATTACTATGGGCCTGCCTAAAGAAATTTGGAATAGGACCAAGATTCATAAAGTGGGTACAACTGTTATATAGTGCTCCGAGTGCAAGAGTACAGATCAATGGATCTATATCCTTACCATTTTTGGGGAAAGAGGAACGAGACAGGGTTTCCCCCTGTCCCCACTCCTTTTTGCGATGGCCCTAGAACCCCTGGCGGAGGCTATTCGTGATTGCCCAGATATTGTGGGATTTCGGAGAAGTCGGGTGGAGGAAAAAATAGCTCTGTTCGCAGATGATGCTTTACTGTTTTTGGGAGATACATATACATCTTTGTCTACAGTCATTTCACTTATTGATTCCTACGGTATATTCTCAAGATTTAAAATCAACTGGGATAAATCCGTAATAATGCCTATTGATCCTAGCAACCCAACACAATTGGAGCTCCCACACCAGGACCACCAGGTGAAGCAGGTTGTATCATATAGGTATCTAGGGGTGACAATCACCCAAAATGTCAATGAATATATAGATAAAAATATACTTCCCCTTATAGCCAAATTTAGGCAACAAGGGTAAAACCTGGTGTAAATTTCCATTGACTATGATCGGAAGAGCAAACCTGGTGAAAATGATGTGGCTGCCCCAATTGCTATACCTATTACACAATTGTCCAGTCTGGTTGACACTAAAACTATTTAGAGTAATTGATGCGACTTTCAGAGACCTTAAATGGAAATATGGAAAATCAAGAATTAAGCTAGAAACTCTGCAACAAACAAAAGATAAAGGAGGAATAGCGGTCCAACTCAAGATTTTATTATATGGCAGCACAACTTCAACATTGGAGTGGATGGGAGGAGCTAGATAACCACGACCCCATACAGAATATATTAATGATGACCCAATTCAAAGCATCACCATAAGTACAGCAAATAGTCTCCCATCAATTTTTTAAAAAGAGAAAGATTCCAACCTTTCATTTAATCCATAGGCTATGGGAAACAATATGTATCATTACGCATCATAGGGGA
The DNA here is from genome assembly GCA_029206835.1 of Rana muscosa. Classification (NCBI taxonomy): domain Eukaryota; kingdom Metazoa; phylum Chordata; class Amphibia; order Anura; family Ranidae; genus Rana; species Rana muscosa. The sequence continues at coordinate 27,871,801 of CM055128.1, forward strand.
TACACTAGACACATGCTAATATGGGATAACTACCGTTTATCAGAGTTGAATAAACTACCAGAATTATTAGAATGGAAAAAATCAGGATTAACTCTTTTATACCAATTGTTCGAAGGAATTGTGCTTTTACCCTTCGATATATTGAAAGCCCGTTTCCAATTACTAAACAGTCATTTCTATCAGTATCTTCAAATACGACACGCTTTACAAAGCCAGACCCTAACATTCCAACTACTATATAATCCATCAGAGATTCTGATGAAGGCAACCTCAGTATGGCCTATGAAACGAGGACTAATAGGGGACCTATACCTGATACTATTAAATGCAGAGAAAGTAGATGGACAGGCGAATCGTTTTACCCATTGGCAAAAAGACCTGATAGATCTTAGTGAGGAGGAATGGAAAGGAGCCATGGAGATCCTACCTGAGGTATCTATCTCACCATCCCAGCAACTGACTCAGCTTTTTATAATACATAGATATCATTACAATCCACAAAAATGATATGCCTGCGGAAAATATACATCGCCCCTATGCCGCGATGTTCCGTATCCAACGGATCTCTTATACATATGCTTTGGCACTGCTCTAAGCTTCATAAATATTGGGAGAAAGTGTTCCAGACCCTGAATACATTATGTCGGACAGAAATAACAAATGCACCTAAAATAGCAATGCTGGGAATATTTCCAGATGGAGCTTTACCTGTAGAGATGTATGTGATGTGGACTAGATCCCTCTACCTAGCCCGTAAGCTTATCCTACAAAAATGGATTGCTACAATGCCACCAACCCACAAACAATGGTGTAATAAGGTAAACTATATATTGAAAAGAGAAAAACTAGCCTACAAAGATAGAGGAGTTCCCCACAAATTTAACAAAATATGGTCCTATTGGCTTGATTCTAGTAATTTGTTTTATGATGGTCTATGTGAAGGGGCATGGGGAGGGGAGGGAGGGGGAAGAGGGTTAGATGGGGCGAGGAGTTTGACTTATAATAAATCAAGAAGCAGAAAACAGAATTCCTATATTCATTAAGGCCTCATGCCCACGGGCGTTTTTTCAGCCGCGTTTTTGAGCGTTTTTTACAGCTTAAAAACGCCTGTCCATGTTAGTCTATAGCTTCATGCCCACCTAGGCGTTTTTGAGCTGTAAAGAGCATAGGCGTTTGTAAGCTGTAAAAAAAACCCAGGGCCAGTGCGTTCCTCAGCGTCAGAATTAGGCAGAAAAAAACGCGAGCGTCAAAAAACGCGCAAAAACGCGCACTAACGCGCACTAACGCGCACTAACGCGCAAAAAACGCGCACTAACGCTCGGTCGCGTTTTTAGCTCCGAAGTTTTTTTTTTTTTTAAATATATTTACAATAACATGGACAGGCGTTTTTAAGCTGCAAAAAACGCAGCTGTAAAAACGCCAGTGGGCATGAGGCCTTACACATTTTTTTTTTATTTGTATGTAACAAGCAATAACAAAAAAAAATAAAAAAATTATTTGATTAAAAAAAAAAAGAAAAGGGAAGTCTGACATTTTGTTGGGCATAGCTCCCAACCGTCTCTGATTTTGAGGGACTGTCCCTCACTTTGGTATGATCCCTATAGTTGTATATAAAATGTACTTTTTATCTTTCAAGTGTTTCCCAGTGCTAAACCTTTATCCAATTTCTAAATTGCTGTATTTGTACATTTCAAAAGGCAGCATAAAGAAAATAAAGGAATTAGAGTGGTAAAAAAAGCACTTGTGGGTTTAACTATTCATTTTTTTTGTTCAATTCTCCTTCAGGGGGCATGACGGGGGGGGGGGGGGGTGTCCTTTTCCCACATTGTTTTTAAATTAGGTGTCCCTCGTTCCCATCTCAAAAAAGCAGGATACAGCGTACAGTGCAGGAACAGGATAGCAGGTAGCAGAATCTGGCAGGAAGCAAAACACTGGAGTGTGAGGCACTAGTAGGGGAGGCCCTAAATACCTTCCTAGCAGCCAGCATCAGGTGGAAACTGAATACTTTTAATGTATCAATCCCATTGTATCCTCTAAAATCGATATATTTTTTTCATTCATCAGATTTTTGTAACAAACTGCTTCATGTAGCTTCATTCACGCATTAAAGGGGTTGTAAAGTTTTAATTTTTTTTTTAAAATAACAAACAGGTCATACTTACCTCCACTGTGCAGCTCGTTTTGCACAGAGTGGCCCCGATCCTCGTATTCTGGGGTCCCTCGGCGGCTGTCTCGGCTCCTCCCCGCTTCTGGTAACGCTCTCCCAAGGGGGTTACCTTGCAGCCGCGTTCCCGAGTCCTGTAGTCGCCATCCGTAGCCGTCGACTACAGGACTCGGCCCCGCCCCCCAGTCCTTGCGTCATTGGAGTTGATTGACAGCAGCGCGAGCCAATGGCTGCGCTGCTGTCAATCTATCCAATGAAGAGCCGATCAAGCGCGTTCTTGACGCGGGACTTTCGAGGGCTCAGGTAAGTAAACCAGGGGGCTGAAGTGCCGGCAAACATCAGATGTTTTTTCACCTTAATGCATAGGATGCATTAAGGTGAAAAAACATGAACTTTTACAACCCCTTTAAACTGACATGAAACCCTCTAAGTTATAAAAATAATGCCCTCATTTGGAGATGACCAAACAGAGACAATAATATAATAAAATATAATGTTCCTTTTCTAATAAACTATACAAAAATGGATGTGTCTGGGCCTAAACCACATGTGATCTCTCTTCGACCTCTACATGAAATGTCGCAATTTCACAAAGAGGAATTCTCTGTATTCCAACTTTGTGTTGCAAAATTAAAATTGGAAATTGGAAGTCACCATGTCAAGACAGAGAAGGGATCTCCTCTTCCACCCGCACCGTACATGGCAGCGCATCTGACAGGGCAAACACTCTGATCACCGTCTGAAAAAAGTCTGAGGCTTGACCTGGCCTCAAGTGACTGTCTGGCGGGACCCTCAGAAGAATTTAAACTTCCTGGACATTTCTAGGTTGGAATGTTTTACGCTCACATATGTTTTCCCATTTGCAGAGGTTCTTGGATAGTGCAAATGAGGGACCCCTTGAAACAAGCAGCTGCCACTTAGTAATGATCGCCTGCAGAGAAAATAATTTAATTTCCATATCTAGAGAGGCCGTCTGAGAACATTGTAGTCATTGAACATCTGGGAAGTTAATTACAGATAATTGTTAGGCGTATAGTGGGCACCTCTACACTCATATGCTGCGTACACACGATCGGACATTCCGACAACAAAACCGTGGATTTTTTTCCAACGGAATGTTGGCTCAAACTTGTGTTGCATACACACGGTCACACAAATGTTGGTGTCGGAAATTCCGACCGCCAAGAACGCAGTGACGTACAACACTACAACGAGCCGAGAAAAATTAAGTTCAATGATTCTGAGCATGCGTCGTATTCCGAGCATGCGTAGGATTTTTGTGCGTCGGAATTGCCGACAAGAACTTTTGTTGTCGGAAAAATTGAGAACCAGCTCTCAAACATTTGTTGTTGGAAATTCTGACAGCAAATGTCCGTTGGAGCATATACACGGTCGGAATATCCGACCAAAAGCTCACATCTAACATTTGTTGACAAAAATTCAGATCGTGTGTACGCGGCAATACTTATCTGAAGTGAAGAATCCTTGACTTGAATCTGCATTCTGATTTAGATTCAGCTTAGAAGAAAAAAAATGTTCTGTGAAGTTTGGGGTCTGTGGCTTGAAGTCTAGCCTACGCTTCTATAGGGTGCAGAACACAAATCAGCCATTACACATAATACCATTCTGTCTAACACCGAGCCTTCCTCAAATAGCAGTAAGAAACTTGTCTCAACCGAAAGAAATCTGGTCATATTTCCCATGGGGACCGGCCTTGTGATCTCAATGGGCAGCCATAGTGGTTTTTCAAAAGCCAATGCATGTCAAGACTGATTCAGTATGGTAGGTAGGAGCACAAAGAAAAGAAAGAAAATAGAGGCTCTGGACTTTAAGCTTGGCTTTCCTGGACGGACATCTCAAAAGAGAAAACACGCAGGCGGGCAGAGTTCAATAGCTGTTTGGTGTCAATGCGATATTTGTCCAGAAAGTTATACCACGGTACATATTGGAACTCAAACAACTAAGTTTGAGTCCTTATGACGGGGGGTTCCTTGGCCCTTAAAATGTGTTGCCTACTTTTTTTCCATTGGTTTTGACTTTATTGTCAAGATTAAAGAATATATGGACTCATAAATCGATTGTCCAGCACAGGAGTCTCCATACTTTTCAATATGAGTGCCACATTTTAGTATGAGGGCCACATCCCCATTAGAGCCCCCCAATTACATCAGGTTACCTATTAGAGTCTCTTTTACCACAGGGTCCCCTTTACTTTGGAATCCCCATTATAATGCCTTTTAATTAGAATCCTCACTAGACTCCCCCTTACATTAAGGTCCCATTAGATTCCCCCTTACAATAAGGTCCCATTAGAGTCCCCCCGTATGTCAAGGTCCCCACCGGAGCCCCCCTTACATCAGGTTCCCCATATAAGTTTCCCCTTACAGAGTCTGGGTTAGGATTGAAGTAGAGACCACAGGTAGCATCTGCTGACCTAAATCCTCAGTCTACTGCACATTGAACATTCTCCACTGACCCTAGTTGTGGGCTGGAATCTTGTAGAGGGCCATACACATAGTTTTGAGACCCCTGGTCCAGCACTTACTCCATTTTGTTCGTGAAAACTCTTCAAGTTGGGTGTGTCCTCATTCATGTGGGACTATCCCCTTATTTTGGTCAATATCCATTTGACAAGACTCACTACCAACCTGCATCTGGAGAAAGCCAAGCTTCAAATCCAGAGTCTTGATTTTGTTTAATTTCTTTGTCTTCCTTCCTGTTATATGGAAGACTTGCCATGCATTGGCTTCTGAAGACAAGAAGACCTAAATAAAATAATGGGGTGGGTAACTACATGGCAAATGAGGTTTAATGTTGAAAAATGTAAGGTAATGTATTTGGGTTCTAAAAATACGAACGCAAGTTACTCTCTAGGGGGAGAACCTCTGGGGTAATCCAGGATGGAAAAGGACCTGGTGGTCCTAGCAGATGTCAGGCTCAGAAATGGCGTGCAATGCCAAGCTGCTGCATGCAAAGCCAACAGAATATTAGCATACATCAAAAAGGGGATTCACTCCAGAGATAAAATTATAATTCTCCCACTCTACAAGACTCTTTTCTGGCCGCATCTTGAGTATGCCGTCCAGTTCTGGGCACCAGTCCTGAAGAAGGATGTGCTGGAACTGGAAAGAGTTCAGAGAAGAGCAACAAAGCTAATAAAGAAACTAGAGGATCTCAGCTATAGGGAAAGACTACAAGCATTAATCTTATTCTCTCTGGAGAGGGGACACTTCAGAGGGGATATGATAGCAATGTACAAATACCGTACTGGTGACCCTAGCATAGGGAAAAAACGTTTCAGTGAAAGGGAATTTAAAAAGACACTTGCCCATTCATTGAAATTGGAAGAGAAGCAGTTTAACCTTAAACTGCGTAGAGCACATATGTCAAACACAAGGCCTGCGTGCCAAATGCAGCCCTCCAACCCTTGTCATGTGGCCCTCACACCAGGTTTGGAGCTGCATTGTGCTGGAACTCCAGTCCACCACCTCTGGCACTCTCCCTCTGCTCCAGCTCCACACCATCACTTGTAAACCCAAAAGCTTCTGTGTTTACAAGGGCCAGCTTTGGTCTCAGGAACTAACAAATTTTTGCTAGCACTCATGGCAGGGCATGGTGGGGACACATCTCCAGAATCTGAGAGGGAGAATGAGGCAGAGTGGCCTACATAGGGGGTACTAAAGCCGGGTCAGGTAGGAGAGAGAGACCTGAAGAAGCTTTGGGTGGGGGGGGGGGGGTTCCACACTGTGCATAATATTGCACCTCAAACTCTGCACTCTGTACACAGCACACCCCTAAACGCTGCACTCTGTATGTAATGCACTCCTGAACCCTGCACTCTGTATGTAGCACACCCCGGATACAACCGACCCTTTGAGGGCAACGATACTGCTAATGCGACCCACAATGAAATTGAGTTTGACACCCCTGGAGAGGGTTCTTTACTTTCAGAGTGATAAGGATGTGGAATTCTCTGCTACAAGCAGTGGATCAGCAGGGAGCATCGATAGTTTAAAAAACTATTAGATGGGCATATTAACGATCGCAAACATACAGGGATATACAATTCACTATTGACATAAACACATGCACACTGGGAGATACCTTGCTGATGCAGTTATAACCACCTTGTTTCTTGCTGTGCTCAGTCTTGCCATGGTGTATGACCTGTGACATGAAACTGTTCTCCACAACCTCATCTTAGTAGCAGAGGCTGTTCCCCACCCAGTTTTGGGCCTCCTACACAGCTGTTTCTGTTTCAGTTATTGACTGTGTCTCAACCTACATATGAAATTGATGATAATTAGCACCTGCTTGGTATAATTGGTTAATCATACACCTGACTCTAATCCTACAAAATCCCTGAGGCCGGGTTTACACTGGTACGACAAACGCTCCGACATTGGGAGCTCATGTCGCATGATGAGTGAAAATCAATGTTTCCCTATGGGAGCCATCTTAACTGGTCCGACACAAGTCGGTCCGACTTTGAAAATGCTTCCTGCACTACTTTGGTTCAACTTTGATCCAACTTCAGCCCATTGAAAATCACTGAAGTCGGATCAAAGTCGGATCGCCGTCTTGCCTGATCCGACTTTGGCATGCGACTTGTGCTCTGATGATCTTGATCACGCCAAATTAAATTTAAAAACAGCATGGGTTTCCCCTCTAAGAGCATACCAGGCCCTTTAGTCTGGTATGGTATTAAGGGGAACCCCCTACGCCGAAAAAACGGCGTGGGGGTCCCCTCCAAAGGCCATACCAGATCCTTATCCGTGCACGCAGCCCGGGCGGTCAGGAAAGGGGGTGGGGATGAGCGAGCGCCCCTCCTCCTGAACTGTACCAGGCTGCATGCCCTCAACATGGGGGGGGTGGGTGCTTTGAGGCAGGGGGGCGTCCTGGGAATTGATTTTTAATTGATTTTTGTCCTATTATCTATCTATCTATCTAGCTATCTAATTATTATTATGTAATCAAATCAATAATGATGTGACTACCCTTTTTCTTCAAACCAACAACACTTGCACAAGGCCGGGTTCACACACAAAGCCGGCGCCCCCCACCCCAAAGCACCTTGTCCCCATGTTGATGAGGACAAGGGCCTCTTCCCGACAATCCTGGCCGTTGGTTGTCGGGGTCTGCGGGCGGGGGGCTTATCAGAATCTGGGAGCCCCCTTTGATAAGTGTCAAAAATAAAACACACTACAGAGGTTTTTAAAGTAATTTATTAAAGGGGGCTCCCAGATTCCGATAAGCTCCCTGTCCGCAGACCCCGACAACCAACGGCCAGGGTTGTCAGGAAGAGGCCCTTGTCCTCATCAACCTGGGGACAAGGTGCTTTGGGGTGGGGGGCGCCCCCCTGCCCCAAAGGACCCACCCCCCCATGTTGAGGGCATGCGGCCTGGTACAGTTCAGGAGGGGGGGCGCTCGCTCATCCCCACCCCCTTTCCTGACCGGCCGGGCTGCGTGCACGGATAAGGATCTGGTATGGCCTTTGGAGGGGACCCCCATGCCGTTTTTTTCGGCGTAGGGGGTTCCCCTTAATACCATACCAGACTGAAGGGCCTGGTATGCTCTTGGAGGGGGAACCCATGCCGTTTTTTTTTATTTCATTTGGCGTGTAGTTCTTCCTAAAGATTCATACCAGATACAGTGCCTGGTATTGTCGGGATCGAAGTCGAATCCCTGTTCATTGAAGTTGGACGCATGTCGCAGGGCAAAGTCGGATCAAAAGTAGTACGACTGTCGTGTCGAACCAGTGTGAACCCGGCCTTGTGCAAGTGTTGTTGGTTTGAAGAAAAAGGGTAGTCACACCAAATATTGATTTGATTACATAATAATAATAATAATTAGATAGCTAGATAGATAGATAGATAATAGGATAAAAATCAATTCCCAGGATAATAATATTATTAATTAGATAGATCTCCATCTAATCATGTACAGATATAATATCCAAATTTTCCTGCGTCTTTCCAGAGTTGCTTGTGAGATATCTGGGTAAATATCCTTTAATAGCTAGAAGTCCTCCAGAATTTGCGTTTAATGCGCTTCAAGGGTTTCTGGAATCTATTTTAATAGGCGTATTAAACACGATCCTCCATCTGGTAAATTTAGATTGTCAGCGCTATACTTTATCGGCGGCAGTTATCATAACTCTTGAAATAAATGATCGTCCTCCTCCCTCCATATTCATCATTCCGTGGATATCGTTTTACCATTCTGGGACTCATGCCCGGAGTCCCTTATCATTGATAATCTATTATACGTCTGCTTGTACTATTATTATTTAGGTACTTATATAGCACCGTCAATTTACGCAGCACTTTACATATACACATTCACATCAGTCTCAACCCTCAAGGAGCTTACAATCTAAAGTCCCTAACTCACATTCATATACTAGGGACAATTTTTTAGACAGAAGCCAATTAACCTACCAGCATGTCTTTGGAGTGTGGGAGGAAACCAGAGTACCTGCAGGAAACCCACGCAGGCACAGGGAGAACATGCAAATGCCAGGCAGGTAGTGTCGTGGTTGGGATTCAAACCAGCGACCCTTTTTACTGCTAGGCAAGAGTGCTACCCACTACACCACTGTGCCACCCATACTAAGGATAATACTGAAGATCCAGATATGCTATCCAGGCTGCAGAAATCTCTCTTTGGGTCCAATAAACCATGAGCACTGGGGGACGGGGGCTCTTTAAACATTTTTTTAGTTTTTTTTTATTTACTTTACACCCTTTCTTTTTTTGTTTTAATCACTTATACAGGGCCGGTGCTACCACTAAGCAAACTAGGCAGCCTCCTAGGGCGCCTTGCTGCCTAGGGCGCCCAGCCACTGGTGTTCCCACTCTCTTCTCTCTGCAGCAAGCAACTAAGTCTCAGCATCAGCAGGCAGCCGCCGCTCCGTTCGCACATAGTGTCAGAGGCGCAGCTGCAGCGGAGGACTGTGTCTGTGTCCCGATTCCCAAATGAATGGAAGCAAGCAAACATTCATTGATGGGCGCTGGTAGGCTGCATTGATGGGTACTGGTAGACTTGATAATTAATTTGATAAGCGCTGGTGAGGCTATACTTGATGGGCGCTGGTGAGGCTGCATTTTATAGGCACTGGTGAGGCTGCATTGATGGGCGCTGGTGAGACTGCATTTGATGGGCGCTAGTGAGGCTGCATTTGATGGGCGCTAGTGAGGCTGCATTTGATGGGTGCTGGTGAGGCTGCATTTGATAGGCACTGGTGAGGCTGCATTGATGGGCGCTGGTGAGGCTGCATTTGATGGGCGCTAGTTAGGCTGCATTTGATGGGCACTGGTGAGGCTGCATTGAAAGGCACTGGTGAGGCTGCATTGATGGTCGCTAGTGAGGCTGCATTGGATGGGCACTGGTGAGGCTGCATTTGATGGGAACTGGTGAGGCTGCATTGATGGGCTCTGGTGAGGCTGCATTTGATGGGTGCTAGTGGGCTACATTTGATGGGCGCTTCATTAAAGAGGTGGGGTTTACATGGGCAGGGGAAAGGGGGTGGAGTCAGCTGTGGAGCCAAAGGGGGCGGCAAAATTAGGTTTCGCCTAGGGTGTTAAAAATCCTTGCACCAGCCCTGCACTTATATTGTTATCACAAGAAATGTAAACATCCCTTGTGATAGCAACAGGCAGTGACAGGCCCTCTTTACTTAGACATACAGGGTCTATTAGACCCCAGATCTTATCTCTGCCCTTAAAAGCTTCTGATCATACCAAGATGGGTATGATCTCATGCTTCTTTTAAACCAGTAATGGTTTGTTTACAACCAGAAAAATATACATACCGTATATACTCGAGTATAAGCCGACTCGAGTATAAGCCGAGGTACCTAATGTTGCCAAAAAAACTGGGAAACCTTACTGACTCGAGTATAAGCCAATGCCTCACTGTCCACTGTTCCCTAGCTCGCTGTTCCCTATTTTACATTGTAAATAGTACCTGTAAAGAAGTTGCAGCTGCGGCGTCCATCGTTCAAATACTGCGGCGTCCATTGTTCAAATTCCGCGGTCTCTTCCTGTTTTTTCCTTGATAGGCGATTCTCAGCAGACACTCTCCGCCTATCACGATCATTCTCTCATCCTCAGATTTCCCAGCAGACACTGTGTTGGGTGTTCCGCCAATCACAGACGTCTGCTGGAAAACTGAGGATGAGAGAACGTTCGTGATAGGCGGAGAGTCTCTGATGAGACTCGCCTATCACGGAAGGAACAGGAAGAGACCGCGGAATTTGAACGATGGACGCCGCAGAATTTGAACGATGGACGCTGCAGCCGCAATTTCTTTACAGGTACTATTTACAATGGAAAAATTTCGCTGACTCGAGTATAAGCCGAGGGGGGGACTTTCAGCCCCAAAAAAAGGGCTGAAAATCTCGGCTTATACTCGAGTATATACGGTAGTTATATCGGTTCAAGGTCAAATGTAACTAGCCATACCTAAAGTTCAGCTTTAAGCTTATCCCCAACAGCAACCATTACTAAGCCAAGTGAGCTGGTCTCATTCCTCTTGCTGCATTTTTCATGCGTATCCATAATAATATACACAAAAAATCCAGAGTGAAATGTTATCATAGGACCTTTCCCAGAGAGCCTTACATACAACAAAGGCATTTTTAAAGGGCGATCACCAAGAAAAAAATGTCAACAAACATATCATTGGGTCTTACCAATAGAAATCTAGGCTGTCAGAGTCTGATAACTGGACCCTAAATTCTGATTGGCTTGCTGCTGTTAAATTGGCAATGAAATCAGGGATTACACAGGATGTCTTGGATTGTAATTGTTACATATATAAACTTTAACAAATTTTCACTCTATTTGTGGAGTTGATAATTGGAAAATAAGCCTCTCCTCCATAAGAACTTAGGGAGTGTTGTCAGGCTGAACACACTGAACCAGCAGAAGAGGAACCCTGAAAAGTGGAAGAGAAGAGGAGAAAGAAGATCGAAATAGGAGTGGAGGAGAAGGAGTAGAAGAGGAAGCCTGAGGATCGGAGTAGAAAAGGACAAAGAAGCCTGAGGATCAGGGCAGAAGAGGTGGAAGAAGCCTTAGGATGGGAGTAGAAGAGTAGGAAGAAGTCTAAGGGTCAGAGCACAAGAGGAAGAAGAAGCTTGAGGATCGGAGTAGGAGTGGAGGAGGAAGCTTGAGGATCGGAGTTGAAAAATGAAAAAAGAAAGCACTCACATAGCCTCATCCGTAAATAGTTGTGGAAATACAGAAAAAGAGGGGCCCAAAAGGTAACCCCAAGTCGGACTTTAACGGCACAGTAAACAATTGGGATATAGAAAAATAGTAGTCTTTATTAAAACATAAACATATACATGGTATACAAAGGACATAAAGAGAAGGTTTAAAAACCGTATGCATGGAGATACATGATATATGATTTGAGTCCAAGTGCATCAACGCATTTCGCCATTAAGCTTCGTCAGAATACATAAGGGATTCATTCGTTGCAAGAACAAGGAAAACGGGTCTCACTATCTTGCAGAAGAGTCAATCTTGATCAACATGTAGTTAAAGAAGTAATTTCGTCCAATAAAGCACAAGAGAGTTGGCGCATAGAGAGAGAGCGATTCTCATAACATGGAGTCAGAGGGAACCAGTGGCTCCAAAATTGAGATGTACCATATTTATCGGCGTATAACACGCGCCGGCGTATAACACGCACCCTAAGTTTAGGAGGGAATTTTAGGGAAAAAAACTTTTAGGAGGGAAGTTTAAGGAAAAATAACTTACATTTAAATGCAGCCTTATCAGTGTCCATTGCAGCCTTGTCACAGTGCAGCCTTGTCAGTGTCCATTGCAGCCTTGTCACAGTGCAGCCTTGTCAGTGTCCATTGCAGCCTTGTCACAGTGCAGCCTTGTCAGTGTCCATTGAAGCCTTGTCACAGTGCAGCCTTGCCCCAATGTCCATTGCAGCCTTGTCACAGTGCAGCCTTGCCCCAATGTCCATTGCAGCCTTGTCACAGTGCAGCCTTGCCCCAGTGTCGATTGCAGCCTTGTCACAGTGCAGCCTTGCCCCAGTGTCCACTGCAGCCTTGTCACAGTGCAGCCTTGCCCCAATGTCCATTGCAGCCTTGTCACAGTGCAGCCTTGCCCCAGTGTCCATTGCAGCCTTGTCACAGTGCAGCCTTGCCCCAGTGTCCATTGCAGCCTTGTCACAGTGCAGCCTTGCCCCAGTGTCCATTGCAGCCTTGTCACAGTGCAGCCTTGCCCCAGTGTCCATTGCAGCCTTGTCACAGTGCAGCCTTGCCCCAGTGTCCATTGCAGCCTTGTCACAGTGCAGCCTTGCCCCAGTGTCCATTGCAGCCTTGTCACAGTGCAGCCTTGCCCCAGTGTCCATTGCAGCCTTGTCACAGTGCAGCCTTGCCCCAGTGTCCATTGCAGCCTTGTCACAGTGCAGCCTTGCCCCAGTGTCCATTGCAGCCTTGTCACAGTGCAGCCTTGCCCCAATGTCCATTGCAGCCTTGTCACAGTGCAGCCTTGTCAGTGTCCATTGAAGCCTTGTCACAGTGCAGCCTTGCCCCAATGTCCATTGCAGCCTTGTCACAGTGCAGCCTTGCCCCAGTGTCCATTGCAGCCTTGCCACAGAGTCCATTTCAGCCTTGCCACAGAGTCCATTTCAGCCTTGTCACAGTGCAGCCGTGCAGCCTTGCCCCAGTGTCGCCTTGCCGGAATTTAAAATTGGCGCAGAGACTGGGCGGAGCGGGGCGAACGCCGCAGAGAATGCAGGGACTGGGCGGAGCGGGGCGAACGCCGCCGAGAATGCAGGGACTGGGCGGAGCCGAGATACACATAGCCGAGTGTACTCGGCTATACTCGGCTTTTCTCGGCTCCGCTCACAGTCACGCCGAGTCCCGCCCTATGATGGACATAACACAGGTCCAATGGCGGGACTGGGCGTGACTGTGAGCGGAGCCGAGAAAAGCCGAGTATAGCAGAGTACACTCGGCTATGTGTATCTCGGCTCCGCTCACAGTCAGCGGAGACCGCCTGGGATATGTGGGTATCGGCGTATAACACGCACCCACGATTTCCCCCTGATTTTAAGGGGAAAAAGGTGCGTGTTATACGCCGATAAATACGGTACTTGTATTATAGCCTCAATCAGGGGGTAGAGCATGAAGATGACCACAAAGGGCAAGAAATGACCCTAGAAACGATCTTCCAATCGAAGATATCAAGTAAACAAATAAGTTCAGCTATATCCGGGCATAGGAGTATGCCATATTCAAAGCCAAGCCATGCTGCAGTCCTTACATAGATTTGGTAGTATTGAGATATCAGGATAGCCCCCTGGAAGAGAGTGAAATGCTCTGCACCGAGGATTGCCACTTTTTCTTCACGCCAACCCTGGACACTTTAGCAGCGCAGAGCAAAACCTTTTTTTTTAGCATAAACTATAGGAGTGTAACAGACCTGGGACACCTTTGGGCGCTTCAAAGAGAATATTAATGTGGGGCGCATAGTGCCTCCTGTCAGGCCCTGTTCGGAGCCACATTCCTGTCTGAATATGGTGTCTGGGTTTCAGGCGAACACATGATTCAAAACCCAGACCGTCTGGGTGAATTCCGGACCGTCCGGGTGAATCCCGGACAGGTGGCAGCCCTAGCCTATAGGCTCCTGAGATGTAAATCTGGCCCTGTAAGAGACAATTCAAATGAATACACGAGGATTAGGAGGGTCCTGCTTGTAAGAGTTTACAGTCTAAAGAATGGCAACTCTATACACTAGAATAAGGAGCTCGATGTTCAGCCATGTGACGGTCATTTTTAAATCTCATTGGACTTCCACTAGCTGATAATAACTGTCACTATAAAAAATATATATATATTCTTCTCCTGGTGTGTTAACTCTGTGAATTGTAACGTGTTCTCTGCTCGTCTTCATTCAGACAGCGATTGAATTAAATTAAAACATACAGTATCTGAAGTGGTTGTGGAATGAAAATGATTACAGGGGAAATATTCCAGAGATGAGCGGAGCACCTGCTAAGTCCCGAGCTCTGAGCTGGGTGATGGGGGGGGGGTGGGGTGGAGGGGGGCTACGAAGGGGAAAATTCTGCCCTGCTTGAAACTGAGATGATGTTGATAGATAAATGATTTGTCCATATGGCCCTCCGCAGCTAATCATATCCTTTGGGGGGTCAACGGCGGGAAAATAGCACCATCTGCAATTCTCCGGCCAGAGGGGCCGATATTAGTGACCTAATATAGATCTCTATATCCTGCTGGTTGGAGGAGAGGGGGGCATATAAAAGAGGTCTGGAGAGGGAAGGAGAGTCTCTCCGCTACCCCGAGGGTAGGTGAGTGGCAGAATTTGTTTTATTTTGGGAGTTGCATGAACAGTGTGTCTATGGAGGGATGATTACTTCATTGTATTTTATTTTTCTGTAATCATTACTCTAAAAGTATCAGTGATTTGGGCAAAATTAAGGTGTTTTTGGTGGTTTTGAAGGGTACTGGGGGTTACAAAAGCTCCTTTCACCTACCCTGGATCTTCTTGTGCCAGAAAAACAGCCCTCATTATTAATTTATCACAGTGCCAACAATTTATGTAGTGCTTTATACACTGTATATTCATTATTTCCATTCATTCATTATTAAATATATATATATATTCAATATAGTATATTCTTATACATTATTAAATTTATTATATTTCATTTATTTAGTGCCAACAATTTAGGCAGCACCTAATATATTGTAGCTATAGCATATGTATAATATATATATATATATATATATATATATTTATATTATATTTATATTATATATATATATATATATATATATATATATATAGAGTTAATATATTATATTATTATTCAGTGTCATTATTGTTATTTTTCATTTATTTATATAGCACCTTGCATACTTACTTTACATTCATCATATTTATTTATTATTATTATTATTATTATTATTATTATTATATTATTATTATATTATTATACATTATTACATTTATAAGATTTTATTTCTATAGAGCCAACAATTTATGCAGCACCTTACATACTGTACATTTACTAATTGTATTTATTATTATTATTTACTATTCATATTTATTACACACATGAATTACACTATGTGGGGCGCTGCATAAATTGTAGGCTCTATAGAAATAAAATTTGATAAATGTAATCATGTATAATAATATAATATATTAATACAACATATATATATATATATATATATATATATATATATATATATATATATATTATTTTTTTATATATATTTATATTTTTTATATAAAATGTATATATATATACACATATATATATATATATATATATATATATATATATGTATGTATATGTTGTATTAATATATTATATTATTATACATGATTACATTTATCAGATTTTATTTCTATAGAGCCTACAATTTATGCAGCGTCCCACATACTGTACATTCATTATTTTTATTTTTCACTTTTTTAACATATATATAAAATGTATTGACATATCATATTTCTATTCATTATTATATTTATTGTTTTTTTATTTATATAGCTCCAACAATTTATGCAGCGCATTACATACTATATATTCATTATTTTTATTTATTGTTATTATTATTTATTATTTATTATTTAACCAACAATTATTACACAACTAACAATTAAATATATGCAAAAAAACAAAAACAAAAAAACAAGCACAATAACAAAGAAACTATCTTAAATATACCCAAAAACTTGGGGGGAATTTTTTTTTTCAGTTTTATTTTTAGAGCCCTTTTACACCGCTTTTAACCCCCGCTAGCGGCCGAAGAAAGGGTTAAAACCGATTGTGTTGCAGTGCTTTCTAATCGCTTTTCAGGCGCTTTCGAAATCGCTGCCCATTCATTTCAATGGGCAGCGGCGGTTTAGGAGCGCTATATATTTTCTAACATCCTGCAAGCGCACTGCCCCAGTGTGAAAGCACTCGGGCTTTCACACTGGAGTGGCATGGGAGGCGGTTTTCATGCGCTTTACAGGCGCTATTGTTTAGCGCTAAAACGTCTGAAAAACGCCTTCATTGTGAAAGCGGTCTTAGGCAAATTCCACCCAATGAGCAAAACTGAGATTTTGTGCTTTGAAAATTAGCAATTGTACCTACCTGTTGACTTTTACATTACAATTCACATAAAAATAAAAAAATCATTCTGCCAAAATGTCAGAATTTTGGTGAAATTTTGGGGAACTAAAAACTCTCAGTTTCGTCTTATGCCTAAATCAGAATGATTGATGAATAATCTTGAAGGCTTTATTACATCCTCCATGTTATAAAAAATTTGGTTGTGATTCATCTCTATTCAGTTTTTAATTTTATTTATTCGTTTTTTACTTATTTTATCATTTTCATTCTTTGATTCATTTTTATGTGGGGAGAATCAAAGAGGTGTAAATATCTGTTGTATGTTTGTGATAATAATTCCGTCTTGAAGCTCTTTTACCTTTTTGTGTTTTTTATTTATTTTGTAAGTACTTATTTAGATAGTTATCTGTATTAATGGGTACTATGTTCAATATTCAGGGGGAAAAAAATATATTTACATAACAATACTGAGACTGACACACACATTTACACTACATATTGCTATATTTACTGTATATACAGTTTTATATATATATATATATATATATATATATATATATATATATATAATTTCCCTTTGGGATTAATAAAGAATTCTGAATCTGAATTTGAATATATATATATACACACACACACAGACACTTGTCCCCCACCGGGCTGTCTTGCTGTGTGGCTCTACTGCCATCTACTGGGCTTCACTCATTGTAGCATAAACATGACAAGCTCCAATGAAGTTCAAAGCCAACTTGCATAGATTTATTCTACAAAGGGCCACACTAGAGCAACTAAGGAAAGACATTACTTAGCTGCAAAACATACTAAAAGCATTTATAGGGTCAGTCCACCCAGAACTGATATTTGGTGAATGATGGAGAGTTCAACAATTCAACCATTTTCTTCCATCTATCAGGAACTGTATTTGGTGTACACCTGCTGTGCCCATTATAAGGGGTTCCCACCATCCCTGTGCAGAGTTTCCATCTCTGAACACCTACTTTGCCCAATTTGGGGGGTTCCCGGTATCCCTGCACTGAGCTCCCAATTTTTTACCTCTGCTGCGCCCATTGTAAGGGGTCACCAACCATCCCTGCACTGAGTTCACATGCCTGAGCATCTGCTGCACCCATTATGAAGGGTTTCTACTATTCCCGAACCAAGTTCAATGGTCTGTACACCTGCTTTGTCTATTATGAGGGGTTCCCACAATCCCTGCACTGAGTTCCCAGATCTGTACACCTGCTGTGTCTATTATGAGAGGTTCCCACCATCCCTGCACTGAGTTCCTGGGTGTGTACACCTGCTCTGTCCATTATGAGAGGTTCCCATCATCCCTGCACTGAGTTCCTGGGTGTGTACACCTGCTGTGCCCATTATGAGGGGTTCCCACAATCCCTGCACTGAGTTCCCAGATCTGTACACCTGCTGTGCCCATTATGAGAGGTTCCCACCATCCCTGCACTGAGTTCCTGGGTCTGTACACCTGCTCTGTCCAGTATGAGGGGTTCCCACCATCACTGCACTGAGTTCCCGGGTGTGTACACCTGCTCTGTCCAATGTGAGGGGTTCCCACAATCCCTGCACTGAGTTCCTGGGTCTGTACACCTGCTGTGGCCATTGAGGTTCCGGGAGCACTGAGATTCTGAAGTGGACATAAATGAGACAAGAAATATTGTGTCAAGATCTCAATAAGGATTACTTTACACTTGCAGCCGGGGGTTGGTAAAAACAGGCTGTTGAGCGGCAGTTTTACTGCCCCTCTTAACCGAACACTGTGGGCGGATGGGGCTATGTACACCCACGGCCAGGACAGTCATCAGTAGACATGTGCACTGTCGAAAAATTCGTTATTTTTTTCGTTTTTTTGGAAATTCGTAAATTCGAAAATCCGAAAATTCGTAAATTGAAAAATTCGGAAATCCGAAAATTCGTAAATTGAAAAATTCGGAAATTCGAAATTTCGGAAATCAGAAAATTCGGAAATTCGTTAAAAACGAATTAGAAACTAAACGAATTGCACATGTCTAGTCATCAGAAATGTACACAGCTTTAGGAATGGGCCTCTCCGGACCTGACCACTAACATTCCCCATGTGCCACATGCCCTATATATTCCCCAAAGAGACATCCCCATATATTCAGCAAATAGAAAAAACCCAATCAAGCAAAGCAACATCCCAATCCAGCAAAGAGATGATCCAAACCAGCAGAGACATCCTGATATATTCATCAAAGCAACATCCCAATCCAGCAAAGAGACATCCCAATCTAGCAAATAGATATCCCAATCCAACAAAGTGACAGTCACAGCCCAATCCAAGGCCCGTCAATAGGGGGCGCAGGGGCGCTGCCCCCCCCCCCCAAAGCTACTTATTAAAAAATAAAAAAAATAAATTAAAAAAAATATATATATATATTTTTTAAACTGTCCGTTTAAGTGGGTGTGTTAAGGGCGCCGGACACGGGGTCCTATTGGAGGCATGACCCTGTGTGTAAACACGTGACTGGGGCTAAGAAGCTCTATTGGCGTAGTTTAGAGTCTGTTCGGGGCGCAAAGCTTGTAGCCACGAAAACTCCACCTCTAGCATTAGGTTTCCAGTGCTTGTAATTGATTGGGTCCATAGGGTGTGGCTTTAATCAGACCTGCAGCGTAATTGGCTCACAGGTTGCCTGTCACCTTCAGTAAGTGAGGGGGGAATCACCAGCAGAAGAGAACTGGTCAGGGCAGACAGGGAGCGATGTGCAGAGGCAGCTCCATTCATCTCCCTGTGACACAAACTCGGAATCCAGCAGTGCACACAGAAATCTTCAGGTACACTACATGCCAGGACTGGAGGGGGAGGGGGCAGAAGGGGCTATTATCACTGTGTCCTGACTCCTGAGTGACTGTACAGCAGCATTTTAATCTCCAACTTTACTTCACCTCTCTCTCCATGGGGAGAGAAACAAAGGGCATTGTTCTTAAATTAACATTATTCACATGTAAATCGCGTGGGCATTGTTATGCAAATTAGATCGGCCGCCGTGATTCATATGCAAATCACGCCCCATCCTCTGCATGCCGCCCACCTAGACACCATACAGGTGAGCATAGGGGGCATGTAGAGGTAATCAAAAAGGGGGGCTTGAGGTGCAGAGGTGAGCAGAGGAGGTGTGCAGTCAGAGGTGGTGTACAGAGTGGATGGGAAGGAAGTGTTGGATTGCAGAGGTTAGCAAAGTAGCGGTTTGGGGGACAGAGGTTAGCAGATGATGAGTTAGGGGCAGAGTTGTACTGATGGGAGATAAGAATGCAGAGATTAGTAGACAGATGGGTGGGATTACTGTAAATACACCTGTTATATGGCTAGTCACTGTAAATGTCTCAATTACATTGGTGGTTGATGAAAATACTCCTGTTGTGTTGGGGTCAGTGTAAATGTCCCTGTTACATTGGGGATCTGTTTAGGGTGCCCCCTTACATTGGTTGTCAGTGTAGAAATATTAGTTGGTTTTATTTTATTAAATATTTTAGTCCACCATTTGGTTCATATTTTTTTTCTTCATATTTTCTTTCTATAAAACCTAGGTGCGTCTTATGGAGCGAAAAATATGGTAGATATTCACTGCTCACATCCTGCAGCCTCCCGGTCTCAGATCTGACCATTCCAATCACTGCCTCACACCCTTTCCATTCCAGATTACTTTTTATCTCTTCCAAACTGTTTAGCAGATCAGAACATTCTCTGCAGTGCAATCATTTAAGGTGGCTGTAGGAATGACATTAGAAAGGAATCCTCTTTCTTTTTCGTACATCACGGGACACAGAGCGACTTAGTCATTACTAATGGGTTATATAGATTACCTTCAGGTGCTGGCACTGGCCACTTCCAAACCGGAAGTACCCTCCCCTATATAAGCCCCTCCCATCCGGGAGCACCTCAGTTTTTTGCCAGTGTCTAAGGTGTTGGCCAAAGAGTAACATGTGTTTTCACTGGGCTTGCGTACAGGTTCTTTTGGGCCTTAGTAAGCTGTTCCGGATCCCACCAAAAAAGCTTCATAGCTAAACGGTCGGTACCCGGGCCTTGCAGCAGAAGAGCAAGGTTTTGCCTGTAATGCCTCTCTTAGGAGGGCTGGACCCTGGGATCCAGAGCTCTGGTCATACCCACGACCAAGATGTTGTCTGTGCAGGGTGCTATACAGGTCCAGGGGAGTGGAATCCTTGGGAACCCGGTCCCTGAAGGTTTAATTACAATGCCTGCCGTGATAGGTGAAGTTTGGGCTTCTGTGGACCAAACAAAGTCCTGGGGCGGGGATCAGGTAAGTGGGGGCCCCCAGGAACTTGGTTCTATTGGGGGACCCCCAAGCCTAATTTGTCTTTCTGTCTGTTACCTAACGGTATTCCCGCTAATATCTGTGTATGCCTGTAACTACAGAAAATGTAAAATTTTAATAGTAGTCAAGAAAAAAAAAAAAAAGGGGGCAGCGGTACCTGTGTTAAACCACTAGGGGCCGCTGTGGTCCATTTTTCTTGTCATGTGGATCTTTGGTTTTCTCAAGTCAAAAGATCCAGGCAGTTGGTAAGTTTCTCTGTGGGAATCCACTTCCTCTGCCCTGTTGCTGCGCTCATCCACCGCACAGGCCCTCCGGCAAAAAGGGCCCTGGCTCCTAGTCCCTGTTTGATTTTCGAAAAGGGCGCCAATGGCGCACGGGCACGCGCGCGGGCGCGTGCACGCACCTCCTATGAAAAAAAAGGGGCGGGGCGGGTGGATGACGCTCGATGCGCGCCACGGCGCTTCTGCGCATGTGCAGGCGTCCCAGCTTGTATAAAGACACAGTACAAGTGTCAGCTGGATGCAAACAGAGCTAGCAACAAACAGTGGCACACAGAGGCGGTTGATGCAGGCATCCCCATAGAAAGGCACTTTAGTGGACACCAGCTGGTATATAGCAGCAACTGTGTTAGACTATTACCAGCAAAATTGGTGTATGACGACGGGAATACCTCAGCTTTGTGCTTATAGAATATGTCATCCAGACGCTCTGGAAATAGATCTTCCAAGAAGCGAAAGGGGTCTCCGTCGGGCTCTGAGGATTTTGGGCATGCTGTACTGCGCCAATCTCCCCTGAAATTTCAGAGGTCAGTAGCCGTAGGAACCCCGCAGGAGTACCTGGTACTGCGGATGTCCCCAGTCCACCTGCTCCTGTATATATAACAGAGGAGGTTTTATCCTCAACTCTGGGAGGATTGGAAGAGAGATTAACAGCATTGATCGCTGCTTCCCTGTCACAGGAAAAGCGCGTCCGATCTCCGTCTCCTCCTGCAGAGTGCCTGTTAGTGGAGGAACAGTCCCAGAGATCGACCTACCTGAAGGGGATCAGGTGAGGTTGATAAAGTTATAGAGGAATCAACAGTGGAAGAACCTTTCTCAGCATCTCAGGCTGAAAGATTATGGGTTCAGTCTCTGACTAACATGGTCCGAGCAGCATTTTAAATGCCTCTGGCGGAACCATCAACCACTACTGTCTCCTCGCTGGGGTCGCTGAAAGCTCCCCAGACTGTCTGTTCCTTCCCAATCCACCCTTTATTGGAAGGGTTTATTTACCAGGATTGGGAGCATCCTGTAAAATATTTACCCCCCCCAAGAGATTTCCAGTGATCTATCCCATGGAGGATAAGTTCATAAAAAAAAAAAAAAAAATGGAGGGTCCCTACAGTGGACACAGCCATCTCTTGTGTAAATAAATCACTGACATGTCCAGTAGATAATGTTCCAATGTTCAAGGACCCAATAGATAAAAAATTGGAGTCTTTACTAAAATCTGCCTTCTCTACAGCAAGCATGGTGACACAACCTGCAGTAGCAGCGATTGGAGTCTGCCAAGCAATGAAAGATCAGTTGAAATAAGTCTTAAGGGACTTACCAGATCAGCAGGCTCTTGCCCTAGCTGACCTACCTAGAGCCTTGTGTTGCGGTGGACGCCATAAAGGATACAATCCAACAGGCATCCCGCTTTACGCTGTCTGTAGACATATGCGTAGGCTTCTATGGCTCAAAAACTGGTCTGCTGAAGCTCCCTGTAAGAAATTGCTGATTAGCTTCCCATTTCATGGAGAACGCTTATCTGGAGATGATCTGGACAAATATATCCAGAAAACTTCTGCCGGTAAAAGTACACTCTTGCCGGTTAAGAACAAGGGTAGAAGTCCTTCTTTTAAGAGGCCTACTTCTCCAGTCCCTGGCACATCGGCTGTGAAACAGTTCCGACGGCCTCCGCGGTCAAATCCAGGGGGCAGAAATCAGGGACAATCACAGGGTAACAAGAAACCCTGGGTCAAGAGAGTTACAAAACCTCCCCCTAAGTCATGAAGGGTTGCCCCCACTCAATCGGGTGAGGGGAAGACTTCAGTTGTTCACAGAGACCTGGCGGGACACCATCAGAGATGGGTGATCTCCGCAGTAAGTCTGGGATACAGGCTGGAGTTAAAAGACATTCCTCCTGCCCATTTTATAAGGTCAAACGTGCCAAGCGATCCCCAGAAGAGTGGATCCCTCCTTCTGGCACTAGAGCAACTATTGCCCCAAGGGTAATCATGAAGGTTCCCTTGGAAGAAAACGGGTTCGGTTTTTACTCGAACCTTGTCACAGTCCCCAAACCAAATGGGGACATGAGGCCCATATTAAATATAAAAGGGCTAAACAAGTTCCTACATATCAGGACTTTTTCGGATGGAGTCGATCCGATCGGTGGCCACCGCCCTACAAGGGCAGGAATGGTTAGCCTCGATCGACATAAGGGATGCTTATTTGCATATTCCCATCTGTCCGGCCCACCAGAAATTTCTACGCCTTGCAGTAGAAGGGTGCCATTTTCAGTTCAGAGCCTTACCTTTCGGTCTGGCCACGGCACCACGAGTGTTCACAAAAATTCTGGCCCTACGATTGGCCAATCTAAGAACACAAGGTGTAACGATAATGGCATATCTAGACGACTTGCTGCTGATAGACCACTCAGTGAAAAAAACTAGAAGTGGTCGTTCACAAGATAATCAAGTATCTGGAATCTCACGGTTGCATTATCAACCGAGACAAGTCAGCCCTAAAACCAGTCAAAAGCCTGGAATACTTGGGGGCTAAGACTGGATTCAAATCAGAGAAAGATTTTCTTACCTCCAGAGAAGGTGTCGTCTTTGAAAGATTTGACCCACTTAGTGGGTACAAAAAAGAAAAACCATCCATACGCCTGTGTATAAGGCTGCTGGGAAAAATGGTGGCTTCATTCGAGGCAGTACCCTACGGTCAATTCCATTCAAGGAACTTGCAGAGGGCCATACTGTCAGCCTGGAACAAAAAAGTTCAGGCTTTAGACTTACCAATGTCCCTGTCCCCTTCCGTTCGCAAGAGCCTCCATTGGTGGTTGGTACCAGAATCTGGAAAAAGGGAAACCCTTCAGTCCGGTTTCTTGGAAGGTGGTCACTACAGATGCCAGCCTCATAGGCTGGGGGGCAGTACTGGAGCAATGGTCTCTCCAGGGCAAGTGGTCAGAAGCAGAGAAGGCCCTGCCCACCAATCTCTTAGAGATACGAGCAGCCCGGTATGCCCTAGTAGCATGGACATCCAAACTCCAAGGGTCACCTGTCAGAATTCAATCAGACAATGCCACAGCAGTGGCATATATCAATCACCAGGGTGGCACCAGGAGTCGTGCAGCCCAGAGGGAAGCGAATTGCATCCTGGAATGGGCAGAAAGGTATGTCACAGCCATATCCGCGGTTTTCATCCCAGGAGTGGAAAATTGGAGAGCGGACTTTTTAAGTCGCCAGCAATTATGCCCGGGGAATGGTCTCTTCACCCCGAGGTTTTCCAGGCAATATGCCAGCGGTGGGGAACACCGGATGTAGATCTGCTAGCATCCAGATTCAACGCAAAGGTGGACAGATTTGTGTCTCGCACAAAGGATCCCCTAGCTTGCGGTTCGGATGCCCTAGTGTTCCCTTGGGATATATGCATTCCCACCGCGATTAATCCGCAGAATCAGGGTAGAAAAGAAACCAGTGATTCTGGTGGCTCCAGCGTGGCCCCGAAGGGCATGGTACGCGGAGATTGTAAAAATGTCAGTGGGAAGTCCTTGGACCCTCCCACATCGTCCGGACCTGCTTTCGCAAGGACCGATATACTACCCTTCCTTACCAGCCCTAGGTTTGACGGCCTGGCTATTGAAGCCCACATTCTAAAAAAGAGAGGGCTCTCTAATCCTGTGGTATCTACCATGATCAATGCCAGGAAGCCGGTATCCAGGCAGATCTATTATAGGATCTAGAAGGCGTACATCACGTGGTGTGAGGCCAGGAAATGGCATCCACGTAAGTACGTAATAGGTAGGATTCTGGACTTCCTACAGTGGGCTGTACATAGGAAGCTTGCCTTGAGTACTATCAAGGGTCAGACGGCCTTGTCAATATTTTTTTCAAAGGCCCTTGGCTTTGCATTCATTAGTCAAAGCTTTCATACAAGGAGTGATGCGTATTAGCCCTCCGGTTAGTATTCCCATATGTCCATGGGACTTAAACCTGGTTCTGTCGGTTCTACAGAAACAACCATTTGAACCATTGCGGCACATTTCCTTGGTTCTTTTCACCAGGAAATTGATTTTCTTAGTAGCCATTTGTTCGGCTAAAAGAGTATCGGAATTAGCCGCCTTGTCCTGTAAGGAGCCATATCTGGTTATCCATAAGGACAGAGTAGTATTACGTCCTCATCCAGCCTTCTTCCTAAGGTGGTATCGAGGTTCCATTTGAACCAAGATGTGGTTCTTCCTTCCTTTTTCCCCAAACCTAATTCGGTAGAGGAAAAGTTATTGCATTCTTTGGATGCAGTAAGAGCAGTTAAAGCTTATCTTAAAGCCACTGCTCAGATTCGTAGAACGGATACTTTGTTTGTTCTGCCGGAAGGCCCCAGAAAGGGTCAGGCAGCATCAAAAATCTACTTTAGCAAAGTGGATTCGACAGGTCATAATACAAGCCTATGGCTTGAAAAGGAGACCGCCTCCGTTCAAAGTTAGGGCGCACTCCACAAGAGCAGTTGGAACTTCATGGGCAGTGCATCACCAAGCCTCCCTGGCTCAAGTCTGTAAGGCCACAACATGGTCCTTAGTACACACGTTTACTAGATTCTACCAGGTAGACGTCAGAAGTCAGGAGGATGTCGCCTTTGGGCGCAGTGTATTGCAGGCCGCAAAAGAGCCTCATGCCTGATGGCGCCCAGCTTATGTATCCCTCCCCTCATTTGGCATTGCTTTGGGACGTCCCATTAGTAATGACTAAGTCGCTCTGTGTCCCGTGATGTACTCCAAGAAAAAGGGATTTTTATAACAGCTTACCTGTAAAATCCTTTTCTTGGAGTACATCACGGGACACAGAGCTCCCACCCCTCTTTTTGGGACACTTATTGCTTTGCTACAAAACTGAGGTGGTCCCGGATGGGAGGGGCTTATATAGGGGAGGGTACTTCCGGTTTGGAAGTGGCCAGTGCCAGCACCTGAAGGTAATCTATATAACCCATTAGTAATGACTAAGTCGCTCTGTGTCCCGTGATGTACTCCAAGAAAAGGATTTTACAGGTAAGCTGTTATAAAAATCCCTTTATTCTATGAGTGCAGAATGTACTGATCTGCTCAACAGTTTGGAAGAGATAAAAAGTAATGTGGAATGGACAGGGTGTCCGTCAGTGATTGGACCCCTAAAGAGGAATGCCCAGATCTGAGACCACACTTGTAAAGAAGAACTCAGCATAGGGATGGTGGGAACCCCTCATAATGGGCACAGCGGGTGTACAGACCCGGGAACTTGGCACAGGGATGGTGGGAACCCCTCATAATAGGCCCATCAGCTTACAGACCCGGGAACTCGTTACAGGGATGGTAGGAACCCCCATAATGGGCACATCAGGTTACAGACCCGGGAACTTGCCACAGGGATGGTGGGAATCCCTCATAATGGGCACAGTAGGTGTACAGACCCAGGAACTCAGCACAGGGATGATGGGAACCCCTCATAATGGGCATAGCAGGTGTACAGACCCAGGAACACAGCACAGGGATGGTGGGAACCCCTCATAATGGGCACAGCAGGTGTACAGACTCAGGAACTCAGCACAGGGATGGTGGGAACCCCTCATAATTGGCATAGTATGTGTACAGACCCAGAAACTCAGTACAGGGATGGTGGGAACCCCTCATAATAGGCACAGTAGGTGTACAGGGATGGTGGGAGGAACCCTCATAATGGGCTCAGCGGGTGTACAGACCTGGGAACTCAGTACAGGGATGGTGGGAACCCCTCATAATAGGCACAGTAGGTGTACAGGGATGGTGGGAAGAACCCTCATAATGGGCTCAGCGGGTGTACAGACCTGGGAACTCAGTACAGGGATGGTGGGAACCCCTCATAATGGGCACCGTAGGTGTACAGACCCGGGAACTCAGCACAGCCTGTCCTTATACATTTACTTGAGATCACTTAGACCCGGTGGGTCTCTATAGTGGGAGGTAGCGCAAACACCCCATTCTTTTATATTATATCCTATTCTCCCTAGGGAGTTTTTAGGGGAGCTGCAACCTCTGTCTGGTGTTTTCCTAAGTGCAGATTCCCTACTTCTTTAATAATAGTCTAATGTCCATAAAATTTCATAATCTACCCAATAGACCTCATGCACACAGGGTGTTTGCTTTACTCCTCTAAACGTCAGAACTCCTGGCAGGAGAAAAGCCAACTGCGGGCGAGTCATGCGTTTTATCGTAAATGTATCCTATTGGCCAAAATATTTATTTGTTCTGGCCATTTAAATGCATTACCTCTCAAATGCGCCTAAATGCGTCTAGCGTTTCAGTGTGTTTAGATTTTTTCTGCGCTTCACCTCCTCTCCTAAACGTGCTTTCCATGGGGGTTTTTTTCAGACTGTAATTGCTCTGCTTCTAATATGTCTGTAAACGCCTGTGTGCACATGGACACATAAGC
Source organism: Rana muscosa (assembly GCA_029206835.1). Classification (NCBI taxonomy): domain Eukaryota; kingdom Metazoa; phylum Chordata; class Amphibia; order Anura; family Ranidae; genus Rana; species Rana muscosa. The sequence goes on from CM055128.1 coordinate 27,899,069, forward strand.
TAACATACAGGTGCTTTTACAGGCTGAGAAAAACAACGTCAAATGCCAGTATTCAGTGGCGTAACTAGAACCTTCAGAAACCATAAAGGGCCCCCCTGACCACCAGCCGGTGCGCACCCATGGTGGCAGAGCGCCAGAGCTTGGTCGCAAGTGCGACCTTTTGGGACCCTGGTAGTACCGACACTGGTGTCAGTATTTTTTTATTTTAGTTATTTTATTTGTTACCATTTTATTTATTTATTTTTTCACAAAAATTTTTTAGGAGCCCGTTGGGGGTGGGGCTTGGGTGAGATATCATATGTGGATATTCGCCAGCACACCATGGATCGTCAATTTCGTCCAAACGTTTTTTTATTCAAGAAAGCTCACATCACAAAACAATGTAGTGCAACATATCGGAGCAACGTAGGACCTGTTACTTCCTCTATATGCCAGTCCTCCTATCCAGGTGTACAGGGGACTGCACGGGAATCCTGGAGCATGCAAATGTGACCCCGGCAACTCCTGAACATACACCCTGCTGGTGGAATGGGATGAGTGACAGTGTTGGAGGGATGGGATGAGTGGGATTGCTGGGGGGAATGGGATGAGTGGCAGTGCTAGGGTGGGGAGGAATGAGTGACAGTGGTGGAGGGGATGAGTGTCAGTGGTGGGTGGGTGGGATAAGTGTCAGTAGTGGGGGGGGTGAGTGTCAGTGCTGGGGGGATGAGTGTCAGTGGTGGGGGGTAGGGATGAGTGTCAGTGGTGGCGGGTAGGGATGACTGTCAGTGGTGGGGGGTAGGGATGAGTGGCAGTGGTGGGGAGGTAGGGATGAGTGTCAGTGCTGGGGGGTAGGGATGAGTGTCAGTGGTGGGGAGGTAGGGGTGAGTGTCAGTGGTGGGGGGTAGGGATGAGTGTCAGTGGTGGGGGGTAGGGATGAGTGTCAGTGCTGGGGGGATGAGTGTCAGTGCTGGGGGGGTAGGGATGAGTGTTAGTGCTGGGGGGATGAGTGTCAGTGGTGGGGGGTAGGGATGAGTGTCAGTGCTGGGGGGATGAGTGTCAGTGCTTGGGGGGGTAGGGATGAGTGTTAGTGCTGGGGGGATGAGTGCCAGTGGTGGGGGTATGAGTTCCAGTGGTGGAGGGTAGGGATGAGTGTTAGCGCTGGGGGATGAGTGTCAGTGGTGGGGGGGTAGGGATGTGTGTCAGTGCTGGGGGGGAAGAGTGGCAGTGGTGGGGGGGTAGGGATGAGTGTCAGTGCTGGGGGGATGAGTGTCAGTGGTGGGGGGTAGGGATGAGTGTCAGTGCTGGGGGGATGAGTGTCAGTGGTGGGGGGTAGGAATGAGTGGCTGTGCTGGTGGGGGGGTGGAATAATTGTCAGTGCTGGGGGGATGAGTGTCAGTGCTGGGGGGATGAGTGGCAGTGGTGGGGGGGTAGGAATGAGTGGCTGTGCTGGTGGGGGGGTGGAATAATTGTCAGTGCTGGGGGGATGAGTGTCAGTGCTGGGGCGATGAGTGGCAGTGGTGGGGGGTAGGAATGAGTGGCTGTGCTGGTGGGGGGTTGGAATTATTGTCAGTGCTGGGGGGATGAGTGCCAGTGCTGGGGGGATGAGTGGCAGTGGTGGGGGGTAGGAATGAGTGGCTGTGCTGGTGGGGGGGTGGTATAATTGTCAGTGCTGGGGGGATGAGTGGCAGTGCTGGGGGGATGACTGGCAGTGGTGGAGGGTAGGAATGAGTGGCTGTGCTGGTGGGGGGGGTGGTATAATTGTCAGTGCTGGGGGGATGAGTGGCAGTGGTGGGGGGTAGGAATGAGTGGCTGTGCTGGTGGGGGGGTGGAATATTTGTCAGTGCTGGGGGGATGAGTGGCAGTGCTGGGGGGATGAGTGGCAGTGGTGGGGGGTAGGAATGAGTGGCTGTGCTGGTGGGGGGTTGGAATAATTGTCAGTGCTGGGGGGATGAGTGTCAGTGCTGGGGGGATGAGTGGCAGTGGTGGGGGGGTAGGAATGAGTGGCTGTGCTGGTGGAGGGGTGGAATAATTGTCAGTGCTGGGGGGATGAGTGGCAGTGCTGGGGGGATGAGTGGCAGTGGTGGGGGGGTAGGAATGAGTGGCTGTGCTGGTGGGGGGGTGGAATAATTGTCAGTGCTGGGGGGATGAGTGTCAGTGCTGGGGGGATGAGTGACAGTGGTGGGGGGGTGGAATAATTGTCAGTGCTGGGGGGATGAGTGGCAGTGGTGGGGGGGTAGGAATGAGTGGCTGTGCTGGTGGGGGGGGTGGAATAATTGTCAGTGCTGGGGGGATGAGTGTCAGTGCTGGGGGGAGGGATGAGTGGCTGTGGTGGTGGGGACGGGATGGAATCAGCGGTGGAGGTGGGGACTGGGTACATTGGCAGCGCTGGGTGCCGGGATCAGAGACACTGACTTGCTGTCAGTGTCCACTCGGTTTCCCCTGCATTGCTTCATGTCTCTCTCAGGCTCCACATGTCTCTACTCTTCACACAGCGGCCGCGACCTCTTGCAGCTCCTCCCCCACCTTCTCTCAATTGGTGTCAGCAGTGTCCGCCCCGCCCCCCTACATTCTCTCTGTCTCTGGATAGGCGTGGGCGGGCGGTCCACAGTCTCAGCACTGCCTCTGCCTTCTCTGTCTCCCCTCAGCGGACGAAAGCCCCCCTCCCCGCGGCGTAACGAACTGACACATGCCGCCCTCACAACAGCAGCCAGAGTGGACACACACAGTGACAGGACAGTCAGGTGGGCCCCTCACACATGGGCGGCGGCGGGCGGGCGGGCCCCCCTGAATTGGCGGAACTACAGGGCCCAGTCGCAAGTGCGACTGCTGCGACCCTGATAATTCCGCCGCTGCCAGTATTTTTTAAGCTTTAATCGGAGCCCTTTGTAATCTCATGTAGCCATATTCCTAAGCGATCATCACAAGTCTTTTTCTGTGCTTGATATACCATCAGTCCGATTCATGCTTCAGAGTAAGTTTAAGGCCCCGTTCAGGCTAGATTCACACTGTTGTGCAGAGAGGCTCGCAGCAGGGGTCCGGTGTGTCCCTGTTCTCCATTTCAGGGATGAATCGGGCCCGAATTTTTACCTGCATTTGGACCTAAAACGAAGCATATTTCCAGGTTGTAAGTTGGCAAATGTCATTGCAGATCCCTACTTGTTCTTGCTTGTATTGAAACTTACATAACACAGTTAGTGTTCTGTACATTGACCGTGTACAAAACACCACCCTACATGTACACCATGTTTAAACATTTGCCAGTTTTATGAGTCATAGCGGGCAGCAGATGAAACTACATAGGTAATTGTAATTGTAAAAATACAAAATGTAGTGTAGTACTTACATTTTTTTCTTATCAAAAGCGAAATTACCTTTTAAATGCAACCCCTGTCGTCTAACGTTTAATGTTGTAGAGAGGCTATGCAATGGGTTAATAAAGTCAGAACTTAAAATGCAAGTTTAAACCATTTCCTAGTCTGTGATCTCCAGATACCGTCTGGGTTTTAAAACAAATTAAAGCTTCGTCGGTGTATAATGTGCAGCCTGGTATATGATGTGCAGAGCCCTGTGTATAATGTGCAGCCTGGTATATGATGTGTAGGGATGAGCTCTGGCCCTAGGTTGTTGCAAAAATGATATACCCCTGTCACATTCAGTGGGCAGTACCAACGCTAAATGTGACCCATTCAAGTGATTGAGGGCCCATACCCTGCGTTGGTGCTAGATTTACAGCGTTAAAATCGATCTTCACCCAAAAATAGAAAGTGCTTCCTGTCCACTCCTCTGCTTTGCTTTCCTGTATAGCTGCTTTTTTTTTTTTTAGGTTTTTAGGTGAATGATGTGCACTGTGCTTCCTGGGACATGTACGCCACATATCCCAGGAGGCCTTACTGTTTCATTCACAGAGAAAGAGGGGGACGGGCCTAGTGGAGCGTCATCAGGAGGCCAGTATTAAAACGGGCAAGGAGGAGGCATATTGGCTCCCAGTTACCTGTCAAATACCCCCAGAAATGTAATTCACTGTGGATCGCTCTTCAGAGGGCAACACAATTGTAATCAAACCCTAAGGGAGCCCCTAAGAGAGATGACAAAGCTAGAGGATAATAGTGTGTGACTGTGGGGGGGGGGGGTACATTGTAAGCTCCTCTGGTTCAGAGACTGATGTGACTGGCTCAGTGTTTTCTGTACAGCACTACAGTATATGTCGGAGCCATATAAATGTATAATAATAATAGTGTGTGACTGTGATGGGACATTAGAGTGTAAGCTCCTCTGGTGCAAGGACTGATGTGACTGGCTCAGTGTTCTCTGTACAGCATACCTCCCACCTTTTTAAAATGGAAAGAGGGACACCTATTAGCAAAACTATGTAGGCATAGGACACACCCTCCGCCACGCCCCCTGAAAGGAGAATTGTACAAACAAAATGATTAGGTAAACCCACAAATGCTTTTTTTTTTACCACTATTAAAGTAGCAAAACACTTTCTATTGTCTATTTAACAAAGAAAAACAACAAAATATGGTGCAACCGAGGACACCAGGTAAACCCAAAAATTCCCAGGACAATTATAAAAACTAATAATAAATATACAGTAAACCCTTGGTTTGAGAGTAACTTGGTTTGAGAGTGTTTTACAAGACAAGCTAATTTTTTTTTATACATTTTGACTTGATATACAAGCGATGTCTTGATATACAAGTAGCGTCATGTCACAACTGAGTATAAAAGAGAAGAGAGGCTCCTCTAAGTGTAACAATATGGTTACATTTAATGAAGATACAACATTTAGCAACATATTGCTACACTTAGAGGTGCCTTTCTTCTCTTTTATACTCTGTAGCTCCTGCTGGATTTTGCTCCTAATCCCTTTTGTAGAGGCTTCTATTTGTGGATGGACATTTTATGGTCACAACCTGATCACATTGCTATAATCTTTTTATATGGACTATAAACTGAAGGACTTATGAATAAATGGTTGTGGAACGAATCATTTGAGTTTCCATTATTTCTTATGGGGAAATTCGCTTTGATATACAAGTGCTTTGGAAATTTTGATGATATTCAATATTAAATATAAGGCTGCTCCGTCAAGAAACAGAGAGATCTCTGTAAAACAAACAAAAGAAGACAGGGGGCGCCACCTAAGTGTAGCATTATAGTACTTAATTGTATAAAATACAATTAGCAACTTACACTGCGCCCATCAAACAGAAAAATCCCAGGCAGAGTTCACATGCTGGTAATGACTTGTGTTGTGGCGCTGCCAGAAGAATTTTCTGTTTGATGGGCGCAGTGTACTTTTCGCCATGTAAATTACCAATTGTCTTTTTTACAATAAAGTTCTCTAATGCTGCACTTAGGTGGCGCAGAACAGCTTAAACAAGAAGTAAAAGTATAACTAAAGGCAACACTTTTTTTTTACGTTTTGGATAGAGTAAAGTGGGATTAGAACCCCTGTCAGGTTTTTTTTTTTTTTCTGCTGTTTGTGCCCCCTCTCTACTTGTCATGTTTACTGTTATCACTGAGAGTGAAAGTGAAAGAAAATCCAAATTTTCGGGTTAAAGGGGGACACACGTTTTCATGACAACCAGGGATTCCTTCCTGATTTGGTTATGAGACAGGAAGTGTAAAGAAATCGTCAACATTAAATGTCTGGATTTACACCCATGTTATCATACCTTCCAATTTTTGGAGATGGGAACGAGGTTATAGCCAGACCATTATTCCTAATTTTTATGGACAGCATACTGACAGGAATGGTACCAGCTGATTGGCAAAAAGCCCACGTGGTACCAATATTCAAAAAAAAGGCAGAGATATGTTCCTGAAAACGACAGGCTTGTCAGTCTAACATCAATAGTATGTAAACTATTGGAGGGGATAATAAGGGACTATATCCAAAAATTTGCTAAAGAAAACAATATCATTAGTAGTATTGTAAAGTATGCAATATTATATATATTATTAATCCATAATATCTAACTATCGCATCTATGTATTAATTGTATAGTCCCTTGTTTGCTAGTCTACCTATCAGAGAGTGTTAGGCCTAATGATACACTGTATATTATAAAGACGGACCCAGTTGCTTAGTAAAACAAGTCATATTTACTTCCTTTTAAATAGGAAACATATCTTAACAACAGATATCAGATACAGTCTATAACAACTCTAATAATATACTCAACACATTTCCCCAGATACTCTTCATCGGCTGGTTTCAGATATCACATAGATTGGAGGCCCCAGCGAGCCTCATGGAGCTAGGCCCGAGTAAGCAGGCTGCTATTAGGCCTCCAGAGATCCATGTGTTTTCAGCAAGGTCTTTAGATCAGAAGGGCTGAGCTCTGTGTTACGAAGCCTTTTTACAAAACAGACACTATTCAGACTTCCCCCATTGCCAACCTCTTTGCCTTCTGGACCAACCATTGTTCACAGGGCAGTCTCTCTTCAGCTTGCTTGTAGATTTTATTGTTCTATACACCCATAAGCCAGACCCCCTGCTATGTAGACTTTGCCTGGGGCCAAATTCCTCTGTAGCTTCACTGCACGTGTCAGCATGGCTAACCTTGATTGTAAGAACAGATATGTGGAAATGTTCAGACTATATCAGATTGTTCTCCAACATATGCCGCTTTGCGCCTGAAGGACGCATATCACCCTACTTCAGACATGGCTCCCATTGAACAGTCCATATGGTCCGAACAGTCCTTAACTGTCCTAATGTGTTGCGTTCTTCAACATGCGCCTCAGAAACAGCTCCTATGGCACCGCCTATAACTGTCTTTCACCATGGGCTCCAGAACCAGTACCTCTGGAACAGTCTTTAACTGCCTTTCAACATGTGCTTCTGAAACAGCTCTTATGGAATATTCCACAATGGTTTTACCGAGCTGCGCCTCTCAACATAGGCTTCGGCTTCAGAACCAGCTCCTATGGAACAGTCCATAATGGTTTTTGTGCTTCTTAACATAGGCTTTAGAATTAGCTCCTATAGAACAGTCCATACCAGTCCTAACGAGCTGTGCTTCTCAACACATGCCGCTTTGCTACTGGGTGACACACCAACATCATTCTTCCGTGACAGCTTCCATATCGCCATTTTGTATCTTCTTCTTGACATCTTCATGAAGGGGTATAGTACCGGCAAGGGGTATCCATTCACTCACCATTCACCAGCACACACTCAGAGCAACAACTCCATCAGCTTTCAGATGCAGAGTCTTGAGGAGGGCCTTTCTTGCACATATTACTAACCTAATATATATACCTTCATCGCACTATACCATGACATAAATCACCCCTTGTCATAATATATGCATAAATATGATCCATCCAATTACGCCTCCCGCTCCCAACCTGCTATAGCCCTTTATTGTAGATACGGGTCAGGATTGGGCAGGCTTGCTCACAGTGGTCTTTCCTACCACAATTTGGCCTGTCTGCGGTACCTCAGGGATCTAAATTGGCAACAAAGTCTCTAATTTGTACGAAGAGACCCTACCGTCAATGTGTCCCTCAACTTGCATAGATAAGCGGGAGAGCTTCCTATATAAGTTTTGAGTCTAACAACACATATAAATCTCAAACAATGACAAAACCCACAAAATTACATCCCTGTGACTGGATTTCAGTGACCATGCCCAGGGCATCTCATGCACCCCTACCTACTGTTAGGTTCAAGAAATACCCTAGTTCCATGACTAATGCTACATCGGTATCCTCTAGGACAAAGAAACAAACTCGTCTATGTCCTAAATAATACCCAGGTGCTTCCTTCCCAGCAATGATCTCTCCATCCAGAACACAGAGTACAGTGTATTGACCTGGTATGCAAAGGACATCGTGATCCTGCTTCCGACAGAGGGAAATATCAACCTGCCCCCGGCTTCCGTATTCTCTGTTCACATGTGGGTCACTTAGCCACAAATGCAACAAGATAGAATCCCCAGTCAGTAAGCCCATTGATGCCACAAAATATACAGACCGAGTCTGCACTTCTGTATATGGGATCATACAGTACAAAACCTTTCACAATCCAAACCAGTACAGCGCATCCAGGCATTCCACCACCACTTTGGATTAGTGTAAGCGCTGTGTTTTGGCAAAGTCTTACTGAGCGGTGATGCTAACTCATCAGGCCACTGCCCCTCATGTAGAGATACTGTCGATCAGCTTGATGCTGGTAGATAACTCCGCTTGCCCCTGTGAGCATGCTAGGGTCAATGACATATATCTGTCCCATACCATCTCACACTCTATACCAACTCTCACCATGGTTGACAAAATCTTGACCCACTTTACACTGGATATTTATGTGACTCCGTTGTTATCAAGGGGGGGGGCACCAATCTCTCTGAGTAACAAAGCCCCGCCTGCTGTCTGAAGCTATGGATGAGAGTTTGTTCCCTAGGAGATCGATGTCCACTCCACTAACAACACCCATCCCAGCTCCTATTCCCCCAAAATAGTGCTGAATACATCCCTCCTTTTCGCTTTACTCCTCAGAAATAAGCGTTCCGCATATTTCTGGGAGCAAGCCACTGATATACTGACCGCACTTGATTCAGAGTATATTCAGCACATATAGGGTAATAGGTTTTTATCAACCACTATGAGATGCTGAAGCGCCATGTGGTGAAGGTATACTGTACCCTGGTAGCCAGTGTTTATTCCCTTTGTTCAATGGAGCATGCTCCTGTGTGTAGTCTCTGGCATTACCTGTGCATGGTTTCAAACCTCTCAGGTGAGACATCAATTAGGTGTATCTCCCACATGTCCAGTTCTGGTGTCCCACATGTCCACTAACCGAGAGCTTCTCTATCGGACTGCTAAGATTGAGACACCACCCCTACGAGGTAGTTTTCACCCCACTGATGTGTCACCTGGTACCAGGCACCTTTATGCATAAGTGTCAACCTCCTAGGTACCTGCACCATATTAATTCAGTTACGTCAATACATGTCACACATTAAAAACATTTCCTTCTTTCAATTCCTCCTCCCATAATAAAAAAGAAAAAACATATATACATCTCTTGTTCTGAAGGATTGGATAGGTTATATTCCTCCCCCAACCTCCAACTCATTGCATTTATATTCATAGTCTGTTTGCATTCATAAATGACAGGAGAGACTTTTGGCAAAATGTTTCACAAGTCTCGTTGTTGGGCAAAGTCCTTCAGATTCAGTATCAGCGCAAAAATTGTCCATAAGAAAAAGAAACCTTATATTTCAAGTATTAGTCTGAATCTTTTCTCTCCTGAACGTTTATAAGAACAAATTTTCAGTGTGGTATGGCACAGACGAACTGCCAACCAGATGAACATCCTTCATCTCTGTTCCAGAATCCTCTCCGCTCCACCAAGATTCTGGAAGTTAAAAACAAGAGCAGAATCAAATTCTTATCCATAATATCTACTAACACAGGAATTTAGTATTCCTGACTTCTGAACAAATTACCAAAACAACCATGATTCCTTTCGGATGAACCCACTCTAAAATGGATCCCCATGGTATGAGCAAAAATCTAAAATATTTTTTTTTTAAATAAAAGATGAACGTGAACGTTGCTTCTCACAAATTCAAAATTGTAAGCATTCAAAAAGACTATGCATTATCTGTACTTTCTGATCTATGCACTACTCCGCCTTTCAGGTGGACAAATCCCAAACCTTTGGAACTTTTTCCACCTGAATGAAAAGAAAAACAAACGAAAAGAAAAAAAAACTTTCGTAGCCAAAATGGCTTCCTACCAGCTCTTGTCCTAGACAAAATGTAGTCAGCTGCTAATTGAGGACATAGTCAATGACCACCTAGTCAGTTGCTAATTGAGGACATAGTCAATGACCACCTAGTCAGTTGCTAATAACCCCCTTTTTAGGTGGATTAAACCTAACAGTTTTTCCACCTGAACGAAACCAAAAAAACACAAAAAAACTATGAAAATAATAATTAAAAAAAATAATAAAAAAAAAATGGAAAAGAAATAAAAAAAAAAAAAAAAAAATTACAAAATTAAAAATAATTCCCGTATTTATCGGCGTATAACACGCGCCGGCGTATAACATGCACCCCAAGTTTAGGAGGAAATTTTAGGGAAAAAAACTTTTAGGAGGGAAGTTTAAGGAAAAATAACTTACATTTACAGTGCAGCCTTGTCAGTGTCCATTGCAGCCTTGTCACAGTGCAGCCTTGTCAGTGTCCATTGCAGCCTTGTCACAGTGCAGCCTTGTCAGTGTCCATTGCAGCCTTGCCCCAGAGTCCATTTCAGCCTTGCCCCAGTGTAGCCGTGCAGCCTTGCCCCAGTGTAGCCGTGCAGCCTTGCCCCAGTGTAGCCGTGCAGCCTTGCCCCAGTGTCGCCGTGCAGCCTTGCCCCTGTGTCGCCGTGCCGGATTTTAAAATTGGCGCCGAGACTGTGCGGAGCGGGGCGGACGCCGCCGAGAAAGCAGGGGACGCAGGGACTAGGCGGAGCCGCCGCCGAGATACACATAGCCGAGTGTACTCGGCTATACTCGGCTTTTCTCGGCTCCGCTCACAGTCACGCCGAGTCCCGCCCTATGATGGACATAACACAGGTCCAATGGCGGGAATGGGCGGGACTGTGAGCGGAGCCGAGAAAAGCCGAGTATAGCCGAGTACATTCGGCTATGTGTATCTCGCTCCGCTCCGCTCACAGTCAGCGGAGACAGCCCAGGGATGTGGGCATCGGCGTATAACACGCACCCACGATTTTTCCCTGATTTTCAGGGGAAAAAAGTGCGTGTTATACGCCGATATACGGTAATAATAAAAAAAAATCCTAAAAAATTACAAAGACAAAATGAAAGAATGAATGAGAAAAAAATTAAAACTTAAAAAAAAAATGTAAAAAAAAATAAAAAAAAATTTCTTTGAAAATTTAAAATCAATAAAAATTAAACACAACAACATGGCAAGACAACCATCATCAAACAATGACAAACACTCAACTTTTAATTAAAGACATCCATGGACTTTTCTCATGAGAAGAGTAAGTGCTCATTTCGGCCTGGAAGAGAATTAGTTAATGGGAAAAACAAAAAACAAACATCTGTACTTCATCACAACATTTGTAACTTCATTTGTACCTCTTTACTCCATACTGTCTGCCTATTGTTTAATTTTTTTTCATTGTTTGCAAACAATTACTAATTAATGAGCTAATGGTACCATGTGATAATTGATTATGCATTTACAATAACCTAACCCCTGCTCTGCAAAATTTGCCCACTGTTGTTTTCACTTTGAAGGATCTGCAAACAAAACATTAGTATCCACACCAGTTTAACTTCTTCCCTGGTCTCTAGAAAAAAAGGAACACAAAGACAGTTATTCATAGGTGTGCGCAGCCTTTGGCATTAGGGTGTGCACCCCAAAGCTCAAACACACTCTACCGATCACTCACAATATTCATTCAGAAAGGGAAGAGGCCGGTAAATGGCATATTTATTGGCCCCTTCCCCCACTCATCCTAAAACATCCACAGCAACAACAGGGGGGAAAGGAGGGAAACCGGCAGTGCTGTGGGGGGGGAGGAGCCAGGTCAGTAGGGGGAATCTGTTCTGCACAGGGTGATAAGGGTGTGCCTAGGCACACCTGGCACACCCTGTGCGCACGCCTATGCAGTTATTACACAAAATTATCATAACAATTGACTTTTTAAGTCCCCCAAGCATTTTCCCATTAATTGTAATGTTAGGGGAACATTTGCCATATTTTCCTATACTAAGCAGGCAGTATTGGAACACTTTGCCATATTAGTCAGGAAAAATGGGAGTGCCATTTGCGTCCAACTATATACAAGCCAAAGTGGTAGATTAGCCCAAGGGGCAAACATTGGAATGTTCATCCAGTCTTGTTGCTGGCTGTATTTAGGGTGTGGGCTGTCATTTATTATCTCTTCTTCAGAACTGTGCATATCAGGCCTTTGTGCTATGTTGTTCCTATCCTGGGTGTTGGTTTTCATTGCAGATACCTGTATTTCTGGGGTTTCCTGCTCCATGCTAGCAATGTTAAAGGCTTTACATCTCTGTGCCTGTCTATTCCATTTAGAATGTCTGAACTCTCTCTTCCTTCCTGTACCTCTGCTTATTACAGATACATCTGCCTTTGAGCCATATTCCCTATAACTGGACTCTTGGCAGAAGTCTCGTAGGATATTGACAAAATGTTGGTAGGATCTAGCATTCCTCAGAGCCAGTCTAGTAGGATAGCTTACATAAGACTTATTGGCCATTGAGTATATGAAACTTGCATCATCCTCCAATAAGTCAGGACAGTTGAACACTTTCGTATACAATGCAAGATACTCACTGCAGAACAATATTGGGTCATCTCCTCTCCTAAATTTCATTTGTTGTAAATCACTCATATCATTATCACGACTGTCCACAATACACTGCAATTCTTTCCTCGGCACCTCTGCATCTGCTAAGTTATCATTAACTTGTGCAGATAACTGGCCTACCAAAGGTCCTGGTCCTGGCTGGTTTCAGATATCACATAGATTGGAGGCCCCAGCGAGCCTCATGGAGCTAGGCCCGAGTCAGCAGGCTGCTATTAGGCCTCCAGAGATCCATGTGGTTTCAGCAAGGTCTTTAGATTAGAAGGGCTGAGCTTTGTGTTACGAAGCCTTTTTACAAAACAGACGCCATTCAGACTTTCCCCATTGACAACCTCTTTGCCTTCTGGACCAACCATTTTTCACAGGGCAGTCTCTCTTCAGCTTGCTTGTAGATTTTATTGTTCTATACACCCATAAGCCAGATCTGCTGCTATGTAGACTTTGCCTGGGGCCAAATTCCTCAGTAGCTTCACTGCACGTGTCAGCGTGGCTTACCTTGATTGTAAGAACAGATATGTGGAAATGTTCAGACTATATCAGATTGTTCTCCAACAAGTAGTAATCAGCATGGATTTACGAAGGGTGGTTTATGCCAAACCAATCTATTAACATTCTATGAGGAAGTGAGCTGCCAGCTAGATAAAGGTAGGCCCGTGGATGTGGTGTATCTGGATTTTGCAAAAGCATTCGATGCAGTTCCCCACAAATGCTTAACCATTTCAGCCCCGGACCATTTGGCTGTCCAAAGACCAGAGCACGTTTTTGCGATTCGGCACTGTGTCATTTTAACTGACAATTGCGCGGTCGTGCGACGTGGCTCCCAAACAAAATTTGCGTCCTTTTTTTACCACAAATAGAGCTTTCTTTTGGGGGTATTTGATCACCTCTGCGGTTTTTATATTTTGCACTATAAACAAAAAAAGAGCGACAATTTTGAAAAAAAAAGCAATATTTTTTACTTTTTGCTATAATAAATATCCCCAAAAAATATATAAATTTTTTTTTTTTCTCAGTTTAGGCCGATACGTATTTTTCTACATATTTTTGGTCTTTGGTGATAGCAATAAGCGTTTATTGATTGGTTTGCGCAAAAGTTATAGCGTCTACAAAATAGGGGATAGATTTATGGCATTTTTATTAATAATTTTTTTTTTTACTAGTAATGGCGGCGATTAGCGATTTTTATCGTGACTGCAACATTATGGCGGACACATCGGACACTTTTGACGCCAGTTTGGGACCATTCACATTTACACAGCGATCAGTGCTATAAAAATGCACTGATTACTGTAAAAATGACACTGGCAGTGAAGGGGTTAACCAGGAGGGGGGCGATTAAGGGGTTAAGTGTGTCCTAGGGATGTGTTCTAACTGTAGGGGGGATGGGCTACATGTGACCCCGACACTAATCACTGCTCCTGATCACAGTGTCCTGTCAGTAGGAAGAACGGGGAAATGCTTGTTTACATCAGCATTTCCCTGTTCTTCCTCTCCGTGAGACAATCGCGGGACTCCCGGCGGACATCGAGTCCACGGGACCCGCGGTCACACTCATGGAGCTTGCGGGCGGGTGCGCGCGCGCCAAAAATGCCGCGTCTTAAAGGGCAACGTACAGGTACATTAATATGCCCAGCTGTGCCATTTTGCCGACGTATATCGGCGTGAGCAGTTTGGGGATGGCCCCTTCCTGTTCCAACATAACTGCACACCAGTGCACAAAGCAAGGTCCACAAAGACATGGATGAGCGAATTTGGGGTGGCCTGCACAGAGTCCTGACCTCAACCCGATAGAAGACCTTTGAGATAAATTAGAGCGGAGACTGTGAGCCAGGCCTTCTCATCCAACATCAGTGTCTGACCTCACAAATGTGCTTCTGGAAGAAAGGTCAAACATTCCCATAGACACCCTCCTAAACCTTGTGGACAGCCTTCCCAGAAGAGTTGAAGCTGTTATAGCTGGAAAGGGTGCAAACTCAATATTGAACCCTACGGACTAAAACTGGGATGCCATTAAAGTTTATGTGCGTGTAAAGGCAGGCGTCCCAATAGAGTGTATGCCTTTAGACTTTGTGGAATGAGGTGATAATTATGAGTCAGAAAGGGGAACTCTAGAGCTTTGTGAATATTTAAACATTGACACTAAAAAAAGAGGGAGCAGGGCCCACTTGTGGCACAGCCCCTGGTTCCTGAAAACCGACTTGTGACACTAACCAAACGCTTGTCCCTTTCTTTGTAATTTTTTTCCCATAAAAAGCCTTTGAAAAAGTACAATCAAAAATAGTGTGAGAAGCCTCCAATGGAATCTTTTATTCCCTGTCCTGTACAGTACTTCTAAATGATTGGCATCACAGCCTCACTGCCCTGATTTTTTTTTCTTTCTCGTACATCACGGGACACAGAGCGACATAGTCATTACTAATGGGTTATATAGATACCGTCAGGTGCTGGCACTGGCAACTTCCAAAACCGGAAGTACCCTCCCCTATATAAGCCCCTCCCATCCGGGAGCACCTCAGTTTTTTGCCAGTGTCTAAGGTGTTGGCCAAGAAGAAACATGTGTTTTTCACTGAGCTTGCGTACAGGTTCTTTTGGGCCTCAGTAAGCTATTCCGGATCCGACCAAAAAAGCTTCATAGCTAAACGGTCGGTACCCGGGCCTTGCAGAGAAGAGCAAGGTTTTGCCTGTAATGCTTCTCTTAGGAGAGCTGGACCCTGGGATCCAGAGCTCTGGTCATACCCACGACCAAGATGTTTTCTGTGCAGGGTGCTATACAGGTCCAGGGGAGTGGAATCCTTGGGAACCCGGTCCCTGAAGGTTTGATTACAATGCCTGCCGTGATAGGTGAAGTTTGGGCTTTTGTGGACCAAACAAAGTCCTGCGGCGGGGAACAGGTAAGTGGGGGCCCCCAGGAACTTGGTTCTATTGGGGGACCCCCAAGCCTAATTTGTCTTTCTGTCTGTTACCTAACGGTATTCCCGCTAATATTCTGTGTATGCCTGTTACTACTGAGAAAATGTAAAAATTTTAATAGTAGGCAAGAAAAAAAAAAAAGTAAGACCGCGGTACCTGTGTTAGACACTAGAGGCCGCTATGGTTCTTTTTCTTGTAATGTGGATTTTTTTCTTCCAGAATCAAATCCAGGCAGTTGGTATGTTCTCTCCTGGGAAGCTGTCTCCTCTGCCCTGTTGCTGCGCTCATCCATCCCCGGGCCCTGCGGCAAAGGGACCCTGGCTCCCATCTAGCTCCTTGTTGTTTTCAAAAAAGGCGCCGAAGGCACACGTGCCCGCGTGCGGGCGCGTGCACGCGCCTCTATTCATAGAGGCGATCTGGAAAAAGGGGCGGAGCGGGTGGATGACGCTCAGGTGTGCGCCGCGGCGCTACTGCGCATGTGCGGGCGTCCAGCGTGTTTTAAAGCACATTATAGCTGGCTGTTGAAGTGCATAGACAGAGCTAGCAACAATATAAAGGCACATAGAGGCGGTTGATGCAGGCATCCCCTAGAAAGGCACTTTAGTAGACACCAACTGTGTTATAGCAGCAATTGTGCTAGACTATTCTCAGTAAAAGTGGTGTATTACGGCTGGAATACCTCAGCTTTAGGCTTAGGAATATGCCGTCCAGAAGCTCCGGAACTGAATCTTCCAGGAAGCGAAGGGGGTCTCATCGGGCTCTGAGGATCTTGGGCATACTTCTGCTGCACCAGTCTCCCCTGAAGTTCAGAGGTAAGTGACCGTAGAGACCCCGCAGGGGTACTTGGTACTGTGGCTGTCCTCAGTTCACCTGCTCCTGTGTATGTAACAGAGGAGGTTTTTTCCTCAGCTTTGGGAGGATTAGAGAGAGATTGTCAACATTGATCGCTGCCTCCCTGTCAGGGAAAGCACGCCCGATCTCCATCTCCTCCTTCAAAGTGCCTGTTAGCAGAGCAACAGTCCCATACAGGGATCGACCTGCCTGAAGGGGATCAGGATAAGGTTGATTCTGTTATAGAGGAGTCAACAGTGGGGGAACCTTTTTCTCAGCATCTCAAGCTGAAAGATCATGGGTTCAGTCTCTGACTAACATGGTCCGATCAGCATTTAAAAATGCATCTTGCGGAACCATCAACCACTACTGTATCCTCGTTGGGGTCGCTAGAAGCCCCCAGACTGTCTGTTCTTTTCCACGTCACCCTTTACTGAAAGGGCTTATTTACCAGGATTGGGAACGTCCTGAGAAAATATTTATTCCCCCAAGAGATTTCCGGTGGTCTATCCCATGGAGGATAAGTTCATCAAAAAAAAAAAAAATGGAAGGTCCCTACAGTGGACGTAGCCATCTCTTGTATGTATAAATCACTGACATGTCCAGTGGATAATGTCCAAATGTTCAAGAACCCAATAGATAAAAGATTGGAGTCCTTATGAAAGTCTGCTTCTTTCTACAGCAAGCTTGGTGACACAACCAGCAGTAGCAGCTATTGGGGTCTGCTAAGCAGTGAAGGATCAGTTGAAACAGGTCTTGAGGGACTTGACAGATCAGCAGGCTTTGCCCTAGCTGATCTACCTAGAGCCTTAGGCTTTGCGGTTGACGCCATAAAGGATTCAGTCCATCAGGCCTCCCGCCTTACGCTGTCTATAGTACATATGCGTAGGCTTCTATGGCTCAAAAACTGGTCTGCTGAAGCTCCCTGTAAAGAATGGCTGGTTAGCGTCCCATTTCATGGTAAACGCTTATTCAGGGAAAACCTGGACAAATATATCCAGAAAATTTCCAGCGGTAAAAATACGCTCTTGCCGGTTAAAAACAGAGTTAGAGGTCCCTCTTTAAGAGGCCTGCTTCTCCAGTCCCTGGGGCATCGGCTGTGTAACAGTTCCGACGGCCTCCTCGGTCAATTCCCGGGGGTAAAAATACAGGGACAATAGCAGGGTAATGAGAAACCCTGGGTCAGGGGAGGTACAAAACCTCCCCCAAAGTTAAATTCATTGAAGGGTTGCCCCCACTCAGTCGGGTGGGGCGAGGACTCCAGTTGTTCGCAAGAGACCTGGCGGGACACGATCAAGACAGATAGGTGCTCTCCGCAGTATGTTTGGGATACAGTTTGGAGTTAAAAGACTCTCCTCCTTCCCATTTTTGAGGTCAAACGTGCCAAGGGATCCCCGGAAGAGAGAGTCCCTCCTGTTGGCACTAGAACAACTATTGCTCCAAGGAGTAATTATGGAGGTTCCCCTGGAAGAATGAGGGTTCGGGTTTTACTCAAACCTCTTTACAGTCCCGAAGCAAACGCGGACGGGAGGCCCATATTAATTCTAAAAGGGCTATACAAATTCCTGTATATCAGGACTTTCCGATGGAGTCGATCCGATCGGTGGCCACTGCCCTACAAGGGGAGGATTGGTTAGCCGCAATCGACATCAAAGATGCTTATTTGCACATTCCCATCTTTCCAGTCCACCAAAAATTTCTACGCTTTGCAGTAGAAGGGCGCCATTTTCAGTTCAGAGCCTTACCCTTCGGTTTGGCCACAGCACCACGAGTGTTTACAAAAATTCTGGCCCTTTATTGGCCAATCTAAGAACACAAGGTGTAATGATAATGGCATATCTAGATGACTTGTTGCTGATAGACCACTCAGTGAAAAAACTAGACGTGGTCGTTCACAAGACAATCAAGTATCTGGAATCTCACGGTTGGATTATCAACCGAGACAAGTCAGCCCTAAAAACCAGTCAAAAGTCTGGAATACTTGGGGCTAGGGTTGGATTCAGGCCAGAGAAAAATATTCTTGCCTCGAGGAAAGGTGTTGTCTTTGAAAGATTTGATCCACTTAGTGGGTACAAAAAAGACAGCCGTCCATACGCCTGTGCATGAGGCTGCTGGGAAAAATGGTGGCATCATTCGAAGCAGTACCCTACGGTCAATTCCATTCAAGGAATTTGCAAGGGGCCATACTGTCAGCCTGGAACAAAAAAGTTCAGGCCCTAGACTTACAATGTCCTTGTCCCCTTCCGTTCGCAAGAGCCTCCGTTGGTGGTTGGTTCCCCAGAATCTGGAAAAAGGGAAATCCTTCCGTCCGATTTCTTGGAAGGTGGTCACTACAGATGCCAGCCTTATAGGCTGGGGAGCTGTACTGGAGCAATAGTCTCTCCAGGGCAGATGGTCGGATGCAGAAAAGGCCCTGCCCATCAATCTCTTAGAGATACGAGAGCCCGGTATGCCCTAGTAGCATGGACATCCAAACTCCAAGGGTCCCCTGTCAGAATTCAATCAGACAATGCCACAGCAGTGGCATATATCAATCATCAGGGGGCACCAGGAGTCGTGCAGCCCAGAGGGAAGTAAATTACATCCTGAAATGGGCAGAAAGATATGTCCCAGCCATATCTGCGGTATTCATTCCAGGAGTGGAGAATTGGAAGGCGGACTTTCTAAGTCGCCAGCAATTATGCCCAGAGGAAGGGTCCCTTCACCCCGAGGTTTTCTGGACAATATGTCAGCGGTGGGGAACATCGGATGTAGATCTTCTAGCATCCAGATTCAACGCAAAGGTGGACAGGTTTTGTCTCTCGGACAAGGGATCCCCTAGCTTGCGGCTCGGATGCCCTAGTGTTCCCTTGGGATCAGTCCAAGCTGATGTATGCATTTCCACCGCCACAATTGTTACCTCGATTACTCCGCAGAATCAGGGTAGAAAAGAAACCAGTGATTCTGGTGGCTCCAGCGTGGCCCGAAGAGCGTGGTACGCGGAGATTGTAAAATGTCAGTGGGGAGTCCTTGGACTCTCCCACGTCGTCCGGACCTGCTTTCGCAAGGACCGATATACCACCCTTCATTACCAGCCCTAGGTTTGACGGCCTGGCTATTGAAGCCCACATTCTAAAAAAGAGAGGGCTCTCTAATCCTGTGGTATCTACCATGATCAATGCCAGGAAGCCGGTATCCAGGCAGATCTACTATAGAATCTGGAAGGCGTACATCGCGTGGTGTGAGGCCAAGAAATGGCATCCACATAAGTACGTAATAGGTAGGAGTTTGGACTTCCTACAGTGGGCTGGAGATAGGAAGCTTGCCTTGAGTACTATCAAAGGTCAGTTTTCGGCCTTGTCAATATTTTTTCAAAGGCCCTTGGCTTCGCATTCACTAGTCAAAGCCTTTAGATAAGGAGTGATGCGTATTAGTCCTCCGGTTAATATTCCCATATGTCCATGGGATCTAAACCTGGTTCTGTCGGTTCTACAGAAACAACCATTTGAACCATTGCAACACATTTCCTTGGTTCTTCTCACCAGGAAATTGTTTTTTTCTAGTAGCCATTTGTTCGGCTAAAAGAGTGTCGGAATTAGCAGCTATGTCCTGTAGGGAGCCATATCTGGTTATCCATAAGGACAGAGTAGTGTTACGTCCTCATCCAGCCTTTCTTCCTGAGGTGGTATCAAGGTTTTCATTTGAACCAAGATGTGGTTCTTCCTTCTTTTTTTCCCAAACCTAGTTCGGTAGAGGAAAAGTTATTGCATTCTTTGGATGTAGTAAGAGCAGTTAAAGCTTATCTAAAAGCCACTGCTCAGATTCGCAGAACGGATACTTTGTTTATTCTGCCGAAAGGCCCCAGAAAGGGTCAGGCAGCGTCAAAATCTACTTTAGCCAAGTGGATTCAACAGGTCATTATGCAAGCCTATGGCTTGAGAAGGAGACCGCCTCCGTTCAAAGTTAGAGCGCACTCCACGAGAGCAGTTGGAACTTCATGGGCAGTGCATCACCAGGCCTCCCTGGCTCAAATCTGTAAGGCCGCAACATGGTCTTCAGTACACACGTTTACTAGGTTCTACCAGGTGGACGTTAGAAATCAGGAGGATGTCGCCTTTGGGCGCAGTGTGTTGCAGGCCGCAAAAGATCCTCATGTCTGATAGCGCTCAGCTTATATATGGTGTATCCCCCCCCTCATTTGGCATTGCTTTAGGACATCCCATTAGTAATGACTATGTCGCTCTGTGTCCCGTGATGTACGAGAAAGAAAATAGGATTTTTATAACAGCTTACCTGTAAAATCCTTTTCTTGGAGTACATCACGGGACACAGAGCTCCCGCCCCTCTTTGGGGACACTTATTGCTTTGCTACAAAACTGAGGTGCTCCCGGATGGGAGGGGCTTATATAGGGGAGGGTACTTCCGGTTTTGGAAGTTGCCAGTGCCAGCACCTGACGGTATCTATATAACCCATTAGTAATGACTATGTCGCTCTGTGTCCCGTGATGTACTCCAAGAAAAGGATTTTACAGGTAAGCTGTTATAAAAATCCTATTTTTTTAGTAAGGGGCCCGGATGGCAACCCCCCTTTTTTTTTGTAAGGGGCCCAGAGGTTCCCAGGGCCTCAACAATTCGCAACGGCACCCCCCCACTTCTCGTGGTACCCCCTCGATTCTCAATTTGCGGCAGCCCCCCCCCGCTTCTCAATTTGTGGCGGCAGCACCCCCCCCCCGGTTCTCCTCTGCTCCAGGTGGCCCATGCCTGAAGCTGTGTAAAAATTCCTGTCCTGATGGCGGCCCTGGCCCTGATACTAGCATTTGGCCTGAAAAGCAAGAAGATAGAAGCTTCCATCTAAAGGTTACACACAGGCTTGGTAAGAGTTCCCCTTCCATTGTATAGGTACCCCCAGCACTTTATTGTGTTGTGAGATTTGTGTGCACATGGTGGAGGTTTTCAGTGAGGCAGGCCTGGAACACTTTGTACTGGTGCTGGCAGAGATTTGTCTCAGCCTAGGTCAGCCATACTCAACTAGGGTTCTGTGGAACCCGAGGGCAGAGGATCTTAAAGGGTTTCTTGAGCTGGGGTTGACTGACCTCCCACCTGAAGGTTCCAGGATAGTTTAGGGTCCAACAATATTTGGCTGAGCCAGCGGCATTACATCTTTTTAGATGTCTGTAAAGGTGGAAATCTGAATACAATTGTAATGCATTGTACACACGATCGGATTTCCGATGGAATAAAATCCGATGGACTTGTTTCATTGGAAATTCCGATCGTGTGTGGGCCCCATCTGACTTTTTTCCATCGGAGTAAAAAAATAGAACATGTTTTAAATTTTTCCGATGGGAAATTTCGATCGTCTGTGTGGAATTCCATCGAGAAAAATCCACGCATGCTCAGAATCAAGTCGACGCATGCTCGGAAGCATTGAACTTCATTTTTCTCGGCTCGTCGTAGTGTTTTACGTCACCGCGTTTTGGACAGTCGGAATTTAGTCTGACAATGTGTATGCAAGACTGATGGAAGTCAGCTTCATCGGAATTCCGACGGAAAATTCCATCGGATTTTATTCCATCAGAAATCCGATCGTGTGTACAAGGCATTAGGATAGCATTCTTCTGTTTGGCCACCTATGTAGGGGGCATTCTTCCCACTAAATAGATTTTAGCAGAAGTTACCTAAGCGGGGACGGGACAAGGGGTGGGCAGGAGGGGCAGCTGCCCTGGGCAAAAGAAGCAACAAATAGATCCAGGATGGTACACCCATTGTGGCATGTATTAACAGTGGGTGAGGGTGGGATTTAGGATCCTTGCCCTGGGCGCTGGATGACCCTGTCCCGGTACTGTCCCCAAGACCTGAAAATCATTTCAAGGGTTCCTCTGGTGTGAAAAGGTAGAAAAAGGCTGGTGTAGGTAAACAATTGTGTCCAAATACTTCTGCTAAATGATGGGACTAGCGGATTGTGCACCTTGATGACTCAATAAATGACTAATTTATGAATTGCTCTCTTCAGTACAAAGTGGAACATAAACTCCATTACTGTTTTTTGTTTTTTTGATTTTAACTTAAAGCGGAGGTTCCGCTGTCCATAGTTTTTTTTTTTTTTCAGTGCATTCAATGTGATTAAAGATGAGAATTTGGTACTCACGCGTCCAGCGATTCAAAACATCCCCCATCCGTTTTCCTTACAAATAAACATTTATAAAATCATTTCATTTGCTTTTCCATTTTGCTTGTGGGCATCTTGAAGCCCACAAGCATAGACTTCCGGGTAGCGGTGAATGCACATCTCCCGGCATTCACCGCTGTATGTACAGGGTATACGAGTCACGTGACGACTTAACTCTCAAGGGATTTCGCTGGACGGCGTCTCCTGGGAAGCATGACACTTTGCTCCCAGGAGACATTGCGCCGACATTATATGCACACATAGCGCCGCCGGGGGAAAAGAAAGACCCGCCTACTCCCGCAATTAGAGCCGCAAAAAATAAAAAAGGTTGGTGACATGTTAATGTTCATATTGAAAGGATATTGGGAAGATAAAGTTTAGATTTAGGGTGAACCTCCGCTTTAAACCTTTCTTCAAAATAATCTTTTGTTGTAATGTATTGCAGTCTTTTCCTTCAGTAACATAGAATCTATGGCTAAAGGTCACCTCTGACCATCACACCTACAGTATCTCACAAAAGAAAGTACACCCCTCACATTTTTGTAAACATTTCATTATAT
Source organism: Rana muscosa (assembly GCA_029206835.1). Classification (NCBI taxonomy): domain Eukaryota; kingdom Metazoa; phylum Chordata; class Amphibia; order Anura; family Ranidae; genus Rana; species Rana muscosa. Next base: position 27,921,866 of record CM055128.1, read on the forward strand.
CTTTTCATGTGACAACACTGAAGAAATGACACTTTGCTACAATGTAAAGTAGTGAGTGTACAGCTTGTATGACAGTGTAAATTTGCTGTCCCCTGAAAATAATTCAACACACAGCCATTAATGTCTAAACCGCTGGCAACAAAAGTGAGTACACCCCTAAGTGAAAATATCCAAATTGGGCCCAATTAGCTATTTTCCCTCCCCGGTGTCATGTGACTTGTTAGTGTTACAAGGTTTCAGGTGTGAATGGGGAGCAGGTGTGTTAAATTTGGTGTTATCGCTCTCACTCTCTCATTCTGTTCACTGGAAGTTCAACATGGCACCTCATGGCAAAGAGCTCTCTGAGGATCTGAAAAAAAGATTTGTTGCTCCACATAAAGATGGCCTAGGCTATAAAAAGATTTCCAAGACCCTGAAACTGAGCTGCAGCACGGTGGCCAAGACCATACAGCGGTTTAACAGGACAGGTTACACTCAGAACAGCCTTGTCATGGTAGACCAAAGAAGTTGAGGTCACCTGCTCAGCGTCATATCCAGAGGTTGTCTTTGGGAAATAGACGCATGAGTGCTGCCAGCATTGCTGCAGAGGTTGAAGGGGTGGAGGGTCATCATATCAGTGCTCAGACCATACGCCGCACACTGCATCAAATTGGTCTGCATGGCTGTCATCCCAAAAGGAAGCCTCTTCTAAAGATGATGCACAAGAAAGCCAGCAAACAGTTTGCTGAAGACAAGCAGACTAAGCACATGGATTACTGGAACCATATCCTGTGGTCTGGTGAGACCAAGATAAACTTATTTGGTTCAGATGGTGTCAAGTGTGTGTGGCGACAACCAGGTGAGGAGGACAGAGACAAGTGTGTCTTGCCTACAGTCATGCATAATGGTGGGAGTGTCATGGTCTGGGGCTGCATGAGTGCTGACGGCACTGGGGAGCTACAGTTCATTGAGGGAACCATGAATGCCAACATGTACTGTGACATACTGAAGCAGAGCATGATCCCCTCCCTTCAGAGACTGGACCGCAGGGCAGTATTCCAACATAACGACCTCAAACACACCTCCAAGACCACCACTGCCTTGCTAAAGAAGCTGAGGTTAAAGGTGATGGACTGGCCAAGCATGTCTCCAGACCTAAACCCTATTGAGCATCTGTGGGACATCCTTAAACGGAAGGTGGAGGAGCGCAAGGTCTCTAACATCCACCAGCTCTGTGATGTCATCATGGAGGAGTGGAAGAGGACTCTAGTGGCAATCTGTGAAGCTCTGGTGAACTCCATGCCCAAGAGGGTTAAGGCAGTGCTGGAAAATAATGGTGGCCACACAAAATATTGACATTTTGGGCCCAATTTGGATATTTTCACTTAGGGGTCTACTCACTTTCGTTGGCAGCAGTGTAGACATTAATGGCTGTGTGTTGAGTTATTTTGAGGGGACAGCAAATTTGCACTGTTATACAAGCTGTACACTCACTACTTTACATTGTAGCAAAGTGTCATTTCTTCAGGGTTGTCACATGAAAAGATAGAATAAAATATTTACAGAAATGTGAGGGGTGTACTCACTTTTGTGAGATACTGTATATGTGTGTGTTTGTACGTTTGGGTGTCTGTGTGTTGTCTGTATGGGTTGGTGTGTCTGTGTGTGTATAAGTGCTAATGTATATGTTTGTGTGTGTATAAGTGTTAATTTGTATAAAAATGTGTGTGTGTGTGTGTATATGGGTGTATGCATGTATGTGTATATACAGTTGTATGCAAAAGTTTAGGAACCCATGACAATTTCCATGATTGTCATTTATAAATATTTGGGTGTTTGGATCAGCATTCAGCAATTTCATTTTGATTTATCAAATATCTGAAGGACACAGTAATATTTCAGTAGTGAAATGAGGTTTATTGGATTAACAGAAAATGCGCAATATGCATCAAAACAAAATTAGACAGGTGCATAAATTTGGGCACCCCAACAGAAAAATCACATCAATTTTTGGTAGAGCCTCCTTTAGCAGAAATAACAGCCTCTAGACGCTTCCTATAGCCTGTAATGAGTGTCTGGATTCTGGGTGAATGTATTTTGGACCATTCCTCCTTACAAAACATCTCCAGTTCAGTTAGGTTGGATGGTTGCCGAGCATGGACAGCCCCCTTCAAATCACCCCACATATGTTAAATGATATTCAGGTCTGGGGACTGGGATGGCCATTCCAGAACATTGTACTTGTTCCTCTGCATAAATACCCGAGTAGATTTTGAACAGTGTTTTGGGTCGTTGTCTTGTTGAAATATCCAGCCCCGGCATAACTTCAACTTTGTGACTGATTCCTCAACATTATTCTCAAGAATCTGCTGATGTTGAGAGGAATCCATGCGACCCTCAACTTTAACCAGAATCCCAGTACCGGCACCGGCCACACAGCATGATGGAACTTCCACCAAATTTTACTGTGGGTAGCAAGTGTTTTTCTTGGAATGCTGTTCTTTTGCCGCCATGCATAACGCCCCTTGTTATGACCAAATAACTCAATCTTTGTTTCATCAGTCCACAGCACCTTATTCCAAAAAGAAGCTGGCTTGTCCAAATGTGCGTTTGCATACCTCAAGCGACTCCGTTTGTGGCGTGTGTGCAGAAAAGGCTTCTTTCCCATCACTTTCCCATACAGCTTCTCTCTGTGCAAAGTGCGCTGAATTGTTAAAGGATGCACAGTGACACCATCTGCAGCAAGTTGATGTTGTAGGTATTTGGAGGTGGTCTGTGGGCTGTTTTTGACCATTCTCACCATCCTTCACCTTTGCCTCTCCAATATTTTATGTGGCCTGCCACTTCTGGCCTTAACAAGAACTGTGCCTGTGGTCTTCCATTTCCTCACTATGTCCCTCCCAGTGGACACTGACAGCTTATATCTCTGCCATAACTTTTTGTAGCCTTCCCCTAAACCATAATGTAGAACAATCTTTGTTTTCAGGTCATTTGAGAGTTGTTTTGAGGCCCCCATGTTGCCACTCTTCAGAGGAGAGTCAAAGAGAATAACAACTTGCAATTGGCCACCTTAAATACCTTTTCTCATGATTGGATGCACCTGTCTATGAAGTTCAAGGCTTAATGAGCTCACCAAACCAATTGTGTGTTCCAATTAATCAGTGCTAAGTAGTTACAGGTATTCAAATCAACAAAATGACAAGGGTGCCCAAGTTTATGCACCTGTCTAATTTCATTTTGATGCATATTGCACATTTTCTGTTAAATCAATAAACCTAATTTCACTACTGAAATATTACTGTGTCCTTCAGATATTTGATAGGTCAAAATAAAACTGCTGATCCAAAGACACAAATATTTATAAGTGACAATCATGGAAATTGTCAGGGGTTCCTAAACTTTTGCATACAACTGTTTGTATGTGTGTACGTTTGGATGTCTGTGTGTGTGTGCATGTGCGTGTATGGGTAGGTGTGTTTGTGTGTGTGTAGAAGTGTTAATGTGTGTATATGTGTGTGTGTTTGTACATATGGTGTCTGTGTGTGTCGGTAGGAGTGTTTTTGTGTGTAGAAGTGATAAAGTATACTGTATAAGTATGTGTGTATGGGTAGGAGTGTTTATTAATGTGTATATATGTGTGTGTGTATGGGTAGGAGTGTTTGTTAATGTGTATACGGTATATGGGTAGGAGTGTTTGTGTGTGTATAAGTGTTAATGGGTATATGCATGTATGTGTGCATGTCAGTAACCATTATATCTCAGTCTTATTTTTTAATCAGTCCAGAAAAAGGTGACTATCTCACTTGATTACACACAACCACATCTTATTTCTTTAATGATCACCAGAAAAAATAAACAGAGACATTCAGATACTGACTGATTTTTTATTTGCATCTAGAGGCTAAGAATACTATAAAGTGGGTTTTGTGTTTACAAACACAGCTCATATTTTATGAACATCCTTTGTAAATATCTTCTTTTCGGTCCGTTTCTTTACTCTTCTGCCTTCTGCAGAGAAAAAAAAAATATGATTTAGATACAAATGTAGCACCCTGCTCCTGTTGACCAGGCGCTATTATCTAAATTTAGTGGGATGTCTGAAATGTAGTTAGTTCAGATTCTATGTTTTGGCTAAATTGGCCTATGTTTCAGCCTTGGCTGAGTTGGGTGTATTTCCCGAGGTTACCAGCAGGTGTCGCTGCCACCTCTGGTTCGTGTTGGAAGGTACAACAAGCCGAGGCGTATTGGGTGTTCTTTCCCAGAGGCAACCTAGCGGGAGATTGATACCGCTGGGCATGCTGGGAGAGGGTACTTAAGAGACGGACGCCATTTTTGGAGTCTCTCTCTCACCTCGTGGCCACCCTGGCCGGAGGTATGTGACAACTCCTCCTGCTGACCCGAGGTTACGTTACTGGAGGTAGGCCCAGAAGCTGGGACCTACTGGTTCGAGGGTGGTCCTGTGCTGTCTGTCCTGCGGGAAGAAGTCAAGCAGTTGAAGGAACCCAGGGGAGGACTCATCTTGGAGAATACGCAGCGGAAGGCTGGTATCTCGAGAGGAGCCTGGGGCCTCAATTGGAGGATGCATCTCAACCAATCTGCCTCACAGTATTGCCGGGTCGGCTTAAAGGATTTTCTTAAACTGTGCAGCTGTGCTTAAACTTTGGAAATTCTGATTACCAAGTCTGTGGCAGAGACTTTTCATTTCTCCGTGCATCATCCCGGCTGCTAGGCTGGTGAGAGGGGCCTATCCGGATGAGCAAGATCCAATCACAGCGAGTGTACCTGTCTCCAGGATCTCAAGTTTTCTCAGTAATCTGCATCAGGTACCTGAACTCCCCCTGACCCTCCATCCCTCTTTCTGCTAACGTTGTTTAATAAAAGAAGCATTGGAAAAGACTCAGTGACTGGCAACCGTGTTTTATGCAACTTTAACCCTAGACTTTGAGCCAACACGGAGAACAGTGGGACAGCGGCGTTGCAAGGGGGGAGCGGGGGTGCGGTCCGCACCCGGGTGACACCCACCAGAGGGGTGACACCCGGCACAGCGCTGGATTGAGAGAGGTGCCGCGGCTCTCTCCTCCTCCTTCCCCTGCGCACTCCAGTATCTTTGCTGTAACTATGCAATATTCGGGAAGGGAGGAGGAGAAAGAAGACATAGGCAGACAGCTCAGTGCTCGGCGCCCGCATGTCATCTGGGAACTGGCACTTCAATCCCCTATTATTGTGACAGGCAGGCGGGGAAAGGTTCCGGCTGCCTATCACAATACTTTTCACAGCCGACAGAGTCTAGGCTCCTCCTCCACACTGACAGTACATCTACCACAGGAGGAGGAGCCTAGGAGGAGGGACATCCATGTGGAGAAAGCCGCGCTAATCTAAGGTCTGTAAATGTGGGGAGGGGGAGATATACACTATATAATCACAATGGGCAGATATACACAGGGGGGGGGTTACATTAGGGAGATTACATGAGGGGGAGTTACATCAGGAAAGTTACATTAGGGGGATTACTCTGGGGGGTTACATTAGAGGCATTACACAGGGGGGGGGGAGTTGCATCAGGGGGGTTACATTAGGGGGATTACACAGGGGGGAGTTACATCAAGGGGATTACACAGGGGGGGAGTTACATCAGTGGGGGTTACATTAGGGGGATTACACAGGGGGGAGTTACATCAAGGGGATTACACAGGGGGGAGTTACATCAGGGGGGGTTACATTAGGGGGATTACACAGGGGGGTTTTATCAGGGGGGGTTACATTAGGGAGATTACACAGGGGGGAGTTACATCAGGGGGGTTACATTAGTGAGATTACACAGGGGGGAGTTACATCAGGGGGGGTTACATTAGGGGGATTACAAAGGGGGGGAGTTACATCAGGGGGGGTTACATTAGGGGGATTACACAGGGGGAGTTACATCAGGGGGGGGTTACATTAGGGGGATTACACAGGTGGAAGTTACATCAGGGGGGGTTACATTAGGGGGATTACACAGGGAGGAGTTACATCAGGGGGGGTTACATTAGGGGCATTACACAGGGAGGGGGAGTTACATCAGGGGGTTACATCAGGGGCATTACACAGGGGGGGGTTACATCAGGGGGGTTACATTAGGGGCATTACACAGGGGGAGTTACATCAGGGGGGGTTACTTTAGGGGAATTACACAGGGGGGAGTTACATCAGGGGGGTTACATTAGGGGCATTACACAGGGGGGTTACATTAAGGGCATTACACAGGGGGAGTTACATTAGGGGGACTACACAGGGGGGAGTTACGTCAGGGGGGGTTACATTACAGGCATTACACGGGGGGTTACATTGAGGTGATTACACTGGAGGGTATTTACACAGGGAAGGAATACACTGCAGGGGTTTTACACTGTATGGATTTACACCAGGGAGTACAATGGTGGAGGGATTTACACTATGGGGGAATTTACACTATGGGAGATAAAACTGGGGGGATTTACTGGGGGGGGGGATTACACTGAGCTGCTCAGTCTAAAATGCCTGGGTCTATTTTTTGTCCCAGTCCAGGCCTGGGTGACACTATTAAGAAGGAAGTGATATCCGACAGTGATGGTGTCATCCCTATCCGTGACAGTGCATGGATTGGCACACTGGCATAAACCACAACATTTACAGGGGCTGGTTTGGGGTGCGCATCGTGATCGTGTGCTGCCGCCCCGAAACTAGCCTGCCCAACAAACTGCAGAGCACTGTGGCAGGCTAGACAGAAGAGAGCCCGATGCACTAGCCTGCCCAGTGTCTACTGCTCTGTTTTGTTCCTGCTATCACTCCGCAGCAGCAGGACAGAGCATTGCGGCAGGCTAGGGGGGAGAGCTATGCTAATGCTCAGTGACCAGGGGGGGGGTTGGGAAGGGGGGTGACACCCTATTTTACCGCACCAGGTGACACCAACCCTAGTGACGCCACTGCAGTGGGATAACGGCAGACCAAAACTAACCAGCAGCTCCTATGGGGGTAGTGCTACACAAAAATAATGACAAAAACTTCTAGTCTACAGTTCAGTGATTCATCATTTTGATTCTGGAGTTATATTGCAGTGTATTTTGACACTGTATAAATTATGGTAAATAATGATCCTCTATAAGACAACTCTACTTGCCTTGCCGATTTCCCGACTCTTGACTCTCAGTTTGTTGACCTGGGACTCAGCAATGTCAGCGCGCTCTTCAGCCTCTTCCAGCTCATGCTGGGTTTTCCTGAACCTAGACATATGTGTATTGGCTTGTTCCTCCTACAAGGAAAGTGATGTGATGGGAGGAGATGAATTATTTCAAAGGAAACTAAGGACATTTAAAGTCTAGAAATAACACCCACCCCATAAAATTCTACTTACAGATTCCTCAGACTGTCTCTTGTAGGCTTTGACCTTCAGCTGCAGTTTGTCTACCAGGTCCTGAAGCCTGAACACATTCTTCTTGTCCTCCTCAGTCTGTAAAGTAGAGAATCAATATGAGATATAGAATGTAAAGTTCAAATAGAATGTTTCATCTTTAAGAAACCCGGTACATGGTATATACCTGGTAAGACAGTTCCTTGACTCTCCTCTCATACTTGCGTACACCCTTGATGGCATCAGAGCCTCGTTTTTGTTCAGCTTCAAGCTCATTTTCAAGTTCACGCACCTAAAAAAAGAAAATTATATCACTGTGTTAAACATGTTAAATACATATTCATTATTAAATCCTGTAAATATATAAAAGACTGCTTACCCTGCTCTCCAGTTTCTGCAATTGCTTCTTGCCACCTTTCATTGCCAGTTGCTCAGCCTCATCCAGGCGATGTTGAAGATCCTTCACAGTCTGTTCAAGGTTCTTCTTCATCCTCTCGAGGTGAGCACTGGTGTCCTGCTCCTTCTTCAGCTCTTCAGCCATCATGGCAGCCTATAAAATAAAAGAGCAAGCACATTTACAAAGATCTTCTACATATTGGATCGACCAAAATATCTTCCAAAACATAGTTTGGGAAAGTTAAGTCGACATATTGTTTTGAAAATGCAAAAGTTTGAACAACAAGCTGCAAATGGTCATGTGAGACATGTATTTTATTCCCATACTATTTACTAATTATGGGTGAATTGGGACTTACATCTGTGATTGCCTTCTTAGCTTTGTCATCTGCATTCCTGCATTCTTGGATAGCTTCATCCACTTCACTTTGGAACTGAGAAACATCAGCTTCAAGCTTCTTCTTAGTGTTGATCAGACTGGTGTTCTGTTGGATAAAGATACCCAAAAGTTGTGATGTGTTCTTCTGTTATTGCTTTATTCAGATGTGTTAGGAATGAGCCCTCATCCTTACCTGTGTATGTAGAAGTTGGACACGTTCGGTGACATCGAGCAGCTCTTGCTCAGCCACTTTGCGACCACGCTCTGTCTGTTCCAGGGCAGACCTCATCTCTTCAATTTCTGCTTGCATGAGATTGTTTCTCCTCTCCACAATAGCCAGCTGTTCCCTAAGGTCATCATTTCCTCTAATAGCATCATCAAGATGTAGTTGGGCATCCTAAATTGAAGGAACACAGTGTTGCTGATTATGATATTTTTGTAAAGCCACGAAAAGGGTAAGCATTCATGAAAGTAATTATTTTATACCTTAAATTGTCCCTGGACATTCCTGAGCTGTTTCTGGGCCTCAGCTGCCTGTCGGTTGGCATGGCTGAGTTGGATCTCCATCTCATTGAGATCTCCCTCCATCTTCTTCTTTATTCTCAGCGCATCATTCCTGCTTCTGACCTCAGAATCTAGGGAAGTCTGCATGGACTCCAGGGCCCTCTGGCTATTTCTCTTGATCTGTTCAATCTCTTCATCCTTTTCAGCCACCTTTCTGTCAACCTCAGACTTCACCTGGTTCAATTCAAGCTGTACACGAAGGATCTTGGCCTCTTCATGTTCCAGAGATCCCTAAATGTTACAAATTTGTAAATATGGAGATCTATGAAGACTCAGTGGTTTATGTATAGTGCCCATAATGTGTTTTTTTTCACTGAAATGCAATATGGACACCAGATGGCACTCATGATGTAGGAATTACACATATTTAAGAAAATTAGGCAATTTTCTTTTTGACTGCTAGCACAGCAAACATTGTATACATAGAGCCCAAAATATCACAGGGTTTTAACGCATAACAGTGTCCAGTCTGCCTACCTCAGCTTCTTCCAGTGCTGATTGCAGGTCAGATTTTTCCTGCTCAATCTGTTTCTTGGCTTTCTCAATCTCATGGATGCTCTTTCCAGACTCGGCAACTTGCTCTGTCAGGTCTGAGATCTCCTCTACAATCATAAGAAAAGAGCATATTTTACCATTGTCAGGATTAAAGAACCTTCAAACTCCACTTTTGTGCAAAACAAAAATATATGTCAAAACAAATTCAGTGCTGTGGGCCAAAATTACAAAGAAAGTTGCTTTATACAATAATTATGTTGCAAAATTATATTTTCTTTGCTCCTCCCCTACATTAAATGTAAAGATGGACATACGTTGGAGGTTCTTATTTTCCCTCTTCAGTGTCTCAAGCTGGTCGAGTGCTTCCTCATAGGAGTTCTTCATCTTGAAAACTTCTGTGCTGAGACCTCTAGATTCCTTTTGAGCAGCTTCAAGTTCAGCCTGGGCCTCCTCATACTTCTGCTTCCATTCAGACAGGACCTATTTAATGCAAAATAATATTTTTTTTATTTTATAAGTTCAGACCACTACACTTACATCAAAATCTTCTCTTGCTTCTATTTTTTTAGCACACCTTGTCAAAGTTCTTTTGCTTCTTATCCAGAGCGGTACATGCTGAGTTGGAACGTTCTACATCCACCATGAGATCCTCCACTTCACATTGCAGTCTCTGTTTGGTCTTTTCCAGAGAAGCACATTTAGAGTTGACAGCCTCAATTTGTTCTTCAGCCTCCTGGAGACGCTGGGCCAGCTTCTTCCTGTTATGTAAGAGATGATATTATATAAATGCTCAGAAAAAATTGACATTACAAAGATAAAGTTGCTTATCTGTGGATGTCAGAATTTCACAATCGCATTATTTGAAACAAATATCATCTTCCACTGGTGGAAACTTGAATAACTTTAACTCCTTGAAGGATATCATTCAAAAGCCTTAACATCACTTATTTTAAGAATTGACAGAATCTTACTTGGCCTCTTCCAGTTCCTCTGTGCGCTGAATGGCATCTGTCTCATATTTTGTCCTCCATTGAGAAACCTCACTGTTGGCCTTGGAGAGTGAACGCTGAAGTTCACCCTTGGCTTCCTGTTCCTCTTCATATTGCTCCCTTAGAAGGTCACAGTCATGGCGGGCAGACTGGAGTGCATGAGCGAGGGCATTCTTGGCCTTAAAGGTAAAGGGACATTTTATAAATGTAAGACAAACAGTCTTCTATTATAGCATTAAAAATAGCTGACAAAAAATTATGAAAGATTAATGACAAGTATGTAAGTTTTAGCATTATTTACAAGCATGACATACACAATTCATTATGTGCATTCAAAGACTGTTTGTCTGCATTAACGTTTAGATTTGCAGCCTGCTTCCAGGTATAATTGTATATATTGTAATAGTAAATATCAGCCAACATACTGCTCACCTCCAGTACTATGCCCTGCCCCCCTCTACAGATAGGTACCCAGATATTGGTGCTTTGAGATATTTTCACACGCCAACAGGGTAGGTATTTATTGTTTAGGTACGTGTTGGGTAAAGGTTAATGGTAGGATTAGGTTATGGGCAAATGGTGGGTAAAGGTTAAGGTTAATGGTGGTATCCAGTGTGCTCCTGTTCCTTTAAGGGGGCTTGGGCTGCCTCCAGGCCCACCTGCCCCTCATCTATCCATTTAATGCATGTGCTTCCATTGTGGAGGCTCTTATAAATTCAGTAGCGTTAGGACTGCAAGCTATACACAGGGTGCCGTGAAGAGGCCTTGCAGCTTATGCATGCGTTTGCGAATGCGTGCTAACTAAACCTCTGTTTTTAACGCAGACTGGTGGACAGGTTAGCTTGGTTGGTTGGCAGACTGGTTGGTGAGTTGAGCTATGAAATGTTCTGTCTTTTTCTTTCATGCATTTGCCCTTCTATGTGCTCCTTGCTGTGAAGGCCAGTTATAGGTGGGGGCAGGGGCCATTTGTTAGTTATTGAGGTTAATGGTAGGGTTAAGTTAAAGTGGAGGTCCACACAAAAAATGGAACCTCCGCTTTTCGGAACCCTCCCCCCCTCCGGTGTCACATTTGGCACCTTTCAGGGGGGAGGGGGGTGCAGATACCTGTATAATACAGGTATTTGCACCCACTTCCAGGAATAGACCCCCGCGGAAGTTACACCTCTCCCCCCCCCCCCCCCGCTGTCTTCTGGGAGACACACGTGTCTCCCAGAACACAGCAGGGGCCATTCGGATTGCACAGCGCGACTCGCGCATGCGCAGTAGGGAACCAGGAAGTGAAGCCACAAGGCTTAATTTCCTGATTCCCTTACTAAAGATGGCGGCGGCAGCATCCGAGGAAAGAGCGATGGGTCGGCCTCGGGTTCCGACATTGCGGGCGCCCTGGACAGGTAAGTGTCCATATTTTAAAAATCAGCAGCTGCAGTATTTATAGCTGCTGACTTTTAAATAAAAAAATATTTGGCGGACCTCCGCTTTAAGGGCAATTGGTGGGTTAAGTGTTGTCTTCTCACAGTCTAGTCAGAGACCGAAATGCTGTTCTAATTTCCAAAGAGCCCATATAAGAGCAATTTACCATGTGGGCTTCTATATGGGAAGATCATTAATGATTGTGCTCCAAGTCAACATGAGCCCTGGGAGAAGTCTGACAATGACACTAAGCAATTACTAGCATGAAAGTTTCTGTGAAACGATGCAACACAAGCTGTCCTAATTTAATGATAGACAGAGGTAGGAAAGGCTTACATTGATAATGAAATCATATTGTATGTGTTGGGTATTTTACCAGTTAATTGAATTCCTAAAGGTACCATAGCCAATTTTAGTGAATGGTCCTAAACACACCAGTCATAAGAACTATGTCAGATGAATAGTAGGAGTTGATTTTTGGTCCTTATCATTAAACTTTATTTTTGCAAAAGCATATACTTAGGATAGTGTTTCACAATTTTTTTTTGTGTATGGCCAAAGTACCTTGGTCTCCTCCTCAAGCTGCCTCTTCAGCTCCTCGGTTTGTTGGGTGAAGGCTTGTTTTCCTCTGGAGAGCTGAGAGACAAGAGCTTCTTTTTCCTCCAGTTGACGGCCAAATTCACCTATTTCATAAGAATAACGGTGTAGTTAAGCATATTTTGTGAATCTGTTATGTGTCATCTTTTTTACTTTTGGCATTCAAAAATTACCATTTTCTGTATGAAGACGTGCTTTTTGAGCATTCAAGTCATTAATTACTCTCTGATGCTCATCTTCTTTGGTTTTAGTTTCACTGTATTGGTCCTCAAGAGTTCTGCACATCTTCTCTAAGTTGGCCTACAAGGTAAATCAAAGTCATTATTTCCAGTATTCAGAATTGTATTGGTTGGCAATAACAGCCAATGTAGTATTTTACTTACCTTGGACTTAGAGACAGTATCCATGTTGCTGGCGAGGTCATCAATCTCCATCTTCAGCTCACTCTTCTCCTTTTCCAATTTCTGTTTGACTCTTTGAAGGTTATCTATTTGTTCTCCAAGTTCAGCTGTACTATCAGCGTGCTTCTTCCTAAGTGCTGAAGCGGTGGCTTCATGCTGCAGGGTGGCCTCCTCCAGGTCTCGTCTCATTTTCTGGAATTCTGCTTCACGTTTCTTGTTCATTTCAATCTGAGCAGATGTTGCCCCTCCAGCTTCCTCTAGACGCTCGCTGATCTCTTCAAGCTCTCTGGAAAGGTCTGCGCGTTGTTTCTCAGCCTTGGCACGAGCTGCTCGCTCTGCCTCTATTTCTTCTTCAAGTTCTTCAATGCGGGCCTAATGTTAACACAAATTTATGTTTTCTTATAAAACAGTTGACAGGAAAAACACAAAGTTGGTATTGTCACGTTTGTTGGAAAAAATCTACCTGAAGCTCTTTGATTTTTTTCTGCAATTGTCCACCCAAGGCCTGCTCATCTTCAATTTTACTTTGAAGCTGGCTAATTTCAAATTCCTTCCTGTTAAGTTAGAAGACAGACTAATGTGAGACTTCAAGGTATGAAATAGTGCACAAAACAACACAAAATCAAAATCATACAAAACATCAACAACAGGAGGACATGGGACACCCAGTTCCCTACATATCTGATTGGAATGTCTTACTTTTTAACTTTTTCATCCAGCTGTTGCCTGTCATTTTCCAGGTCCATTGTTGATTCCTGAGACAACTTCAGATCACCCTCCAGCTTCCTCTTTGCTCTCTCCATGTCCATGCGGAGCTTCTTCTCTTGTTCAAGAGATCCCTCCAGCTGCAAGAAAAGAAAACTTGTTCAAACTTGTGGCATTTTTATATAACTTTCAGCACCAGTATATATTTTGTATACTTCCACATACATCGTCTACTTGCTGCTCCAGCTTGGTCTTGGCCTTGGTCAGAGTATTGACCTTGTCCTCTTCTGCTTGCAGATCATCCAGAGTTTGTTGATGGGCTTCTTGAAGGGCTTTCTTTTCTTTAGAAAGTTTGGCAATGTTCTCATCAAGAATAGCCATTTCTTCAGTGAGGTTCTTGACCTACATTTCAAATTATATTTAAGTGTGATTACCCAAAAACATTAGCTGCAAATAACATAGTTGGGTAACTCTTAACTGTTGATGTTGAAGAGTACCAAGTAGAAAATGGAAATACCTTGTTTTCTGTAGCATGCTTCTCTTTCTCTACTTTGGCCAAAGTCAGCTCAAGATCATCAATGTCCTTTTTCAGCTCAGAACACTCATCTTCAAGTTTCCTCTTTTTGGCTGTCAGCTCTGCGTTTGATTCTTCTTCATCTTCTAGCCTCTCATTGGCCTCCTTGATTTTGGCCTCCAGTTGAATTTTGGCTTTGATGAGACCCTCACACCTTTCCTCTGCATCTGATAGGCCCTCAGATTCCTGGGAAGTACATTTAATAGGTATAAATTGCTTATTCTTAGACTGTGTATCATGTAAGAATTTTTGGTCTGAAGCATTATTATAAATGGGTAAACACTTACAGATTGAACTTGGAGCTGCAGGTCATTCTTCTCTTGCATGATGGCTACCATTTTCTCTTCAAGCTCCTTCTTCTTTGCCTCTGACTTGATCAGAGCCTCCTTTGTCTTCTCAAACTCTTCCTTCAAGTTGACCATTTCCTTCTCAGATTCAGCACTCTTTAGGAGAGGCTTGATCTTGAAGTAGAGTTTCATCCATGGCCAATGCTTGACATTCATGAAGGAGCGGACATTGTACTGGATGCAGAAGATGGACTCTCTGGAACAAAATGTAGTACTCAGATCAGACATATCTGGTTTAAAAATTGATTAAGTTAAGAACAAAGAACTTGGAAGTACCTCCTCTCCATCATTCTCTGGAACTCGACCCTCATGAGATATCCTCTGCAAATGGCCTGAGTACGAGTAATCAGTTGTGCCAGCTTATCATCTCGCATCTCCTCAAGGACACCCAGCAGACCAGCTTTAAAGAACACCTATACATCAAGTCAAATAAAATAATATGATATTGTTTTGCTTATGCTATTTGATTACCTAAAACAGCACAAACTGTAAAAATACCTTAGTGTGTCCAAATTTGTACTGTGTGTGGTCAACATCAATGGATCCAAGAAGCTTCTCAGAAGCCTTTTTGCTGTCAATAAACTGGCCTTCTGGGATGGCACTTGCATTCAGGACCTTGTAACTGTATTACAAAGAGTAACACTTTTGTAAACTAAACTAAATAGAACTTCCTTAACTTCACGCTTTTGTTATGGTATGTTAATTCCATATGTGCACTTAGGGGGAGATTTACTAAAACTGAAGCACTCAGAATCTGGTGCAGCTGTACATGGTAGCCAATCAGCTTCTAACTTTAGCTTGTTCAACTAAGCCTTGACAATAAAACCTGAAAGCTAATTGGTTTCTATGCAGAGCTGCACCAGATTTTGCACTCTCCAGTTTTAGTAAATCCCTCCTCAGTGTCAGAAGTGGCCCATACCGTTGTTTGAAGTCACCGTAGATGACTCTGCTGGGGAAGCCTTTCCTGCAGATCCTGATGCCCTCCAGCACCCCGTTACACCTGAGCTGGTGCATGACCAAATAATGATCCATAACACCTAAAGATAAAAAAAAATAATTGTTAAAGAGAGTCCACAGTAAATAAAAATCTCAGGTTGAAATGTGTAATTTTTATTTTAACAGATTTAAAATTGTAAGCTGGTGCATAAGAAAATAATGAACTATAATATCTAAATTAAGGAAAAAAATAGGAATCAATATTTTAACAGGAATTATTATGGATTATGTTTCCTAATAAAATAATTTTGTTCAGCTGACCTGGGGTCTTGGTTTCATTGGGGATCAAGCAGCGCACAAAGTGAGGGTGAGTGCTCCTCAAGTTTGACATCAATTTGTTCAAATTCTCCTGTGGGTTGAGCAGTGATAATTGTATCATTAAAGCTAAATAAATGCACTAAACTATTGGTATTCTTTTTCATTTTTTTTAAATGTTTACCCTGAAAAGAGCAGACACAGTCTGGAAAGAGGAACCCTTCTTCTTGCCAGCCTTCTTTCCACTGCCCTCTGTAAAAACAAAAAATGTAAGTTAATATACTGTATAAGAAGACTGACTAGGATGTTGTATAGTGATTAACATGTTATTGATTCCAGCAGATGATGAAACCATGTAATACCTGCGTCAGCAGCATTATGGCCAGAATACAGGAAGGATAAGAGTTTTACTGAAGACTTCTGGTAAAGCTGAATGACACTCTCATTCAGTGGATCCTTATTCTTGTCCAGCCAGCCACTGATGTTGTAATCCACAGTTCCAGCATAGTGGACCAGGGAGAAGTGAGCGTCAGCTTTGCCTTTGCCAGGTTTGGGTTTTTGGAAGTTGTTGGACTTGCCCAAATGTTGGTCATACAGCTTGTTGGTGAAGGACGTGTCTGTTGCCTTGGGGAACATGCACTCCTCTTCAAGGATGGAGAAGATACCCATAGGCTAAATACAAAACAGTAAATCTTAAGAAACTTGGTACTGCTGAATCATATTACTAATGACATTGGTGCTCAAAATATGTAATGTTACTGCCAATTGCCAATTTTTATATTATATACCTTTTCAATAAGCTCAATGCAGGCAGCCAAGTCCATGCCAAAGTCAATAAACTCCCACTCGATGCCTTCCTTCTTGTACTCTTCTTGTTCCAGCACAAACATGTGGTGGTTAAAGAACTGTTGCAGTTTCTCATTGGTGAAGTTGATACAAAGCTGCTCCAAGCTGTTGTACTGTTCAAAAGAATACAAAATAATGAGTTAAGTTCATCCAATGAAGACAAGTACATGACAGGACATTCATCAACCAAGTCATTTTACTCACATCAAAGATCTCAAAGCCGGCAATATCCAAGACGCCAATATAGTGCTGCCTTGCTTGCTTGGTGTCCAGCTGCTGGTTGATACGAATGACCATCCACAAGAACAACTTCTCAAAGACAGACTTGGCCAGGGCACCGACATTGTTGTATACCTAAAGTTCAAAGATGACAATGAGGCTTCTGTTTCATCAATTTTAAAAACAAAAAAAATATATGCGAGCAAAAATGTGAAGTTTACCTGCTGGACAGTTTGACCTTTGGTGACATATTCATTTCCGACTTTGACCCTGGGGTAGCACAGAGCTTTCAGTAGATCAGCTGAGTTGAGGCCCATCAGATAGGCAATCTTGTCAGCCACTGAAGAATAGTAATATTTGTTTTAATGTCTTGAATAATGCAATTCAAACAATAGAGATTATGTTCAAAGAGCATAATAATAAGTATTAGCGTTCTGTCTTTTTTGGCACATTACTAAATAAACCGACCTTAGTACAGACTGATAAAACGCAGTGAGTATAACAGTTTTTTTAGTGCTAATAAAGGATTCACTTAAAATCACAGCCGGCTTTCCACAGTCCAAATGTCTGCACCAAAGACAGGTGAAGAACCGGCCCGGGTGAGGACAGCGCTGGATGCCTGGACTGGTAAATGTCCCTTTTTTAAAAGTCAGCAGCTGCAGTATTTATATAGTTTTTTTAAATGCCTGAAGATGCTCTTTAATTCTCACCTTCTGTGCCGTCGGGCTCAGCCTGCTCCTCTCTTTGCTTCTGCTTGAACTTCATGTTACCATAGTGCATCACAGCGCCGGTCATTTTGTAAATCCCTATCTTCTCGTCTGAGTTGAAACCCAGGATGTCAATGGCACTCTGTTAAACAAAAACTCAGTAGATTAAACACCTCCCTGACTGTAACACATTAATATATACACTGCATTTGGTAAATCAAAGTGTTAAAAGTATAATGTTTCAGAGAGCGAGTCCACTTACATCGGTGGCCATTAATTCTTCTTGATCATCGATGCTGGCCACGGTGATCTCACCTTGGCTGACAAAGTGGAAGTCATAGGGGTTGGTGGTAATCAGAAGCATGTCTGGAAGAAGGAAGGGATGCATGTTTTTTTTTTTGCAGACATTACGGTCATTTTAACTAATAACCAGCCTTGAGAAACCAGGTTTTTTTCTTAGTATGCTTTTAGGTCCATTTTAAGGTTTAAAGGTTTACATCCCAAATCACAAGTTACCAATTCAGTGACAATTTTCTATTCCTTGTCAAAATTTTCTGATGTTTATTTGTACATATCCTTCAGATCTGATCTGTCACTTTAACCGTTTTCATAAGACCAGTCCTTCCAAAATTCATAAACCACTTTAGGTTGTATTATACATTTTCTCAGAGTTGGTTGCCGTGAAATCATTGCACTTGGGTTCCTAAATCTGCCAAGCTGCTTTGGACAATATAATCCCTCTCCTTGTTGGATACTTATGTTATGGAAAAAGTAGCAGCAGGAGTGAGACTTTAGAGCAGAACCAAGAAATATCCCCAAAGGAGCCCCCAAGAGATTTAAAGAGGAGGTCCCGCGAAAAAATAAATATTAAAAGGCAACAGCTACAAATACTGCAGCTGCTGACTTTTAATAAATGAACACTTACCTGTCCTGGAGTCCAGCGATGTCGGCAGCCGAAGTCGAGCAATCGCTCGTCTCTCGGCTTCCCCCGCCGCCATCCTCGGTGAGGAAGCCAGGAAGTGAAGCGTTGCGGCTTCACAACCCGGTTCCCTATTGCGCATGCGCGAGTAGCGCGGCGCATTCCCAGTGGTCCCTGCTGTCTCCTGGGACCAGTGTGTTTCCCAGAAGGCAGCGGAGGGGGGGGGCGGGAAGTGGAGTGACTCCCGTGGGAGTCATTCCCAGAAGTGGGTGCAAATCCCTGTATTATACAGGTATCTGCACCCCCCACCCCCCTGAAAGGTGCCAGATGTGACACCGGAGGAGGGGAGGGTTCCGAATAGCGGAAGTTCCATTTTTGGGTGGAACGCCTCTTTAAGAAGCAAAGTTATGATTTAGTCTAGCCCTCCACAGAAACAGACTTTTATTTGATGGACTTTTATGTTTTTACACAAAGAGGTTAATAAATACGTATTCCTCATCATCACTTACCAATCAGTTCCGGCTTCTTGTTGCACATGACCTGGTAGAAGATGTGGTAGCTCCTCTCAGCAGACAACTGGAATGTTACTCTGGATTTTTCCAGTAGATCTAAAACAATTAATAATCAATGGCTCTCATAAGGTAAGATTGTCATACAACATATATATTTGAAACAGTTTGCCTCCCTAACTTTGGTCAGCCATGTACCACAATCATGATATTTCTCAGGTCTATGCACTTCCTGTAATTATGCTGTTTGGAATTTTGGTAAAAAGAGTAAGTGAGCATTGTGTACCACCTGTCATAAGGCTAGCAGCAAAATAGTTCAAATATACTTACAAATCTTGCCACCATAACAGTGAGCATATTGCCGCACAGGTAATATTCCCATGTTTATGTCTTCTACTAGATAGGTAAAAAGGAAACCACATGTGTTTGATCTATGAATTAAGTCTCCTCCAGTCTGGGAAACAACATAAAACCCTTCCATGGTGGATCTATCATAACTCTTGAAATAGTAAACCATTAGAGATTAGCCCTAGATTTTGGCAAGTGAGTGAGATATCACAGGATCGGCACAGCACAGTGCACCTGCCCCCATCTTGCACTCAAAAATGCTGGTATGACCAATCTGTTATGACCAATCTGGTATGGTATGGAGAGAACAGAAAACAACTGCTTGGTGGAGATACCAACAATGACCTGTTTCTAGATCTCCTGACTCCCCTTCTTTTTTTTTTTTTGTTTGACTGTCCCTGTTTTTACAAGTAAATTGTCTTCCCTACATGACTTACATGTCTCAATATCAGCAGAGGACAGTTTTCCTGTGGTCCCAAAGTGGATTCTGATGAATTTACCCTAGACCAGAACAAGACATACCAGTCAACTGGCAATTTTCTTTTCAATGCAAAAGGAGAAGTATAAGGTTAAAATAGGTCCAACTTACAAAACGGGAAGAGTTGTCATTCCTCACAGTCTTAGCATTGCCAAAGGCCTCCAGCAGTGGATTAGCCTGGATGATTTGATCCTCCAGATTCCCCTATAAAGATTTAAAACAAAATTGTTTCTTATTGTTTGTTCTATATATTAGCATAATTATTAATGCTTAGAAGACCAAAAGCTACAGACCTGGATTTTTCCAGTTTGTTGTGGCTCTTCCTTCTTTTTCTCACCAATAGCTGCAATTGTTGCAAAGTACTGGATTACACGTTTCGTGTTGACAGTCTTTCCGGCACCAGATTCTCCACTGTGGGTTAAAAAGGAGGTAACAAAAATGGGGAAAAAAAATAGTTATCTCTTGCACAACTCATGTTTACAACATAAAGCAACATAGATTCAATTATTTATTTTAAACTTACGTAATCAGAACAGACTGGTTTTCACGATCTGTTAACAGGAAACAGGGTGAAAGTAAACATTACAAACCCATTATATGCAAATATGTTAATCTATGTGAGAGCTCACTAATTAATATGTGATGTGAATTTGCCACTTTTCTTGTACATATTGTACTTTCTTTTTCTGGGGTTTGCATTGTAAAACTGTGGCCTTTTAAAAAGGTCTATGTAATTATTTGAGTTAAACATCTAGAGCAACCATTCTCAACCAGGGTTCTGTGGCACCCTAGGGTTCCTCCAGGGGTTGCTAAGGGGTTCCTTGAGCTGCGACTGATTGACCTCTCATCTGCTGGTTCCTATATAATTCCAAGTCCATTACCACTTGACAGAGCCAAAAGCTACAGGGAGTCAAGCCCGACTTGTGGAAGCCAAAGACTACCTACGAGTTGATCCGAGTCAAGGACACTGTGGAGCCTGTTCCAGGCCTACCTCCAGCCACTTGCAAGGTGGTCTGGAGGAATGTTTCTCCAAAGAGACTTACCAACAGGCACAAAGATCTGGAATGGATGGGAATCCAAGGGGGTGCCCACTCAGGACATTTATGCATGCCAGAAACCTGTGCAGATACAGACACTGCTCCTTCTGCATCATCAAGGAGGATACTGCTTTGCATGTTTTCTGTGAGTTGCACGGGACCTTTTGAGGACCTTGGAACCAGAGCTCAAGGACTTTGTGCCACAGACAGCCATTACACACTTTGGTGTGCTGAACGGACTATTCTGTAGGGCTTTTACTCAGGAGGACATTGATGGTGCCTGGCAGGTGATGTGCTGCTTTAAAGAGGAAGTAAACACCGGACTTTTTTTTATCTTTTTTTAAATATTATGATCCAACAATGTATTTGCAAGCCTTACACATTGAAAGGTGACTAAAACAAGGTTTTGAAATACCTTTTTTGCGTTTGTAAAAATTCTCTTCTACCCGGTATCAGCCGCGCCATCTTTACTAGTGATTGCTGGCTCTTGTAAGGACGTCATTTCCGCTCTCCCTTCCCTTCCTTGTCTAAATCTTGCGCATGCGTGATTGCGTCTAAACCAAGCCTCTATTTTGATGTGTGGAAGTCCCTGTGCTGCTATGGTTCACTCCCCTGTGTGATGTATTATTCTGTCACAAGGGGGAGTACCAGGAAAGAGAGTACAGCATCGCGAGGCTTCCCTCTGTGCCATTCTCAGAGGAAGCTTTTGACACAGCATGCAGAGGAGAGAGAAGTGGCACACATAGTGTGCCGTTAATGAGAAAACCTAGTGCGCAATCGCGCCTGACGTCACTCAAACTTGCAGGACGATTTCTATGAAAACGAACACAGTAAGTACAAACAGATAAAGTTGTATTGGAGGGTTTACAACCACTTTAAGAATGCTTTATTTTTTCTGTTAAAAAAAAAAAGAATGCTTTATAGTGTGCCAGAAAGCTCCTTATCCACCAGTAGGAGAGGATGTCCATTGAGGACTGTCGCAGTCTGGTTCACAGTCTGCTCAGAGACTATAACCTGATGGATGTCAAGGAGGAAGAGGACATCTGAATATCTCCTCTTCCCCCACTCTCTCTTGTGTGCCTTTGTCCTTTCAATAAAGCTTTGGGCCTGTGAACTCTTTTTCCTTCCCGTATGCCTCTCCCCTACGCCCCACCACACCCGTTGCTTAATAAATTGTATTGAATTATGTTTGAAACGTTGCATGCTTTGTTTTCAGTCGCGGTGCCATGCAGGACGTGCGGGACAGAGGTCTAACTCAGGGCACTGCACGACACCAATAGTCTTTTTAGCTGTCTGTACAGGTGGCATTCTGACTAAAACTGTAAAGGGACATTCTAACCACTAGCCACCAATGCAAGGGACATTTTTTCCACTGACCCTGATTAAATATTTTTAGCAGTGTTTCCCTGAGGCCTGAAGATAATTGAAGGGGTTCCTCGGGGGTA
Source organism: Rana muscosa (assembly GCA_029206835.1). Taxonomy (NCBI): domain Eukaryota; kingdom Metazoa; phylum Chordata; class Amphibia; order Anura; family Ranidae; genus Rana; species Rana muscosa. Next base: position 27,943,827 of record CM055128.1, read on the forward strand.
AGAAGGTTGAGAAAGGCTGAAATAGAGCATATTGTTTTCTATCTGCTTTGAAACATCTTAGTGAGAGGTTTACATCTGGCCACACTTCCAGAAAGTATTCTACGTATGTGAATCTACTGTTATCTGTTAGCAAGTAAACCCCCAGTACTCACCAGTCAACATGGCCTGATAGGCGTTATCAGAGATGGAGAAGATGTGTGGTGGGGCCTCCTGACGCTTCTTTCCTCTGTATCCAGCAACAACCTCTGGGTTGTACACAGGCAGCCACTTGTAGGGGTTGACTGTGGCGCAGAAAAGGCCAGAGTAGGTCTGCAGAGATCACAGAAAAACTTAGTGACACCGGGAATTTGTCATGGAGTCAGATCCAGAGGACAGAGCTGGCTGAGAGACTTACGTAGATCATCCAGGCCGCATAACGCTCTTTGAGGTTAAACAGGACAGATGGTTCGTTCAAGTGGGTCATCATGGCCATGTCTTCAATCTTGTCGTACTTTGGAGGGTTCATAGGGAAAATTTCATCTTCCTTCACCGTTGCACTCTACAGAAAAGCACGGGGCAATAAAAACATGACGGTGTGCATTTATTACAGATTATATAAAATATAACCCAAGCTGATAATTAGATTTTTCCAACTTACGGACATGTCTTCTTTCTTTACAGTGACCTTTCCCCCTTCTCTGCCGGTGACAAGGCCTTTGACATACATTTGCTTGGGGTCAATCACAAAGACATTTGTTTTGGCATCAAAGGGGCGGGTCTGATCCGCAATCCTCTCCTTATCTGACTTTCGGAGGTATTGGGCGGCCTCCCCAAACACAGCCATCTCCCCATCACCCATGGCTGATGGCTTTCTGTATGGAGGAAATAAAAGCGTCAGCTTCTAACAGGACAATAACTAGGTGTATTGGGGCCCCATAGCAAAATCATTAATGGGCCCCTCATGTCCCTTTATTCTTCATGGCAAAACAATTCCTCTAGTTAGTACGAATCACTTTTGGAAGAATTGCAAAAGGGGGTCCCAACATTTTATACATTATTTGTATTCAAATGTGTTAGCCAAATAATATTGCTCTACGTGGATTTATCTTCAAGGCTACACGGGGCCCATAGCATGGTGCACTATTTCAATAGTTATCCTTTAGGCTTTTAGAGTGGCCACTTTGACACCTTCCTGACACATTGAGGTTGATTTACTAAAACTGGAGCACTCAGAATCTGGTGCAGCTGTGCATGGTAACCAATCAGCTTCTAACTTCAGCTTGTTCAATTAAGATTTGACAATAAAACCTAGAAGCTGATTGAATAATATGCACAGATGCACCAGATTCTGTATGCACCAGTTTTAGTATTGTTTAGCATTGTTATTTCAGAAAGCTTTAAAGGGAATAGCATTTTAATTAATATTCTGCTTATTCTATGACTGTTGTTAAAACATTTGTAATAATGTGATTAGTTGTATGCAATCTAAAGGAATTGTAATTTATTAATTATTTTAATTACTTGGGACAAAAAAATGGTAAACTTTACAGAGGCAATGTACCAACCTTGTGTCCTTCTAAGATGGAAAAATAAGTTTCAAAGGATTTTAGCTATGGAAGAAAAAAAAAAATTGCAGCATTAAAAAAATGGCAATTTGATTTCTATTGTTTCCTACTTCTTATTTATTCACATCTCTCTCGCTCTTTCTTTCTTTCTTTCTTTCTTTCTTTCTTTCTTTCTTTCTTTCTCCCTCCCACCCGCCTTATAAATGTAGAAATATTTTTATCATTGTACATGATAAAAACTTGACACATAGGCAAGTTTGAATAAAAAAAAAATACCTTTATGAATGTATTTTATTTTTATTTTTTTAGCCTAAACAATTCTAAAGGTATTTTTATATCAAGTCACTTATTGCTGCTTCTGTAATTATTTAACCTGATCATTTTTAGTTACCAAATGTAATTGTACTCAAATACTGTATTACTAAACTTAGGTAATTAAATTATTTATTTATAACATTTATAATTAGCATTGAAATATTGTTTAACCAAAAACAATTCTAAAGGTATTTTTATATTAAGTCACCTATTGCTGCTTCTGTAATTATTTAGCCTGATAATGTTTAGTTACCGAATTGAATTGTACTCAAATACTGTATTTCTAAACTTAGGCCACCAATTTTTTTTTTCATTTATAACATTTATAATTCGCATTGAAATATTGTTTAACCAAAAACAATTCTAAAGGTATTTTTATATCAATTCACTTATTGCTGCTTCTGTAATTATTTAACCTGATAATGTTTAGTTACCGAATTGAATTGTACTCAAATACTGTATTTCTAAACTTAGGCCACAATTTTTTTTATTTGTAACATTTATAATTAGCATTTAAATATTGTTTAACTGAAAAAAATTCTAAAGGCCATTTTTATATCGGGTCACGTATTGCTGCTTCTTTAGTTATTTAACCAGATCATTTTTAAATACTGAATTTAAATATACCCAGATATTGTATTTCTAAACTTGGTTTAATATATGTTATATAGCTGTTATTTTAAAAAAAATTGAAATATATATATATATACAGTATATATATATATATATATATATATATATATATATATATATATATATATATATATAAAAGCAACATGTAATTGTATTTATTTGTAGCACACTGTATTGTAACCCTTTTTACATTTAATATTATTAATTAAAAAAACAAATTGCATGTCAGTCTCTAATTAAAATTCTAACTGGCTAACTTTTTTAATGGTTGGAATAGCAAAAAGATATAATTATATTAATTGTTGGTTATAAAATATAAGTTTTATAGAAGCATGGCGGTTGATTCACTAAGGGCAAATATACTGTGGACTAGACGTTCAGTTGCTCCAGATCTGAAGGGAAGCTCTGCTGATTTCTATCATCCAATCATGTGCAAGGAAAAATGCATTTTTTTATTTTCCTTGCATGTTCCCCTCAGATCTAGAGCAAAACTTGCACAGACTATTTACCTGACTATCAACCCCACTGATACAAAATTTATTTTTTTACTTTTTGTCTAAGTATAGATCTATGTTAAACCCAAACAAGATTCTCTACTTTTTTTTGTTTTAATTTTAGTATAGATCCGCGTTTATCCCAAGCAAGACTCCCTACCTCTTATGGAAGTTTGTTAAGCATCTTCCACTCTTTCAGTGAAAAAATATTAAAAATATAAAAATATAATATAAAATATAAAATAAAATACAAAAAGTTAATCATGATCCTTACTAAAAAAATTTTTTTTTAATTTAACATTTTTAATTATTTTATCAAATCTGTCTTAAAAAAAAAAAAATTCTAAATAATTCTCTACGTCAGAATTAACAATAGCAGAACTTGCTAGCTTGTGGAGATGAGTGTGAGCACAGTGGACAGGATGCTGTGCATGGTGCAGTGCTGAGCTGGAATGACATATCACACAGACGCAGGGACCAGCTCTTACCTCTAGATGCAGAGCCAGTGAAGGATAAGTGGGTCTGTGCCTTGCTAATACTTTTATATAGTGATATCTGCTAGACCAGCATTATTGGCTCTCTATATTTGGAGATTAAATATTAAAGGCTCTCAGCTGCAAATGTGTCGATGCTGTAATTTTACTTCTGTTGACCACTGTGAGATACAAGATACGCCCAGTACATGAAGACCAGCGGCCATATGGACGATCCATTAATTTTTTTTTTTTTTAATGTGACGTGTCACCTGCTATGTGTTTATATCTCCCAGCTTCCCAATATAGAACGCTGATCTGAAACTGAATCGAGCAGCTCAGTGTCGCCAGAAAACCTGGAGAAAATTCAGTCTATTTCTCAATGAACTTGTATTTCAAGCGTATTTCCAGGGTGGGTTTCACTCTCAGGGGGACACAACTGTTTGTGCTGACTGTGGGGGCGCACAGATTTTGTAGGAACGAGGAAATTAGAAAATATGAGAGTAGATCTGTGGGATTGTTGATAAAAAATTTTTTAAAAATTAGGAAAAACTAAGAATTATGCAAAAAAAAAAAAGAAAAAAGTCTGTTCTTTTGACATATATTTTTTACAATAGGGAATTTGCTTACTTGTCAATTCTACTTCACTGAGGAGACTCTTTAAATTTTAGAGTTAGGGTCTGCAGTATACAGGGAGCCTTGATGGGACCTGCAGCTTACGCATGTATTTGCAAATGCGTGCAACTAAACCCCTGTTTTTAACTCACTGTTAGACAGGTGAATTTGGTTGGTTGCTGGCTGGTTGGTAAGTTGAGCTTGGAAATTCTTTGTTTTTTGACATGCGTCTGCCCTTGCAGTGCTCCTTGCTGTAAAGACCAGTTATAGGTAGGGGCAGTGACCCTTTTTTTTTTGTGCAGTACCACATTTGGCCAGAGGTGCAGGGGTGACACACGGGGACGCTCGGAGACACTCGGAGACACACCATTCCCAAGTGTCTCCGAGTGTCTCCGGTACCCCCAGCACCTCTGGCCACATACAGTACTGCATACACTGGCGCCCCCGCACCTCTGGCCACATATAGTACTGCATACACCGGCACCCCCGCACCTCTGGCCACATACAGTACTGCATACACCGGCGCCCCGCACCTCTGACCACATACAGTAGTGCATACACCGGCGCCCCGCACCTCTGGCCACATACAGTAGTGCATTCACCGGCGCCCCCGCACCTCTGGCCACATACGGTACTGCATACACCGGCGCCCGCGCACCTCTGGCCACATACGGTACTGCATACACCGGCGCCCCCGCACCTCTGGCCGAATACAGTACTGCATACAACGGCGCCCCCGCACCTCTGGCCACATACGGTACTGCATACACCGGCACCCCCACACCCCTGGCCACATACGGTACTGCATACACCGGCGCCCCCGCACCTCTGGCCGAATACAGTACTGCATACACCGGCGCCCCCGCACCTCTGGCCACATACGGTACTGCATACACCGGCACCCCCACACCTCTGGCCACATACGGTACTGCATACACCGGCGCCCCCACACCTCTGGCCACATACAGTACTGCATACACCGGTGCCCCGCACCTCTGGCCACATACAGTAGTGCATAAACCGGCACCTCTGGCCACATACAGTAGTGCATTCACCGGCGCCCCCGCACCTCTGGCCACATACGGTACTGCATACACCGGCGCCCGCGCACCTCTGGCCACATACGGTACTGCATACACCGGCGCCCCCGCACCTCTGGCCGAATACAGTACTGCATACACCGGCACCCCCACACCTCTGGCCACATACGGTACTGCATACACCGGCGCCCCCACACCTCTGGCCACATACAGTACTGCATACACCGGCGCCCCGCACCTCTGGCCACATACAGTAGTGCATAAACCGGCACCTCTGGCCACATACAGTACTGCATACACCGGCGCCCCGTACCTCTGGCCACATACAGTACTGCATACACCGGTGCCCCCGCACCTCTGGCCACATACAGTACTGCATACACCGGCGCCCCGCACCTCTGGCCACATACAGTACTGCATACACCGGCGCCCGCACCTCTGGCCACATACAGTACTGCATACAGTACACCAGCAGTCACTGTGGAACTAATTATCTGAGTTTCCATTGATTCCTATGGGGAAACTTGCTTTGATATACAAGTGCTTTGGATTACAAGCATGCTTCTGGAACGGATTATGATTGCAATCCAAGGTACTACTGTATTGATTTTTCATCTGTCTTAAGTAAAGAGAAAAAATTAAATGTGAATTTGAGTCGTGTTACAATCTAGCTACTTTATGTAAACTTAATGAAAAAATGTATTACCAATTACAAATCAGCTTTCCTTTGCAAAAAGCAAGGTCCATAAAGACATGGGCCAGGGAACCCATGTCAATGAGCCCTAATTTTGTAAATTTGTTTTAAAAAATGTTTTAATTTTTTTAATGATTTTTTTTAGGGCTGTGGAAATTAACTATTAATTCCTCGATTAATTTTTTTGATCGATCAAAATTCTTTTGATCGGTACTCATCTCTCCACCGGCTTCCGGGTCTTCAGGGAGTTCCGTCGGAGATCCGGTGACGTCACGGACACCGGCGGGGCTTGCCGTGTCCATCTGAAGGGCTCCTTTGCTGTGCCTTCATATCTGCATGCCGGCGGGACCTTACTATCTGCCACACGCAAGGGCTGTTACACTTCCCTCTATCAACCTGGGATTCTACAGCCATCCACTGGGAGTTGTGATAGTTCCCTTCACGGGACATCTACATGCCGACGGACTGATGTTAACCCCTCCTCATCTGGATTCAGCAGTGGTATCGTTGTACACATTTTTATACCAGTATCATACTTAGCTACATGTTTTTATGACTGCTTTTGCTACCGTTTGGTATTACTCGCACCATTTTTACAGTTTATGTAGCTACATCGATTTTATCTCCAGTGCAATTATTATTTTGTTACCTACTTGAAGACTATAAAAGTTTTAATGCTATTCCCATCGAGCGCTGCCTTTTGTGTGTTTTTGTATCCTGCTATCAATTTTTCCAGTGGTTGGGAGCTGCACTGGGAATCGGCCTGCAAGGAGATCAGCTAAAAGTAGTTGGATCTATGTGCGTTATAATTAATCGAAATTAGTCGATTAATCGATTAAAAAAAAATGGATTAATCGAACACGAAAATTTTAATCAGTAACAGCCCTAGTTTAAAGAGAAAAAAATGCAAAACACATCAAAAACGCAACACTTGCATTTTTGGTGCGACTCAGTTGAAGTCTATCACACGCAAAATGCAATCTGCAATTCGCCTTCCTCTGGATCAACTGTGGGAATAGGATTGTTTATATGGAGGTTTTCTATTTGTGTAGTTCAACTAATAAAAGAGGTCAAAAAAAAAAAATTGCAATCCTATAGACTAAGGAAATGCTTCCCCCTGCCTGCAGCATGACATCATCTCATCCTAGGCAAAATCACTGACTAGAGCTCAAAGAAGTCATTCTAATTATAAAAGTGTAACATGACGGGAATTTATTCATGCAGACTTCTAAGGTTACTGACCGGTCGACTTACATTTGCTTTAACTTTGTTCACAATTGGGAAATTTTATTACAGTTATGCACTGCCTACCAACAAACACTCACCGGCCACTTTATTAGGTACACCTGTTTAATTGCTGGGTAACACAAATTGCTAATCAGCCAATCACATGGCAGCAACGCATGTATAAAGACATCTAGATATGATGAAGACGACTTGCTGAAGTTCATACCGAGCATCAGAATGGGAGAAGAAAGGGGATTTAAGTGACTTTGAACGTGGCATGGTTGTTGGTGCCAGTCCCAGACGGGCTGGTCTGAGTATTTCTGGGATTTTCACGCACAACCATCTCTCAGGTTTACAGAGAATGGTTCGAAAAAGAGAAAATATCCAGCGATCGGCAGTTGTGTGGAGGAAAATGCCTTGTTGATGTCAGAGGTCAAAGGAGAATTGGGCAGACTGGTTAGAGATGATAGCAAGGCACAACTAAGAATACCCTCTCTGAATGCACAACTCATGCAACCTTAAAGCAGACATACAGCAGCAATAGACCACACCGGGTGCCACTCCTGTCAGCTAAGAACAGAAAACTGAGGCTACAAATTGCACATGCTCACCAAAATTAGACTGATGAGTCTGGATTTCAGCCACGACATTCAGGTGGTGGGGTCAGAATTTGGCGTAAACAACATAAAAAAACATGGATCCATCCTGCCGTTTATCAAAGGTCCAGGCTGGTGGTGGTGGTGTTATGGTGCGGGGATATTTTCTTTGGGCCCCTTAGTACTAATTTAAACGCCACGGCCTACCTGAGTATTGTTGTTGACCATGTCCATCCCTTTATGACTACAGTGTCCCCATCTTCTGATGGCTCCTTCCAGCAGGATAATGCACCATGTCACAAAGCTCCAATCATCTCACCACTGGTTTAATGAACATGGACAATGAGGAGGTCATTGTACTCCAATGGCCTCCACAGTCACCAGATCTCATCCAATAGAGCACCTTTGGGATGTGGTGGAACAGAAGATTGGCATCATGGATGTGCAGCCGACAAATCTGCAGCAACTGCGTGGTGTTATGATGTCACTTTGGACCAAAATCTCTGAGGAATGTTTCCAACACCTTGTTAAATCTATGCCATGAAGAATTAAGGCATTTCTGAAGGGGGTCCAACCCAGTACTAGCAAGGTTGCACCTAATAAGTGGTCGGCGGTTGTATTTATAAGAAGGTTATGCTTACTTACACACCCCTCTTCCAAGTTCTACACTGCTTGGCCTGCCCAACTCTGAACAGCTTCTGCCCATGATCAGCAATGTGAGACCTTTGCTTGTGCACCACTGACTCCATTCACTTCCACAGTCAGTCTTTCTGGAAATTACCCATTTAAGGGAAGTCTAACATTTTGTTGGGCATAGCTTCCAACTGTCCCTGATTTTGCGGGACTGTCCCTGATTTGGAACAAAGTCCCCCTGTCCTTCTTTCCTCCTCGTTTGTCCCTCATTTTGGTCTGATCTATATAGTTGTATATAAAATGCCCTTTTTATCTTTCAAAAAGTGTTTCCCAGCACTAAACCTTTCATCCAATTTCTAAATTGCTGCATTTGTAAATTTCAAAAGGCAGCATAAACGAAATAAAGGAATAATAGTGGTAAAAAAAAGCACTTGTGGGTTTAACTATACATTTTTCTGTTAAATTCTTCTTTAGGGGGCATGACAGGGGGGGGGGGTGTCCTATGCCTACATATTTTTATATTAGGTGCCCCTCGTTCCAATCTCAAAAAGCAGGATACAGCGTACAGTACAGGAACAGGATAATGGGTAGCAGAATGTGGCAGGAAGCGAAACACCAGGGGGAGGACCTGAATACCCTCCCAGCAGCCAGCATCAGGTGGAGACTGAATACTGGGGTCTGTTGGCTGTTGGGAGACACCTACTGGTGGACACCAAAACGACCATTTTCCACTCTGGGAAGCACAGTGCCACCAGCAGGTGATCTAGGTCCTGACAGCTTGGCAGTGGCGTCACTAGGGTTGGTGTCACCTGGTGCGGAAAAACATGGTGTCACCCCCCTCCTGTCTATCCTGCCCAGCGCCCTGCAGGCAGTGCACAGTCACGAGGCGCACCCCCAAATGACCCCTGTAAATTAAATTATAGGGTGGTATTAGGCCGGCTGGTGCGATATAGGGCAGGTTGGGGTAATATAGGGCAGGTTGCGGTGGTATAGTGCAGTCTGGGGTGGCATAGTGCAGGTTGGGGTTGTATAGGGCAGGTTGGGGTTGTATAGGGCAGGTTGGGGTGGTATAGGGCAGGCTGGGTGGCATTGGGCAGGTTGGGGTTATATAGGGCAGGGTGTGATGGCATAGAGCAGGTTGCGGTGGCATAGGGCAGGTTGGGGTGGTATAGGGAAGGCTGGGGTGGCATAGGGGCAGGGTGCGGTGGCATAGGGCAGGTTGGGGTGGTATAGAGCAGTTTGTGGTGGGATAGGGCAGGTTGCGTTGGTATAGGGAAGGATGGGGTGGCATAGGGCAGGCTGGGATGGTATAGGGCAGGTTGCAGTGGCATAAGGCAGGTTGCAGTGGCATAGGGGAGCTTGCGGTGGCATAAGGCAGGTTGCGGTGGCATGGGGTAGGGTGCGGTGGCATAGGGGAGGTTGGGGTGGTATAGGGCAGTTTGCAGTGGTATAGGGCAGGTTGGGGTGGTATATGGCATGCTGGGTGGCATTGGGCAGGTTGGGGTTATATAGGGCAGAGTGTGATGGCATAGAGCAGGTTGCGGTGGCATAGGGCAGGTTGCAGTGTCATAGGGCAGGGTGCGGTGGCATAAGGGAGGTTGGGGTGGTATAGGGCAGTTTGCGGTAGTATAGGGCAGGTTGGGGTGGTATATGGCAGGCTGGGTGGCATTGGGCAGGTTGGGGTTATATAGGGCAGAGTGTGATGGCATAGAGCAGGTTGCGGTGGCATAGGGCAGGTTGGGGTGGTATAGGGAAGGCTGGGGTGGCATAGGGCAGGGTGCGGTGTCATAGGGCAGGTTGCGGTGTCATAGGGCAGGGTGCGGTGTCATAGGGCAAGGTGTGGTGGCATAAGGCAGGTTGCGGTGTCATAGGGCAGGGTGCGTGGCATAGGCAGGCTGGGGTGGTATGGTGCCAGGTTAGGACTCCATCATGGGGTGCAAGGTGGTCTGCTGCTGCTAGACACAGCTATAGTTTATATATAGATATTATGTAATATAGCTGGTCCAGCCGCCCCTCCCCCACCAGACCAGCTAACTCAACTACTGTGCCTATTATATCTAATATAATATATCTGTGTCCAGCATCACCCCCCCCCCCATCATCATCAGACCAGCTCAGGGTGGGGGTGTCTCAGTCAGCTAATTTAAATTATATAGTCAGTGTTGTCTGTCTGATAATGGGGGGGGGGGGTGATCTTGGCTAAACATATTTAAAGCGGAGGTCCACACAAAGATGGAACCTCCGCTTTCGGAACCCTCCCCCCCCCCTCCGGTGTCACATTTGGCACCTTTCAGGGTTAGGGGGGGTGCAGATACCTGTATAATACAGGTATTTTCACCCACTTCCAGGCATAGACTCCCGCGGGAGTCACGCCCCTCCCTCCCCCGCTGTCTTCTGGGAAACACACAGGTCCCAGAAGACAGCGGGGACCACTTAGGACGCGCAGCGCGACTCACGCATGTGCAGTAGGGAACCAGGAAGTGAAGCCGCAACGCTTCACTTCCTGATTCCCTCACCGAGGATGGCGGCGGGGGGCAGCCGAGAGCCGAGCCATTGATCGGCTTCGGCTGCCGACATCGCGGGAACCCTGGACAGGTAAGTGTCCATTTATTAAAAGTCAGCAGCTGCAGTATTTGTAGCTGCTGGCTTTTAATATTTTTTTTTTTAGGCGGACCTTCGCTTTAAAGTGTTACTAAACCCACAACAGTAAAATCAGTCTGTATATGCAGCATAGCATGCTTGTCATACTCACTGTGCAACTTAAGGGGTTAATCCTCTGCATTGTGTAAAAAGGCTGTTTTATCCTGTATGCACAGATCCTTTCCTCCCTGCACTGTTTATCTGGGGAAGGCCAGCTAACACAGGCAGGGTAGCCAACCTGCACATGCTCAGTTGTGTTTTTTATGCTGGCGAGAATAATTACTTGTTCTCAGAGATAGCCAGATCACATGATATTGACATCACACATATGGGCGTGTATACAGGCAGCAGTGGAAATCTCCTCCTTCCTGAAATCTCAAAACTGGAGAAACTGTGCAGTTTATCACTGACCGTGGTATACAGATCATCCAAAAAGGTATATAGTGGCAATATTTTAATGTAAAAAGAAGGTTTATAAGCTGTGGGCACTGCGGGGGTGTATGAACTATTTTCATATTACTGGGCTTAGTAACACTTTAAGGTTGTTGTCTTCTAGCACTTTGTGATGACATCATCATCGCGGGCAGGGCGGGGCACGACTTGCCTTGTGGTAGCAAATAGGCGCACCAAATCCACCCGCACACAACCTCTATCATATCCGCCTCCCCGACGGCCGAGCACTACCCCCCGGCGCTGGCCTAATGCAGGGTCAACGCAAGATCGGACCGTCTCAGTGATTTCCGGAACTGCGCATGCGCAGTTCTGACCTGAGCCGATCGCAGCCATTTTTTACTGCCACTTTTCTTCTGCTACAGGCTTTTACGGGCAGGAGAAAAGTGCCGTGTTTTTATGGGCTGCCCGTAAAAATACGGATGGTTGGCAACACTGCCGCCGGGAGAAGACAATGACCCGCCAGGAGGGATTGTCAGCACTGTCTGTTTTCATGGTGGAATCGAGCAAATTTCTTCGCTCTGTGTATGGCCAGCCTAAATTAATGCAATGGAATTGATTTCCTAAAACTCCAGAGTGCAAAATCTGGTGCAGCTGTGCATGGTAGCCAATCAGCTTCTAACTTCAGCTTGTTCAATTAAGCTTTGACAATAAACCCTGGAAGCTGATTGGTTTCTTTACAGAGCTGCACCAGATTTTGCACTCTCCAGTTTTAATAAATCAACCCCATTGTATGCTCTAAAATCTATTTTTTTTATTTTTATTCATCTGATTTTTGTAACAAACTGCTTCATGTAGCTTCATTCACACATTAAACTGACATGAAACCCTCTAAGTTATAAAAATAATGCTAAGACCCAATTTGGTAAAAGCACCAGATGGGTGTTTTTTATCCAGTTGAAGTCTCGGTTCATCATTCTGTGGTGGAGATGACCAAACACATACAAAAATATAATATAATATAATGCTTATTTTCTAATAAACTATACAAAAATGGATGTGCCTGGGCTTAAACCACATTTTATCTCTCTTCGACCTTTAAATGAAATGTCGCAATTTCACAAAGAGGAATTTTCTGTATTCCAACTTTGTGTTGCAAAATTGAAATTGGAAATTGGAAGTCACCATGTCAAGCAGCGGAGTTGCAAGGGGGGAGCGGGGGTTCGGTCCGCACCCGGGTGACACCCAGCCGTGGCTCTCTCCTCCTCCTTCCCCTGCGCACTCCAGTATCTTTTCTGTGACTATGCAATGTTCGGGAAGGGAGGAGGAGAAAGAAGACATAAGCAGACAGCTCAGTGCTCGGCGCCCGCATGTCATCTGGGAACCGGCACTTCAATCCCCTATTATTGTGACAGGCAGGCGGGGAAAGGTTCCGGCTGCCTATCACAACACTTTTCACAGCCGACAGAGTCTAGGCTCCTCCTCCACACTGACAGTACATCCACAACAGGAGGAGGAGCCTAGGAGGAGGGACATCCATGTGGAGAAAGCCGCGCTATTCTAAGGTCTGTAAATGTGGGGAGGGGGGAGATATACACTATATAGTCACAATGGGCAGATATACACAGGGGGGGGGTTACATTAGGGAGATTACAGGGGGGGGGGAGTTACATCAGGGAGGTTACATTAGGGGGATTACTCAGGGGGGTTACATTAGGGGCATTACACAGGGGGGGGGGGGGAGTTGCATCAGGGGGGGTTACATTAGGGGGATTACACAGGGGGGAGTTACATCAAGGGGATTACACAGGGGGGAGTTACATCAGGGGGGTTACATTAGGGGCATTACACAGGGGGGGAGTTACATCAGGGGGGTTACATTAGGGGCATTACACAGGGGGGAGTTATATCAGGGGGGTTACATTAGGGGCATTACACAGGGGGGAGTTACATCAGGGGGGGTTACATTAGGGGAATTACACAGGGGGGAGTTACATCAGGGGGGGTTACATTAGGGGAATTACACAGGGGGAGTTACATCAGGGGGGGTTAAATTAGGAAGATTACACAGGGGGAAGTTACATCGGGGGGGGTTACATTAGGGGGATTACACAGGGGGGAGTTACATCAGGGGGGTTACATTAGGGGCATTACACAGGGGGGGTTACATCAGGGGGGTTACATTAGGGGCATTACACAGGGGGGAGTTACATCAGGGGGGTTACATTAGGGGAATTACACAGGGGGGAGTTACATCAGGGGGGGTTACATTAGGGGCATTACACAGGGGGGTTACATTAGGGGCATTACACAGGGGGGAGTTACATTAGGGGGATTACACAGGGGGGAGTTACATCAGGGGGGTTACATTAGAGGCATTACACGGGGAGTTACATTAATTACACTGGAGGGTATTTACACAGGGAAGGAATACACTGCAGGGGTTTTACACTGTAGGGATTTACACCGGGGAGTACAATGGTGGAGGGATTTACACTATGGGGGAATTTACTGGGGGAATTTACACTATGGGAGATAAAACGGGGGGGATTTACTGGAGGGGGGGATTACACTGAGCTGCTCAGTCTAAAATGCCTGGGTTAGTGATGAGCCGAACACCCCCGGGTTCGGTTCGCACCAGAACCCGCGAACGGACCGAAAGTTCGTACGAACATTAGAACCCTATTAAATACAATGGATGCGAACGTTCGAATTCTAAAGTGCTAATTATAACAACTATTATGCATGTTATTGTCCTAAAAAGGGTTTGGGAACCCGGGTTCTGCACCAGGGGACATGTATCAATGCAAAAAGAAGTTTTAAAAACGGTAGTTTTTCGGGAGCAGTCATTTTAATGATGCATAAAGTGAAAAAAAAAATCAAATATTCCTTTAAATATCGTACCTGGGGGGTGTCTAAAGTATGCCTGTGAAGTGCCACGTGTTTCCCGTGTTTAGAACTGTCCCTGCACAAAATGACACTTCTAAAGGAAAAAAAAGCCATTTAAAACTTCTTGCGGCTTTAATGTAATGTCTGGTCCCGGTAATATGGATGAAAATCTTTAAGAAAAATGGCATAGCTACCCCATGACCCCCCCCCTACCCCAGCCCATTACCAGCCCCTTTGGGTCTTGTATGGATATTAAGGGGAACCCCGCACATAAAATAAAAAAGGCCCTATATACTCTGAACAGCCGTATACAGGCGGTGCATACAAGACAGGGACTGTAGGTTTGTTCTTATGTAGAATGTGTTTGTAATTTTGAACAGGTACATTGTTGAAGTGTAGCTCCAGCCCAAAAATCTATTTTTAAACTTTTTGGGAAACATAGGTAAGGGTTATCACCCCTGTAACATTTGTTTTGCTGTCTGTGCCCCTGTTCAGAACATTTCACCTCACTTTCCGTCCCAATGACAATGACAATGTTTTTGAAATGTGGTGTTTTTCTTGAAACAAGGATTGCTGATAAAGCATCAGTACAGAGGAGACACCTTTCTCCCATATTTATTCTTACAGGAGAGAATTTTCCTTCCTAGGGGTAGATTTCCTCTCACTTCCTGTTGTCTTCTTTCGTTTGCAAGTAGGAGTCGTTTGTAAGTTGGATGTTTGAAAGTAGGGACCTGCCGTATATACTCTGCAGAAATAGGCCCCTTAGTTGTTGGTGTTGGCACAACACTGTAAGCACTCACAGTTACTCTTGGTTGGTGCTGGAACGCCCTGCTGTCAACTATTATATCAGGAATTTTAATTACATATAATTGTTGAACAGTGGTAGTAAAAATTGGGGCTTTGATGGTGGTGCTGGTGCCACAACACTGTAAGCCCTGACAGTTACTCTTGGTGGGTGCAGCAATGGGCCCTGCTGTGAATTATTAGATCAAGAATTGTAATTGCATGCCCCTGTTGAACAGGGGCTGAAAAATTGGGCTTTTCGTGGTGGTGGTGGTGGTGTTGCCACAACACTGTAAGCCCTCAGAGTTACTCTTGGTGGGTGCAGGAATGGGCCCTGCTGTGAATTATTAGATCAAGAATTGTAATTACATGCCCCTTTTGAACAGGGGCTGAAAAATTGGGCCTTTCGTGGTGGTGGTGGTGGTGGCGTTGCCACAACACTGTAAGCCCTCAGACTTACTCTTGGTGGGTGCAGGAATGGGCCCTGCTGTGAATTATTACATCAAGAATTGTAATTGCATGCCCCTGTTGAACAGGGGCTGAAAAATTGGGCCTTAGGCACTGGTGGCACAACACTACAACCCCTCACAGATACTGTACTTGGAGCACAGCAATGAGCCCTGTTGCAAAGTATTGCTTCAAAAATTGTAATGACACGCCCCTGTTAAACAGGGGCTGAAAAATTGGGCCTTAGGCACTGGTGGCACAACACTACAACCCCTCACAGATACTGTACTTGGAGCACAGCAATGAGCCCTATGGCAAATTATTGCTAAAAAAATTGTAAGTACACGCCCCTGTAAAACAGGGGCTGAAAAATTGGGCCTTAGCCACTGGTGGCGGCACCCATAAACAAAAATGATCTTCCAAGCTATCATCATCAATCGTATCATTGAGGACTCGGAGGAGGAGGATAGCCAGTCAACATAACAGCACAGGCACTCAGCATCAGTCTTGAAGGGACGTGACATGTTAAAATCAATTAGTCTGTTATATCAGCATCAGGTGTGTGGTAGCTGGTAGTGATCCAAGACTGGTTCATCTTGATGAAAGTCAGTCGATCAACCGAGTCGGTGGACAGGCGCACCCTGTGATCCGTGACAAATCCTCCAGCAGCACTGAATGTGCGTTCCGAAAGAACGCTGGATGCAGGACAGGCCAGTAGCTCAATTGCATACTGTGCAAGCTCTGCCCAGTGATCCATCCTCAAGACCCAGTAAGCCAGAGGATTTTCGGTGGGGAAGGTGTCCAAGTCTGACCTTGCCCCTAGATATTCCTGCACCATGTTTATCAGACGCTGGCGATGGTTGCTGGAACCAATCATACTTTGGGGCTGCGGACTAAAGAATTGTCTGAACGCATCGGTCAGACGGCCACCTTCCCCACCGCTCCTTCTTTGACTGGCCGAAGCCTCAGCAACTCGTTGTCCTGGACCAGGAGTTTGTAACCTCCCAGTCTCTGGGAATGCGTTGCACAGACCTTTCTGCAAGGCCTCCCGGAGTTGTCTCATCCTCTGCTCCCTCTGCGACGGTAACATAAGGTCCGCAACCTTACCCTTGTACCGTGGATCAAGGAGAGTGGCCAGCCAGTAATGGTCCCTCTCCTTGATCCGAAGAATACGAGGATCCTTCCGCAGACTTTGCAGTATCAGGGAGGCCATGCAGCGTAGGTTTGCTGAGGCATTCGCTCCGGAGTCCTCTGGGTCACTAAGGACGACATGATCCGCAGTCACCTCCTCCCAGCCACGTACAAGTCCACTGGTTTCTTGGGACTGTAAATCATCCCTAAAAGACTGCTGCTGATGATGCTGAGTGCCAGCCTCCACCTCCATGCTGACACAATCCTCCTCCTCCTCCTCCTCCTCCTCCTCTTCCTCTTCCTGTGCGATGGGTGGGACAGAAGGAACACTGTCTGGGTAAAGGGGGCCTTGAGAGGCAAGGAAGTCCTCCTCTTCCTGCCTCTGTTCTGCCTCAAGTGCCCTGTCCATTATTCCACGCAGCGTGTGCTCCAACAGGTGGACAAGAGGTACAGTGTCACTGATGCATGCACTGTCACTGCTCACCATCCTCGTGGCCTCCTCAAATGGTGCCAGGACAGTGCATGCATCCCTGATCATGCCCCACTGGCGTGGAGAAAAAAAACCAAGCTCCCCTGACCCTGTCCTGGTGCCGTAGTCACACAGGTACTCATTGATGGCCCTCTGCTGCGTGTGCAGCCGCTGCAGCATGGCCAACGTTGAGTTCCACCTGGTGGGCATGTCACATATAAGGCGGTTCTTGGGCAGGTTCAACTCCTTTTGCAGCTCAGCCAGGCGAGCACTGGCATTATAAGATCTGCGGAAATGCACACAGACTTTCCTGGCCTGCCTCAGGACATCCTGTAAGCCCGGGTACCTGCCCAAGAACCGCTGCACCACCAGGTTAAGGACGTGAGCCACACAGGGCACATGGGTCAGTTGTCCCTGTCGGAGGGCGGAGAGGAGGTTGGTGCCATTGTCGCAAACCACCATTCCTGGCTTAAGCTGGCGTGGCGTCAACCACCTCTCGGCCTGGCCCTGCAGAGCAGACAGGACCTCTGCCCCAGTGTGGCTTCTGTCCCCCAAACACACCAGCGCAAGCACGGCATGGCATCTTTTTGCCTGCGTACTTGCGTAGCCCCGTGAACGGCTACGGAGCACCGCTGGTTCATAGGACAAACCACAGGAAGAGGCCATGGAGGAAGAAGAAGAGGAGGGGGTGGAGGAGAGAGGTGTGTCACAACCAGTAGTAGCATTTTGGAGGCGTGGCGGTGGGACAACCTCCAACACTACTGCACCTTGTCCTGCATCCTTCCCAGCTGCCAAAAGAGTGACCCAATGGGCCGTGAAAGAAAGGTAACGTCCCTGTCCATGCCTGCTGGACCATGAGTCAGCGGTAATATGCACCTTACCGCTGACCGCCCTGTCCAGCGAGGCCAAGACATTGCCTTCCACATGCCGGTAGAGAGCCGGAATAGCCTTCCGTGAGAAAAAGTGGCGTTTGGGAACCTGCCACTGAGGAACCGCACATTGCACAAACTCACGGAAGGGGGCCGAGTCTACCAACTGAAAAGGCAGCAGTTGAAGCGCTAGCAATTTAGCCAAGCTAGCATTCAACCGCTGGGCATGTGGATGGCTGGGAGTGAACTTCTTTCGACGGTCCAGCAGCTGGGGCAGGGAAATTTGCCTGCTAGAATCGGACGTCGGTGTACTGCTAGCAGAGTGGCCGCAAGTACTTGGCTGTGACACACCTAATTCTACACCTTCATTCCTCTCAGTGCATGTTTCAGAGAGGACTGAAGTTATAGTGGGGTTGGAGATCCCAGCTGATGCGGTGCAAGGAGAGGTCCGCTTTGTTCTTTGGTGTGGGTCTTTGAGGTAGGCTTGCCAACGAGCTGCATGGCAGGTCAACATATGTCTGGTCAGGCATGTGGTACCCAAGCGGCTGATGTTTTGGCCACGCGATATACGCTTGAGACATATGTTGCAAACAGCAGCTGTGCGATCTGATGCACTAGCCTCAAAAAAGGCCCACACCAAGGAACTTTTTGAATGACGGGCAGAGGCAGCGCCCTGCACAGGCGGAGCTCTGCGGTGTGATTCCGTCGGTGTACTGCCCTTACGCTGGCCACCAAAGGGCATCCTGTCTCGTTGGAGATGTGCCTCCTCCTCATCCTCCTCCTCCTCTCTCCTATTAGGCACCCACGTGGAGTCAGTGACCTCATCATCCCCTCCCTCCTCATCACTGGAGCCAATCTGGCAGTATGCTGCAGCTGCTGGAACATGACTGCCAGATTGGTGTCCTTCTTGAGCATCCCCTCTGTCTGCTCTCACCCTACTGCCTTCCTGTAGCTGGGTTTCATCATCAGACCCTTCGAAACGCTGGGCATCCTCCTGGAGCATGTACCCAACACTGTGCTCAAACAGTTCGGGGGACTCCTCAGGAGGAGGACATGGTGGGTCTAGGGAAGGAGTGACTGATGATGAGTCTGACATTGATACCAGGGAAGAGGACGCTTTGGCAGCTGCTTTGCCAGTACCCTGAGCCTGGGTGAGAGAGGATGAGGAGGAGGAGGAGGGCTTGGTCATCCACTCTACCAAGTCTTCGGCATGATGTGGCTCAACATGTCCAGCTGCCGAAAAGAAGGACAAGCGTGTCCCATGGCCATGTGCTGATGACAATGCACCGCGTCCACGACCAGCACTGTTGCCCCCAGACACAGAGCCTGCTTGCCCTCTTTTATTGCCTCCTGACTGTCTGCCTCTCCTTGTTTGCCTTCCAGACATTCTAATAGATGGCCTGCAGGGAGATGGGAAAAAAGCAATAAGGGCTACCTTCAGGTGTCCTTCTCTGTCCCTTGAAACAAGGACTTGCACAGTGAAAGAAACTGACACTCTCCCTACCTACAGTTTTCTGTCCCTAGAAAAAATGTTTTTTTTAAGCACAATATAGCACAAGGAGAATTCACTCACTGTCCTTCCAGGTCCCTAGAAACAAGGACTTGCACAGTGAAAGAAACTGACACTCTCCCTACCTACAGTTTTCTGTCCCTAGAAAAAATGATTTTTTTAAGCACACTATAGCACAAGGAGAATTCACTCACTGTCCTTCCAGGTCCCTGGAAACAAGGACTTGCACAGTGAAAGAAACTGACACTCTCCCTACCTACAGTTTTCTGTCCCTAGAAAAAATGTTTTTTTTAAGCACAATATAGCACAAGGAGAATTCACTCACTGTCCTTCCAGGTCCCTAGAAACAAGGACTTGCACAGTGAAAGAAACTGACACTCTCCCTACCTACAGTTTTCTGTCCCTAGAAAAAATGTTTTTTTTAAGCACACTATAGCACAAGGAGAATTCACTCACTGTCCTTCCAGGTCCCTGGAAACAAGGACTTGCACAGTGAAAGAAACTGACACTCTCCCTACCTACAGTTTTCTGTCCCTAGAAAAAATGTTTTTTTTAAGCACAATATAGCACACGGAGAATTCACTCACTGTCCTTCCAGGTCCCTGGAAACAAGGACTTGCACAGTGAAAGAAACTGACACTCTCCCTACCTACAGTTTTCTGTCCCTAGAAAAAATGTTTTTTTTAAGCACAATATAGCACAAGGAGAATTCACTCACTGTCCTTCCAGGTCCCTAGAAACAAGGACTTGCACAGTGAAAGAAACTGACACTCTCCCTACCTACAGTTTTCTGTCCCTAGAAAAAATGATTTTTTTAAGCACAATATAGCACAAGGAGAATTCACTCACTGTCCTTCCAGGTCCCTAGAAACAAGGACTTGCACAGTGAAAGAAACTGACACTCTCCCTACCTACAGTTTTCTGTCCCTAGAAAAAATGTTTTTTTAAGCACAATATAGCACAAGGAGAATTCACTCACTGTCCTTCCAGGTCCCTGGAAACAAGGACTTGCACAGTGAAAGAAACTGACACTCTCCCTACCTACAGTTTTCTGTCCCTAGAAAAAATGTTTTTTTTAAGCACAATATAGCACAAGGAGAATTCACTCACTGTCCTTCCAGGTCCCTAGAAACAAGGACTTGCACAGTGAAAGAAACTGACACTCTCCCTACCTACAGTTTTCTGTCCCTAGAAAAAATGATTTTTTTAAGCACACTATAGCACAAGGAGAATTCACTCACTGTCCTTCCAGGTCCCTGGAAACAAGGACTTGCACAGTGAAAGAAACTGACACTCTCCCTACCTACAGTTTTCTGTCCCTAGAAAAAATGTTTTTTTTAAGCACAATATAGCACAAGGAGAATTCACTCACTGTCCTTCCAGGTCCCTGGAAACAAGGACTTGCACAGTGAAAGAAACTGACACTCTCCCTACCTACAGTTTTCTGTCCCTAGAAAAAATGTTTTTTTTAAGCACAATATAGCACAAGGAGAATTCACTCACTGTCCTTCCAGGTCCCTAGAAACAAGGACTTGCACAGTGAAAGAAACTGACACTCTCCCTACCTACAGTTTTCTGTCCCTAGAAAAAATGTTTTTTTTAAGCACAATATAGCACAAGGAGAATTCACTCACTGTCCTTCCAGGTCCCTAGAAACAAGGACTTGCACAGTGAAAGAAACTGACACTCTCCCTACCTACAGTTTTCTGTCCCTAGAAAAAATGTTTTTTTTAAGCACAATATAGCACAAGGAGAATTCACTCACTGTCCTTCCAGGTCCCTGGAAACAAGGACTTGCACAGTGAAAGAAACTGACACTCTCCCTACCTACAGTTTTCTGTCCCTAGAAAAAATGTTTTTTTTAAGCACAATATAGCACAAGGAGAATTCACTCACTGTCCTTCCAGGTCCCTAGAAACAAGGACTTGCACAGTGAAAGAAACTGACACTCTCCCTACCTACAGTTTTCTGTCCCTAGAAAAAATGTTTTTTTTAAGCACGCTATAGCACAAGGAGAATTCACTCACTGTCCTTCCAGGTCCCTGGAAACAAGGACTTGCACAGTGAAAGAAACTGACACTCTCCCTACCTACAGTTTTCTGTCCCTAGAAAAAATGTTTTTTTTAAGCACAATATAGCACAAGGAGAATTCACTCACTGTCCTTCCAGGTCCCTGGAAACAAGGACTTGCACAGTGAAAGAAACTGACACTCTCCCTACCTACAGTTTTCTGTCCCTAGAAAAAATGTTTTTTTTAAGCACAATATAGCACAAGGAGAATTCACTCACTGTCCTTCCAGGTCCCTAGAAACAAGGACTTGCACAGTGAAAGAAACTGACACTCTCCCTACCTACAGTTTTCTGTCCCTAGAAAAAATGTTTTTTTTAAGCACACTATAGCACAAGCACAAAACACACTGACACTCTCCCTACCTATCCTTCTCTTTCCCTAAACTAAAGGAATCCAGGTTAAGCAAGAAAGAAATAAAAGTCACTGTCCCTGCCTATGCTGCTCTATCCCTGCTCCGGAACACACTACACTAGGCCGCCGTGCTGGCGGCCTTTTATAGTGTGGGGCGTGTACTAAACCCCCTCAGCAATAATTGGCCACAGGCATCCTGCCTGTGGCCAATCATTGCTCTCCTCGCTGCCGGCGCTGTGATTGGCCAAGCATGCGGGGTCACAGTGCATGCTTGGCCAATCACAGCGCCTGGATGACACTGCGATGGCGTAGTGCATTGTGGGCCGTTCGCGTCACTCGAATTTGGCGCGAACGGCCCAAATCGTTCGATCTTCGTCGAACGATCGAACAGCCGATGTTCGAGTCGAACGTATGTTCGACTCGAACACGAAGCTCATCCCTAGCCTGGGTCTATTTTTTGCCCCAGTCCAGGCCTGGGTGACACTATTAAGAAGGAAGTGATATCCGACAGTGATGGTGTCATCCCCATCCGTGACAGTGCATGGATTGGCACACTGGCATAAACCACAACATTTACAGGGGCTGGTTTGGGGTGCGCATTGTGATCGTGTGCTGCCGCCCCAAAACTAGCCTGCCCAACAAACTGCAGAGCACTGTGGCAGGCTAGACAGAAGAGAGCCCGATGCACTAGCCTGCCCAGTGTCTACTGCTCTGTTATGTTCCTGCTATCACTCCGCAGCAGCAGGACAGATCATTGCGGCAGGCTAGGGTGGAGAGCTATGCTAATGCTCAGTGACCAGGGGGGGGGGTTGGGAAGGGGGGTGACACCCTATTTTACCAAACCAGGTGACCCCAACCCTAGTGACGCCACTGGCGCGTCTGACAGGGCAAACACTCTGATCACCGTCTGAAACCGTATGAGTCTTGAACTGGCCTCAAGTGACTTTGTCTGGCGGGATCCTCAGAAGAATCTAAACTTCCTGGACATTTCTAGGTTGGAATGTTTTACGCTCACATATGTTTTCCCATTTGCAAAGGTTCTTGGATAGTGCAAATGAGGGACCCCTTGAAACAAGCAGCTGCCACTTAGTAATGATCGCCTGCAGGGAAAATAATTTAATTTCCATATCTAGAGAGGCCGTCTGAGAACATTGTAGTCATTGAACATCTGGGAAGTTAATTACAGATAATTGTTAGGTGTATAGTGGGCACCTCTACACTCATACTTATCTGAAGTGAAGAATCCTTGACTTGAATCTGCATTCTGATTTGACATACACAGATTAGAAGAAAAAAATAATGTTCTGTGAAATTTGAGGTCTGTGGCTTGAAGTCGAGCCTACGCTTCTATAGGGTGCAGAACACAAACCAGCCATTACACACAGGGCCGCCATCAGGGGGGTACAGGCAGTACACCTGTAAGGGGCCCGGAGGTCCCCAGGGGCCCAGATGGCAACCCCGCCCCGTTTGTTTGTTTTTATAGTTTTTTTTTTTTAAGGGGCCCAGGGCAACCCCCATTTTTTTTTTTGTTCTCTTGGGGTTTTTTTTGTTCGTCAGCACCCAAAGCCCCCCCGACCTCAACAATTTGCGGCGGCAGCACCCCCCACGCTTCTCAATTCGTGGCACCCCCCGCTTCTCAATTTGCGGCAGCACCCCCCCTCCGGTTTTCCTCTGCTTCAGGGGGCCCATGCCTGAAGCTGTGTAAGGGGCCCCAAAATTCCTGATGGCGGCCCTGATTACACATAATACCATTCTGTCTAACACTGAGCCCTCCTCAATCAGCAGTAAGAAACTTGCCTCAACCGAAAGAAATCTGGTCATATTTCCCATGGGGGCCGGCCTTGTGATCTCAATGGGCAGCCATTGGCTCTAACTTCATGCCTACCTTGTACCACTTCACTGCATCCCATGTGAGTACCCAGGATCGGCAAAAAAAATTGTTTTGCTTGCTCCTTATATAATTTTACTTTCATACTAGATTAATTATATTCTATTTATAGATATCCCCCTGCATCAGCCCCTGAGGAAGTGTGTGTGTGGCACACGAAACGCGTCGGGCATTGAGGATGTAACTATATGTCCATATTTAGGAATTCTTTCAGATTCATCTCTGACCTCCTATTGTACTCATATACAAATTCTTTTGAATAACTGCAAGGTGCCGCTTTAGTGATGTGTCTGTATACATTCCATTCTACATTTCATGCCATGTAACCATGATGATGATTTTCTCCGATATTCATGCCTGGAATATGTGTATCTACATACCAATGTAACCAACAATTTTCATCTACTTTACTAGCTCTCATATCTGCTATGTATATAATCATCCATGTGAATAAATGTTTTTAAACCTCCACTGGTCAATGTCCTCATTCAAAGTCCCAAACTCCCCCAATTTTTCTACCTGAACCCGGGATGGATGCACACCCCCACGCATCATTCAAAGTCCCAAATCTCTATTCAACATAATGGTTTTTCAAAACTCAATGCATGTCAAGACTTCAATATGGCAGGTAGGAGCACAAAGAAAAGAAAGAAAATAGAGGCTCTGGAATTTAAGCTTGGCTTTCCTGGACGGACATCTCAAAAGTGAAAACATGCAGGCGGGCAGAGTTCAATGGCTGTTTGGTGGCAATGTGATATTTGTCCAGAAAGTTATACCACGGTCCATATTGGAACTCAAACAAACAAGTTTGAGTCCTTATGAAGGGAGGTTCCTTGGCCCTTAAAATGTGTTGGCTACTTTTTTTCCATTGGTTTTGACTTTATTGTCATGATTAAAGGATATCTGGACTCATAAATCGATTGTCCAGCACAGGAGTCTCCATACTTTTCAATATGAGTGCCACATTTTAGTATGAGGGCCACATTCCCATTAGAGCCCCCCCTTACATCAGGTTACCTATTAGAGTCTCTTTTCATCAGGGTCCCCTTTACTTCAGAATCTCCATTATAATGCCCTTTAATTAGAATTCCCATTATACTCCCCCTTACATTAAGGTCCCATTAGAGTCCCCCCTTACATTAAGGTCCCATTAGAGTCCCCCCTTATGTCAAGGTCCCCACTGGAGCCCCCCTTACATCAGGTTCCCCATATAAGTTTCCCTTAACAGAGTCTGGGTTAGGACTGAAGTAGAGACCACAGGTAGCATCTGCTGACCTGAATCCTCAGTCTACTGCACATTGAAGATTCTCCACTGACCCTAGCTGTGGGCTGGAATCCTGTAGAGGGCCATACATGTAGTTTTGAGACCCCTGGTTCAGCACTTGCTCCCTTTTGTTCATGCAAACTCATCAAATTGCGTGTGTCCCCATTCATGTGGGACTATCCCCCCATTTTGCATCTGGAGAAAGCCCAGTTTATAATCCAGAGCCTTAATTTTGTTTCATTTCTTTGTCTTTCTTCCTGTTACATGGAAGACTTGCCATGCATTGGCTTCTGAAACACTACTAAGGCTGCCAAGATTGATTAGAAGGCCAGCAACCGCAAAATAAGTGCTCAGATTTCCTTAGGAGAAGGCAAGTTTCTTAATGCTGACTGGAGAAGGCTTGGTGTTGGACAGAATGATCCCTTCTATTCAGTTGAGAGGACATAGGAACAGAAGTTTGTCACTTGATAGATGTTGGAAAAGATAATGTATTTAGTTAAGGGGTGACCTCAATTCTGATATATGGCGGTTACTTCTAAAGCCCAATTCCATTTTATACGTGGATCTGACTGAGCGGCCGCAGTGTGTATTGTGTGTTATATGTCATATTCCAAAACTTATCCCACAAGAAGAGCCCAACACTTTCAACACTAATCATATTTTATTTATGAGCCTATTTAGTTAAATGTCCAACTTACGGCTGCAGATATTTTCATAGATCTTTTCCATGGGAGGTCTGAGATTCATAGAGGAAAATCAATGCATGTTCAAGGAATTACGGCTTTCTCATTAGCAGCCAACACAGAAAATGTTTTGCTTTCTTAAAGTCGTTGTAAACCCGTCCATATACCCAGTGAAGTGACTGGCCTCAGGTATACCACAGGGATGAACAAATCCTCCTACATAAGTTGTACCAGTGTAACTTCAGTCATCTTTCCCCTACATCCAAAGTGTAACGACACCCCAAATATGGAAGGGGTTACCGTTGTTTAAAGATATTCCCTTTCCGAACACACATCAGCTACGACAACTCCACAGTCAGGCGACCGAGACCCATAGGAATAATTCTCCTACAAGACAAACGCTCTGTAGTTAGGTTTCCAACTGGTCTGACACTTTATTGAGAAAACCAGGCTCTTATATACACTAAAAGAATACGGTAGTCCAAATGAACAACTCCACCCACAACATCACACAATGGTTCCCCCAATACACATTATTCTGACATCTCTTAGCAGACAACAGGTGAGTTCATTAGCTAATCCCTTTACAGCCTAAATGACTATGCATAACCTTTACGTTCCCCAGACTGTCTGTCTGCTAATTTACAATACACACAATTACAGAGTTAATTATCACAATTCACAATGAAAGGATCTTTAGCAGCTAGCCGGGACTAATTTACATTACACAGGCAGCCAGGTGGCTGAAGTTGAACCCATCAGCATCTCTAAATTAACCTGTTGAGTTCAGAATCAAACAACCAGTAAATAGTCCTTTACAGATGTCCTGTTTAAAGCAATCCAAGACATATTCTCAATGTCCATTATTTCCTGGCTCATACTTTCTAAGAACTTCTGGGTTCCACGGGCCCTCCCGTTAAACAAAGTACCGTATATACTCGAGTATAAGCTGACCCGAGTATAAGCCGAGGTACCTAATGTTACCACAAAAAACTGTGAAAACGTACTGACTCGAGTATAAGCCGAGGGTCAACAATGCCTCACTGTTCCCATCCTTACTGTGCCCATCCTCACTGTTCCTCACTGTTCCCATCCTCACTGTTCCTCACTGTTCCTCACTATTCCTATCCTCACTGTTCCTCACTGTTCCCATCCTCACTGTTCCTATCCTCACTGTTTCTATCCTCACTGTTCCTATCCTCACTGTTCCCTAGCTCACTGTTTAAATTTAACATTGTAAATAGTACCTGAAAAAAAGTTGAGAGGCTGCGGCGTCCATCGTTTAAATCCCGCGGTCTCTTCCTGGTCCCTTCCGTGATAGGCGATTCTCAGCAGACACTCTCCGCCTATCACGAATGTTCTCTCATCCTCACCCATCCCAGCAGACACTGTGTTCGGTGTTCCGCCAATCACAGACGTCTGCTGGGAAACTGAGGATGAGAGAACGTTCGTGATAGGCGGAGAGTGTCTGCTGAGAATCGCCTATCACGGAAGGGACCAGGAAGAGACCGCGAGATTTAAACGATGGACGCCGCAGCCTCTCAACTTTTTTTCAGGTACTATTTACAAAGTAAAATTTTGCTGACTCGAGTATAAGCCGAGGGGGGGGGGGGGGGGACTTTCAGCCCAAAAAAAGGGCTGAAAATCTCGGCTTATACTCGAGTATATACGGTATCTCCGGGACCTCCAAGATCTGAAAAGCAGGGGGCAGAGAGCTTAAGTTACATCAGTGAGAATAGCTCTGGGAGCTGATTGGAGGGAAGGGACACACTCCCCTTCACACAGCACACAGGAACAGAGCTGAGGCTGTCAATCACAGGCTGTGCCCTCCCCTGTCACCTTTTTTCTCCTGGTGTCAGGAAAACTCGTAAGAAGTGACTCATACAGATAGCAGAGGAACGGGGCAGCAGACAGAAATGACACTCAGTGCTTTGGATTGAGACAAGTACACACTAGAGCAGTGATGGTGAACCTTGACACCCCAGATGTTTTGGAACTACATTTCCCATGATGCTCAAAAACGCTGCAGAATTCATGAGCATCATGGGAAATGTAGTTCCAAAACATCTGGGGTGCCAAGGTTCGCCATCACTGCACTAGAGGGATATGTTTTGTTCATATTTCATGTCAAAGGTTTACAAACACTTTATTATGGGAAATATCCTGCCTGAAACTTGTGCAGTGTAATGTCCTCTGCTTTCTGTTGCACCAATCATATTCAGACTTCCAAGGCAGGCTTTGATTTGATTGGTGGCTGTGAACATCTCGCTATGGGCATTTTTAGAGTGTGAGGCAGGTAGAAGCCTGAAAGGGTGTGTCTGGGAACTCCTCTGGCATCACAAATCAGGGTTCCCAAAACACCCAAAAAGAGAGAGGGGTTGGTGGAGCAGCACACAAGTGTCTTGATAAAGAACCAGAGTACTGAGACAGTCCACTGTGAATAGAAGTCTTTCTTTTTTTATTTGAAACCTGAATACAGTATACAGTGAGGGAAAAAAGTATTAGACCCCCTGCCTTTTATTTTACGTTTGCCCACTGACAAAAAAATGATCAGTCTATAGTTTTAATGGTGGGTTTATTTTAACAGTGAGAGACAGAATAACAACAAAAATATCCAGAAAAACGCATTTCAAAAAAGTTATAAATTGATTTGCATTTTAATGAGTGAAATAAGTATTTGATCCCCTATCAATCAGCAAGATTTCTGGCTCCCAGGTGTCTTCTATACAGATAACGAGCTGAGATTAGCACTCTCTTAGGCTGGTTTCACACTGGGGCGGTGGGGGCGGTGGCGGTATAGCGCCGCTATTTTTAGTGGCGCTATACCGTCGGTATTGCAGAGGTATTCGGCCGCTAGCGGTGCGGTTTTAACCCCCGCTAGCGGCCGAAAAAGGGTTAATACCACCCGCAAACCGCGGCTACAGCCGCGGTTTGCGGGCGGTATTACCGCGGTATCCCATTCATTTCAATGGGAAGGAGCGGTAAACACACCACTCCTCTCACCGCTCCAAAGATGCAGCTAGCAGGACTTTATTTACGTCCTGTTAGGGCACCACTCCAGTGTGAAAGCCCTCGGGGCTTTCACATTGGAGAGAAAGGAGCCGCTGTTTAGGCTCGGTTTGCAGGCGCTATTTTTAGCAAAATAGCGCCTGCAAACCGCCCCAGTGTGAAAGGGGCCTAAAAGGGAGTGCTCGTCTTAATCTCAGCTTGTTACCTGTAGAAAAGACACCTGTCCACAGAAGCAATCAATCAGATTCCAATCTCTCCACCATGGCCAAGACCAAAGAGCTGTCCAAGGATGTCGGGGAGAAGATTGTAGACCTGCACAAGGCTGGAATGGGCTACAAGACCATCGCCAAGCAGCTTGGTGAGAGGGTGACAACAGTTGGGGGGATTATTCACAAATGGAAGAAACACAAAATAACTGTCAATCTCCCTCAGTCTGGGGCTCCATGGAAGATCTCACCTCGTGGAGTTTCAATGATCATGAGAACGGTGAGGAATCCGCCCAGAACTACACGGGAGAATCTTGTTAATGATCTCAAGGCAGATGGGACCAGAGTCACCAAGAAAACAATTGGTAACACATTACACCGGGAAGGACTGAAATCCTGCAGCGCCTGAAAGGTCCCCCTGCTCAAGAAAGCACATGTACAGCCCGTCTGAAGTTTGCTAATGAACATCTGAATGATTCAGAGGAGAACTGGGTGAAAGTGTTGTGGTTAGATGAGACCAAAATCAAGCTCTTTGACATCAATTCAACTTGCCGTGTTTGGAGGAGGAGGAATGCTGCCTATGACCAAGGCAACAAAGGAGTGGCTCAAGAAGAAGCACAATAAGGTCCTGGAGTGGCCTAACCAGTCTCCAGACCTTAATCCCAAAGAAAATATGTGGAGGGAGCTGAAGGTTCGAGTTACCAAAGGTCAGCCTAGAAACCTTAATGACGTGATGTGTGCAAACCTAGTGGCCAACTACAAGAAACGTCTGACCTCTGTGATTGTCAACAAGGGTTTTGCCACCAAGTACTAAGTCGTGTTTTGCGAAGGGGTCATTTCACTCATTAAAATGCAAATCAATTGCTAACTTTTTGAAATGCATTTTTCTGGATATTTTTGTTGTTATTCTATCTCTCACTGTTAAAATACACCTAACATTAAAATGATAGACTGATCATTTCTTTGTCAGTGGGCAAACTTACAAAACCAGCAATGTATCGAATACTTTTTTCCCTCACTGTATAGAGGATGGGATAGATAGATCAATCTCAGTGTTTACGGGTGATACAAAGTTAAACAGGGCAATAACTTCTGCGCAGGATGTGGAAACCTTACAAGAAGACCTAAATAAAATAATGGAGTGGGCAACTACATGGCAAATGAGCTTTAATGTTGAAAAATGTAAAGTAATGTATTTGGGTTCTAAAAACACGAACGCAAGTTACTCTCTAGGGGGAGAACCTCTGGGGGATTTCTAGGATGGAAAAGGACCTGGGGGTCCTAGTAGATGTCAGGCTCAGCAATGGCATGCAATGCCAAGCTGCTGCAAGAAAAGCCAAACAGAATATTAGCATACATCAAAAAGGGGATTCACTCCAGAGATAAAACAATAATTCTCCCACTCTACAAGACTCTGGTCCGTCCGCATCTTGAGTATGCCGTCCAGTTCTGGGCACCAGTCCTCAAGAAGGATGTGCTGGAACTGGAAAGAGTTCAGAGAAGGGCAACAAAGCTAATAAAGGAACTAGAGGATCTCAGCTATGGGGAAAGACTACAAGCATTAAACTTATTCTCTCTGGAGAGGAGACACTTGAGAGGGGATAAGATAGCAATGTACAAATACCGTACTGGTGACGATAGCATAGGGAAAAAACTGCCCATTTACTGAAATTGGAAGAGAAGCGGTTTAACCTTAAACTGAGTAGAGCACATATGTCAAACACAAGGCCCGCGTGCCAAATGCGGCTCTCCAAGGCTTGTTATGTGGCCCTCACACCAGGTTTGGAGCTGCATTGTGCTCAAACTCTTGTCCACCACCTCTGGAACTCTCCCTCTGCTCCAGCTCCACACTATCACTTGTAAACACAAAAGCCTTCTGTGTTTACAAGGGCCAGCTATGGTCTCAGGAACTAACAAATCTCTGCTAGCACCTCCTTGCAAGGTGGGGCAGAGTGACCTACATAGGGAGGTACTAGAGCCGGGTCAGGTTGGAGAGAGAGACACAAAGAAGATTTGGGGGGGGTTGGGGTTCTGCACTGTGCATAGTGCCCCCCAAACCCTGCACTCTGTACACAGCACACCCCTAAACTCTGCACTCTGTATGTAATGCACTCCTGAACCCTGCACTCTGTACATAACGCCCCCCTAAACCATGCACTCTGTGCATAACACACTCCTGAACTCTGCACTCTGTATGTAGCACACCCCCAGATACAACCGGCCCTTTGATGGCAACCATACTGCTAATGCGACCCACAATGAAATTGAGTTTGACACCCCTGGCATAGAGGGTTGTTTACTTGTCAGAGCGGTAAGGATGTGGAATTCTCTTCTACAAGCAGTGGATAAGCAGGGACAATCGATAGTTTAAAAAACGATTAGATGGGCATCCTAACGATCGCAAACATACAGGGATATACGATTCGGTATTGACATAAACACATGCACACTCTAGGGTTGCCACCTCATCCCTTTAAACCCGAACACATATGAACTACACGGGTTCTGAGGCCAATTTAATGCAGATAAGGCACCAAGTGAGTTTAATTACCACCTTAATCAGCCACAGAACCTGTGCAATTCATATGTGTTCGGGTTTAAAGGGATGAGGTGGCAACCCTAGCACACTCACATGCACACTGGGAGATACCTTGCTGATGCAGTTATAACCACCTTGTGTCTTGCTGTGCTCAGTCTTGCCATGGTGTATGACCTTTGACATGAAACTGTCCTCCACTACCTAATCTTAGTAGCAGAGTTTGGCTGTTCCCAACCCAGTTTTAGGCCCCCTACACAGCTATTTCTGTTTCAGTTATTGATTGTGTTTCAACCTACATATGAAATTGATGATAATTAGCACCTGCTTGGTATAATTGGTTAATCATACACCTGACTCTAATCCTACAAAATCCCTGACTTTGTGCAAGTGTTGCTGGTTTGAAGAAAAAGGTTAGTCACACCAAATATTGATTTGATTACATTTTTTTTCCTGTTTGCTCACTTTGCATTTTGTAAATTGATAAAAATAAACAATTAAAATATATATTTTTGAAAGCATTCTTACTTTACAGTATTTCTTCACAGTTCTTTTACTTTGTGTTCTTTGAAGTCCATACTATCATGTACCATATCGTACATGCGGGTACATTTTCTCTACCAATGTTGTGTGTGGGTCAGCTCCACCTTAGGCTTAGGGATTGACTTAAAAATAATTTCCATAGCCAATTGCCCAGTGAAAGAGCATGTTCTGTACTAATGGTACAAAAAAATGTAAATAGACTATATCCAGTGCTGTTCCAATACAAAGAATCAATGCATTTGGCCAATAGAAGGAGCTAAGTGTCATAAGAATTTCCTATTATACGTAGCTTCATCTAGTGGCCAAATGTAATATTTTCTATTTTAAATCAATTGTTTACATTCAAACAGCACATGATTTAGCCTATTGACATTCGTTTTTTGACAGAACAAAATGTACATCACTGGGTGAATAGCTATGCAAATTCTTTATAATTTAACCCCTCGGTGTAGGAATGAGCATGTCCCATCAACCTGTAGTCCAAGTCAGGAGGGCAGCATAGCGATATATACAATAGGGTAGGCACTGTCACCCTAGGACAAGAAGTTTGTTGCTGGCATTATCCCAGGTGAAAATAAAGAAAAGGAACTCTGAAAAAAATAATAATAATACAAATGCAGCCAACACATTGGCGGTCTTATATGCTCCAGTATATTGTATTTTTGTTTTTGGTTTTAGATACTCTAATGCCGCGTACACACGATCTGAAAATTCCCGACAAGAAAAGTCAGATGTGAGCTTTTGGTCGGAAATTCCCACCGTGTGTATGCTCCATCTGACTTTTTCTGTCGGAATTTCCGGCAACAAACGATTGAGAGCAGGTTCTCTATTTTTCCGACGGAAAAAGTTTCTATCGGAAAATCTGCTCGTCTGTATGCCATTCCGACGCGCAAAAAATACACGCATGCTCAGAATCAATCAGAAGAGCTGAACTGCCTATTGAACTTCATTGATCTCGGCTCGTCGTACGTGTTGTACGTCACCGCGTTCTTGGCGGTCGGAATTTCCGACAAGATTTGTGTAACTGTGTGTATGCAACACAAGTTTGAGCCAACATTCCGTCAGAAAAAATCCACAGTTTTCTTGTTGGAATTTCCGATCGTGTGTACGCGGCATTAAAATCTCAAAATCTAAAGAGGAATCCAGGACATACTCTGCAGAGTAGAGTTTCAGTAATAAATAATAAAAATAATAATAATAATAATATTAGATAGATAGATAGATAGATAGATAGATAGATAGATAGATAGATAGATAGATAGATAGATAGATAGATAGATAGATAATAGGATAAAAATAAATTCCCAGGAAAATATAATAATAATAATATTATTATTGGATAGATAGATAGATAGATATATAGATAGATAGATAGATAGATAGATAGATAGATAGATAAGAAGATAATAATACTAGTAATAATAATAATAATAATAATAATAGATAGATAGATAGATAGATAGATAGATAGATAGATAGATAGATACAAAGATAATAATAATAATAATAATAATAATAATAATAATAATAAGTAGTTAATAATAATATTAGTAATAGATAGATAGATAGATAGATAGATAGATAAGTATATAATAATAATAATAATAATAGATAGATAGATAGATAGATAGATAGATAGATAGATAGATAGATAGATAGATAGATAGATAGATAGATAGATACAAAGATAATAATAATAATAATAATAATAATAATAAGTAGTTAATAATAATATTAGTAACAGATAGATAGATAGATAGATAGATAGATAGATAGATAGATAGATAGATAGATAGATAGATAGATAAGAAGATAATAATACTAGTAATAATAATAATAATAATAATAATAATAGATAGATAGATAGATAGATAGATAGATAGATAGATAGATAGATAGATAGATACAAAAAATAATAATAATAATAATAATAATAATAATAATAATAAGTAGTTAATAATAATATTAGTAATAGATAGATAGATAGATAGATAGATAGATAGATAGATAGATAGATAGATAGATAGATAGGAAGATAATAATACTAGTAATAATAAGTAGATAATAATAATAATAATAATAATAGATAGATAGATAGATAGATAGATAGATAGATAGATAGATAGATAGATAGATAAGAAGATAATAATAATAATAATAAGTAGATAATAATAATAATGATAGATAGATAGATAGATAGATAGATAGATAGATAGATAGATAGATAATAGGATAAAAATCAATTCCCAGGATAATAATAATAATAATAATATTAATAATTAGATAGATCTCCATCTAATCATGTACAGATATAACAACATCCAAGTTCTTAATATCCTTAACTAGCTAGAAGTCCTCCAGAATTTGCGTTTAATGCTCTTTAAAAGGTTTCTGGAATCTATTTTAATAGGCGTATTAAACACGATCCTCCATCTGGTAAATTTAGATTGTCAGCGCTATACTTTATCGGTGGCAGTTATCATAACTCTCGAAATAAACGATCGTCCTCCTCCCTCCATATTCGTCATTCCGTGGATATCTTTTTACCAGTCTGGGACTCACGCCCGGAGTCCCTTATCATCGATAATCTTTTATACATCTGCTTGTACTAAGGATAATACTGAAGATCCAGATATGCTATCCAGGCTGCAGAAATTTCTCTTTGGGTCCAATAAACCATGAGCACAGAGTGGGAAACTGGGTCAGGAAATTTGTGTGCGAAATTGTAAAAAAAAAAAAAAAAAAAACTCACATTGGGCCAAATTATCTTATATGAGACAATGACCAAAGTTTATAAGGAGTTCTGTGCCACGAACTACGTGGTGCATTAATGCACTTATTTTATGCACCCAAAATATATGCACTTTTTTCAGTTAACCCTGACACTTCTCACATACATATAACAATCTGTAATATTTGCCAGAAAATTACTTAGAACCCCCAAACATTATATATATATATATATATATATATATATATATATATATATATATATATATATTTATTTTTATTTTTTTAAAGCAGAGGCCCTAGAGAATAAAACGCTGGGTATTGCAATTTTGTATGTCACGTGGTATTTGCGCAGCTGTGTTTCAAACACAATTTTTTGGGACAAAATACACTTTTATAGATTTTAATGCACAAAAACACAATGTAATACCCAACTGTTTAGTCAAATATAAAAGAATGTTATGCCAAGTAAATAGATACCAAACAGGTCACGGCGACAAACTACGTATCCATAGGTGGTGCTTTAAAACTTTAAAATCTTTTACAGGTTGCTCTTGATCTGATGTTTGCAGTGATACCTCACATGTGTTGTGCGATCACTTTTTATGTACCGACGCAGAACCGACGCTTGCATTCACCCTTTCTTTTTTTTTCGGATCACTTATACAGGGCCGGTGCTACCACTAGGCAAACTAGGCAGCTGCCTAGGGCGTCCGGACACTGGTGTTCCCACTCTCTTCTCTCTGCAGCAAGCAACTAAGTCTCAGCATCAGCAGGCAGCTGCCGCTCCATTCGCACATAGTGTCAGAGGCGCAGCGGCGGCAGAGGACTGTGTCTCGATTCCCAAATGAATGGAAGCAAGGAAACATTCATTGATTTGCACTGGTAGACTGCGTTTGATGGGCGCTGGTGAGGCTACATTTGATTGGCGCTGGTGAGGCTGCATTTGATGGGCACTGGTGAGGCTGCATTTGATGGGCACTGGTGAGGCTGCACTTGATGGCCACTGGTGAGGCTGCATTGATGGGCGCTGGTGAGGCTGCATTCGATGGGCGCTGGTGAGGCTGCATTAATGGGCGCTGGTGGGGCTGCATTGATGGGCACTGGTGAGGCTACATTGATGGGTGCTGGTGAGGCTGCATTTAATGGGCGCTGGTAAGGCTGCATTGATGGGTGCTTATGAGGCTGCATTGATGGGTGCTGGTAAGGCTGCATTTGATGGGTGCAGGTGGGCTGCATTTTATGGGCGCTTCATTAAAAAGGTGGGGTTTACATGGGCAGGGAAAAGGGGGTGGAGTCAGCGGTGGAGCCAAGGGGGGGCGGCAAAATGAGGTTTCGCCTAGGGTGTCAAAAATCCTTGCACCAACCCTGCACTTATATTGTTATCACAAGAAATGTAAACATCCCTTGTGATAGCAACAGGCAGTGACAGGCCCTCTTTACTTAGACATACAGGGTCTATTAGACCCCAGATCTCATCTCTGCCCTTAAAAGCTTCTGATCATACAAAGATGGGTATGATCTCATGCTTCTTTTAACCAGTAATGGTTTGTTTACAACCAGGGAAATATACATAGTTATATCGGTTCAAGCTGGTCCAATGTAACTTCGTAAAAATTGCCATACCTAAAGTTCTGCTTTAAGCTTTTCCCCAACAGCAACCATTACTAAGCCAAGTGAGCTGGTCTCATTCCTCTTGCTGCATTTTTCATGCGTTTCCATAATAATGTACACAAAAAATCCAGAGTGAAATGTTATCATAGGACCTTTCCCAGAGAGCCTTACATACAACAAAGGCATTTTTAAAGGGCGATCACCAAGAACAAAAATCAATAAACATATCGTTGGGTCTAACCAATAGAAATCTAGGCTGTCAGAGTCTGATAACTGGACCCTAAATTCTGATTGGCTTGCTGCTGTTAAGTTGGCAATGAAATCAGGGATTACACAGGATGTCTTGGATTGTAATTGTTACATATATAAACTTTAACAAATTTTCACTCTATTTGTGGAGTTGATAATTGGAAAATAAGCCTCTCCTCCATAAGAACTTAGGGAGTGTTGTCAGGCAGAACACACTGAACTAGCAGAAGAGGAACCCTGCAAAGTGGAAGAGAAGAGGAGAAAGAAGATCGAAATAGGAGTGGAGGAGAAGAAGTAGAAGAGGAAGCCTAAGGATCGGAGTAGAAAAGGACAAAGAAGCCTCAGGATCAGGGCAGAAGAGGTAGAAGAAGCCTGAGGATGGGAGTAGAAGAGTAGGAAGAAGTCTAAGTCTAAGCACAAGAGGAAGAAGAAGCTTGAGGATCGGAGCAGGAGTGGAGGAGGAAGCTTGAGGATCGGAGTTGAAGAGGAGGAAGAAGCCTGAGGATCAGGGCTGAAGAGAAGAAAGTAGAATGAGGATATGAGTCAGAGTGGAGGAGGAAGCCTGGAAATTGGAGTAGAAGAGTTGAAAGAAGCCTAAGGATCAGGGCAGAAGAGGAGGAATAAGCTTGAGGATGGGAGTAAGAGTGGAGGAAGGAAGCCTGAGGATCGGAGTAGAAGAGTAGGAAGAAATCTAAGGACCAGGGCAGATGAGCAGGAAGAAGCTTGAGGATCAGAGTAGGAGAGGGAGGAGGAAGCCTGAGGACCGGAAGTAGAAGAGGAGGAAGACGTCTAAGGATCAGGGCAGAAGAGGAGAAAGAAGCCTGAGGATGGGAGTAGTATTGGAGGAGGAAGCCTGAGGATTGGAGTAGAAGAGGAGGAAGAAGCCAAAGGATCAGGGCACAGAAGGAGAAAGAAGCTTGAGGATAGGAGTAGAAGTGGAGGAGGAAGCCTGAGGACTGGAGTAGAAGAGGAGGAACAAGTCTAAGGATCAGGGCACAGAAGGAAAAAGAAGCTTGAGGATAGGAGTAGAAGTGGAGGAGGAAGCCTGAGGACTGGAGTAGAAGAGGAGGAACAAGTCTAAGGATCAGGGCACAAGAGGAGGAAGAAGCTTGAGGATCGGAGTAGGAGTGAAGGAGGAAGCCTGAGGCTCAAAATAGAAGACGAGTAAGAAGTCTAATGCCGCGTACACACGATCGGAATTCCGATGGGCTAAAATCCAATGGAATTTTTCGTCAGAATTCCGTTCAAAGCTGTCTTGCATACACACCATCGGACCAAATTCCGACCGTCCAAAACGCGGTGACGTACAACACGTACGACGTCACTATAAAGGGGAAGTTCAAATCCAACGGCGGCACCCTTTGGGCTGCTTTTGCTGATTTAGTGTTACCGCGTGTTAGTAAAAGTTTGGTGTTAGCCGATTTGCGCTTAAAATATATATTAAGATGCGTGGATTTTTCTCCGATGGAGTTCCACACATACGATCAGAATTTCCTATCATTTTTTTTTTCCATCAGAAAAATTGAAAACAAGTTCTAACACACAATCGGAATTTCAGATGAAACAAGTCCACAGGTAATTGGTTGCTAGGACAGAGGGTGGTCCTAAGCAACCAGTAACCAGCTTGTTGATATGAAAAGTCACTCTGCCAGCTCCCGCCCTCTGTCCAGAGCTGTGCTGCCTTCCACTCTCTCCCCTGTGTACACAGGTAGGACACTGCTATGAAACACTGCTATGGAAGGGCAGTGGGGGGGCAGAGGTCACTGCTATAGGGGAAAGGGGGGAAAAGGACACTACTGTGTGTGTGTGTAGGGGGGGGTAGATGTGAAGGTGAAGGGGACAGAGGATACTGCTATGGGCAGGGCCATCCCCATAGCAGTGTCCTCTACCGCCTATAACCCCCCCCCCATCCCCAACCCTGCATTCTGCATGTAATGCACTCCTGAACCCTGCATTCTGAGAACAACACACTCCTTAACCCTGCATTGTGAGCGTAATGCACTTGTGAATCCTACATTCTCTGCATAAGACACTCCAACACCCTACACTCTCTTTTAATACTTATTTTTGTTCTGAGTAGAAATATACTATATTGTCAAAAGTATTGGGACACCTGCCTTAACACGCACATGAACTTTAAAGTGGTTGTAAACCCGATAATTTTTTTTTTTTTTTCATAACTACCTGTAAGAGAAAGGCATAATGAGCTAATATGACTAGCATAATAGCTCATTATGCATCACTTACCTTAGATCAGGGCCCCCAAAGCCGTCCTGGTCTCCCTCTTCAGCCGCATCCATCGCTGCGGCGATAGCCGGAAGGTTACTTCCGGCTATCGCCGCACCAGCCAATCACAGCGTCGCTCCGGCGCTGTGATTGGCCGGAGCGGCGGAGACGTCACTCTGCGCATGCGTGCGAGAGCCGTCACATTCGGCTACGCCCAGCGATTGCTGGGAAGTAGCCGATTTTGTGAATGGGATTAACCCCATCAATGCGCCATTGTCTACGGCGCGCATGCGCCGTAGACAGCGGCGCCTGTCATTTTTAGAAAATATCTCCTAAACCGTGTAGGTTTAGGAGATATTTCTTGCACCTACAGGTAAGCCTTAATCTAGGCTTACCTGTAGGTGCAAGTTGAAAAAGTGGGTTTACAACCACTTTAATTAATCCCAGTCTTCGTCTGTAGGGTTCAACATCGACTTGGCCCACCCTTTGCAACTCTTCTGAGAAGGCTGTCCACAAGGTTTAGGAGTGTGTCTATGGGAATGTTTGACCATTTTTCCAAAAGCGCATTTGTAATGCCAGACATTGATGTTGGACGAGAAGGCCTGGCTTGCAGTCTCTGCGCTATTTATTCATCCCAAAGGTGTTCTATCGGGTTGAGGTCAGGACTCTGTGCAGGCCAGTCAAGTTCCCCCACCCAAACTTGCTCATCCATGTCTTTATGGACCTTGTTTCGTGCACTGGTCCAAATCATTTGGTGGAGGGGGGATAATGATGTGGGGTTGTTTTGCAGGGGTTGGGCTTGGCCCCTTAGTTCCAGTGAAGGGAACTCTTAAGGCGTCAGCATAACAAGACATATTGGACAATTTCATGCTCCCAACTTTGTGGGAACAGTTTGGGGACGGCCCCTTCCTGTTCCAACATGACTGCGCACCAGTGCACAAAGCAAGGTCCATAAAGACATGGATAAGGGAGTTTGGGGTGGAGGATCTTGACTGACCTGCACTTATGCCTTGTACACACGAGCAGAATTTCCGACGGAAAAAGTCAGACGGAAGCTTCTCATCGGATATTCCGTCCGTGTGTATTCCCCATCAGACTTTTTCCGTCGGAAATTCAATGTAATTAGATAGAGAACATGTTCTCAATTTTTCCGATGAAAAAAAATTCAGAATTGGAATTTCCGTTCGTCTGGATGCTCGGAAACAATTTTACGCATGCTCGGAAGCATAGAACTTAATTTTCTCGGCTCGTCATAGTGTTTTAGGTCACCGCGTTCTTGACAATGTTAGTGTGACCGTGTGTATGCAAGACAGCTTGAGCGGAATTCCGTCGGAACTCCATCGGAAAAACCCATCTGAGTTTATTCCGACGGAAAAAACGGTCGTGTGTACAAGGCATTAGTCCGTAGGGTTCAATATTGAGTTGGCCCGCCCTTTATTGCTATCGCTTATCCATGTCTTTATGGACCTTACTTTGTGCACTGGTGCGTAGTCATGTTGGAACAGGAAGGGGCCGTCCCCAAACTGTTCCCACAAAGTTGGGAGCATGAAATTGTCCAAAATGTCTTGGTATGCTGACACCTTAAGAGTTCCCTTCAATGGAACTAAGGGGCCAAGCCCAACCCCTGAAAAACAACCCACACCATAATCCTCCCTCCACCAAATTATTTGGACCAGTGCAGTCAGGTCCTGTTTGGAGACACATTTCTGTCTGAATATTGTGTCCGGGTTTCAGGCGGACTGAAACCCGAACACATGATTCAAAACCCGGACCCTCCTCGATGTTCAGCCATGTGACGGTCATTTTTAAATCTCATTGGAATTCCACTAGCTGATAATAAATGTCACTTTCTTAAAAAATAAATATTCTTCTCCTGGTGTGTTAGCTCTCAGAATTGTAATATGTCATCTGCTTGTCTTCATTCAGACAGCGATTGAATTAAATGAAAACATATCTGAAGTGGTTGTGGAATGAAAATGATTACAGGGGAAATATTCCAGAGATGAGCGGAGCGCCTGCCAAGTCCTGAGCTCTGAGCTGGGTGATGGGGGGGGGGGGGGGGCTATGGAGGGGAAAATTCTGCCCTGCTTGAAACTGAGATGATGTTGATAGATAAATGATTTGTCCATATGGCCCTCCGCAGCTAATCATATCCTTTGGGGGGTCAACGGCGGGAAAATAGCACCATCTGCAATTCTCCGGCCAGAGGGGCCGATATTAGTGACCTAATATAGATCTCTATATCCTGCTGGTTGGAGGATATATAAGAGGTCTGGAGAGGGCAGGAGAGTCTCTCTGCTACCCCGAGGGTAGGTGAGTGGCAGAAAAAAAAAAATGTATCTTGGGAGTTGCATGAGCAGAGTGTCTATAGAGGGATGATTACTTCATTGTATTTTATTTTTGTGTAATCATTACTCTAAAAGTATCAGTTTTAGGGACGAGTGATTTGGGCAAAATTAAGGTGTTTTTGGTGGTTTTGAAGGGTACTGAGGGTTACAAAAGCCCCTTTCACCTACCCTGGATCTTCTTGTGCCAAAAAAACTGCCCTCATTATCAATTTATCACAGTGCCAACAATTTATGTAGCACTTTATACACTGTATATTCAATTTTTTCATTCATTATTATTATTAAAATATATATATATATATATATATATATATATATATATATTCAATATAGTATATTATTATACATTATTATTTTTATTATATTTAATTTATTTAGCGCCAACAATTTAGGCAGCACCTAATATATTGTATCTATAATAAATGTATAATATATGTATATATATATATATATATATATATATATATATATATAAATATAGGGTTAATATATTATATTATTATTCAGTGTCATTATTATTATTTTTCATTTATTTATATAGCACCTTACATACTTACTTTACATTCATCATATTTATTTATTTATTATTATTATTATATTATATTATTTCATTATTATACATTATTACATTTATAAGATTTTATTTCTATAGAGCCAACAATTTATGCAGCACCTTACATACTGTACATTTATTAATTTTATGTATTATTATTATTTATTATTCATATTTATAACACACATGAATGTACAGTATGCAGGGTGCTGCATACATTGTAGGCTCTGTAGAAATAAAATCATGTATAATAATATAATAGATTAATACAACATTATATATATATATATATATATATATATATATAAAATGTTGTATTAATATATTATATTATTATATATGATTACATTTATCAGATTTTATTTCTATAGAGCCTGCAATTAAATAAAATCTGATAAATGTAATCATGTATAATAATATAATATATTAATACAACATTATCTATATATATATATATATATATATATATATATATATAGATAGATAGATAGATAGATAGATAGATAGATAGATAGATAGATAATGTTGTATTAATAATATATTATATTATTATACATGATTACATTTATCACATTTTATTTCTATGGAGACTACAATTTATGCAGCGCCCCACATACTGTACATTCATTATTTATATTTTTCACTTTTTTAACATATATATAAAATGTATCGATTGCATTATTATATTTATTTATTTTAATTTATATAGCTCCAACAATGTATGCAGCGCATTACATACTATATATTCATTATTTTTATTTATTGTTATTATTATTTATTATTTATTATTTAACCAACAATTATTCATTGTAAAAGCTGTCTTAGGCAAATTCCACCCAATGAGCAAAACTGAGATTTCCTGCTTTGAAAATTAGCAATTGTACCTACCTGTTGACTTTTACATTACAATTCACAAAAAAATAAAAAAAATCATTCTGCCAAAATGTCAGAATTTTGGTGAAATTTTGGGGAACTAAAAACTCTCAGGCCTCGTACACACGGCCGATTTTCTCGGCAAGAACCAGCAAGAAACTTGCTGGCAGAGAGGTCTTGCCGAGTAAATCGGTCGTGTGTACGCTGCTATCGGGTTTCTCGTCGAGAAAACTGACAAGAAACCTCGACGAGAAAATAGAGAACCTGCTCTCTATTTTCTCGTCGAGATTCTCCTCGGCATGTTTCTCGACGAGAAAAGTGAGTGTGTGTACACTTACCTGTCCTCCCGGAAGCCCGCGCATGTTCGAAATGAATTCGACGCATGCGCGGTAGCTTCCTAGGCATACGTAGGGTATACCAAGATGGCGGCGACGGCATCGAATGTGACGAGCGCATGCTCGACGTAGTCGATGACGTCACCGCGTACGCTCCATTCAAAGAACCGCAGGTTCTTTGAATCGAGCGTGTGTACACTCGGCCGGGACAAGTTTCTTGTCCAAGAATCTCGTCGAAAAAAACGACATGTTTTTTTCAACGAGAATCTCGGCCGTGTGTACAAGGCCTCAGTTTCGTCTTATGCCTAAATCAGAATGATTGATGAATAATCTTGAAGGATTTATTACATCCTCCATGTTATAAAAAATTTGGTTGTGATTCATCTCTATTCAGTTTTTAATTTTATTTATTTATTTTTTACTTATTTTATCATTTTTATTCTTTGATTTATTTTTTATGTGGGGAGAATCAAAGAGGTGTAAATATCTGTTGAATGTTTGTGATAAGAATTCCGTCTTGAAGCTCTTTTACCTTTTTGTGTTTTTTATTTATTTTGTAAGTACTTATTTAGATAGTAATCTGTATTAATGGGTACTATGTTCAATATTCAGGGGGAAAAAAATATATTTACATAACAATACTGAGACTGACACACACATTTACACTACATATTTATTGCTGTACATACAGTATATTTTATATATATATATATATATATATATATATATATATATATATATATAATTTCCCTTTTGGATTAATAAAGAATTCTGAATCCGAATTTGAATATATATATATATACACACACACACACTTGTCCCCCACCGGGCTGTCTTGCTGTGTGGCTCTACTGCCATCTACTGGGCTTCACTCATTGTAGCATAAACATGACAAGCTCCAATGAAGTTCAAAGCCAACTTGCATAGATTTATTCTACAAAGGGCCACACTAGAGCAACTAAGGAAAGACATTACTTAGCTGCAAAACATACTAAAAGCATTTATAGGGTCAGTCCACTCAGAACTGATATTTGGTGGATGATGGAGAGTTCAACAATTCAACCATCTTCTTCCATCTACAGGGGGTCCCCGACTTACGAACGCCCGAGTTACAAAACCTCTCCTACTTACAAACCGGGCGCTGCGGGGACCCTCTGCCATTTTGGGCGGACCGTCGGCTGTTCTGCGCATGTGCGGCCAGATGGAGTCTCGGGAAATGTCGGAAATGTCCGTAATTGGCCGCGCATGCGCAGGACGGCATTCGACGGAACATCGGAAAACATCGGAAATGTCCGTAATTGCCGGTCTGCGCATGCATCAAATAGTGTCACCGGCGCCCATCAAATACAGTGTCACCAGCGCCCATCAAATACAGTGTCACCGGCGCCCATCAAATAGTGTCACCAGCGCCCATCAAATACAGTGTCACCAGTGCCAATCAATGCAGCGCGGGGGGGGGGGCATTTGGCAGATATTTTAATATACATATACACACACATTTTAAAATTCCATGTCATTGTCATCACATATACAATATACAACAGTTTTTTCTCACCACCCCAGGTGACGGTCTTGGGCTCAGCAAACTTCTGACAATATGACCAGTGACCCTGTGATTGCTGCCTGTTCCTCACTCGCATGATCAACTCTGCTGTACTGTGTACCTTCCGGCTGTCTCTGTGTTGGTGCCTCTTCCAGGCTCCACCTGTCCCCAAGCCCGGGAAGCCACCGCCAGGCGC
Organism: Rana muscosa; assembly: GCA_029206835.1. Classification (NCBI taxonomy): domain Eukaryota; kingdom Metazoa; phylum Chordata; class Amphibia; order Anura; family Ranidae; genus Rana; species Rana muscosa. Next base: position 27,988,437 of record CM055128.1, read on the forward strand.
CATGCTACATCCCATGATGCATCATCCATGTCCGCTCCAGACACGGCCAGGAGAGCGTGGGGGGGGCGGGCGCTGTGCTGCTGGACACTGTAGAGAAGAGTGAGAGCGGAGAGTGGCCTCAGTGCTGGACTGTGGACACATGTCACACACAGACAGTGTCAGACAGAGAGCAGAGGGGGGGGGGGCGGCTGCCTGATTCTGAACGGAGAGCGTAGAGCGGGATTGCTGGACACATGGATGGTGACACCAGGACATGACAGTTAGTGGCACACATCAGAGAGCGGAGAGCGCCCTGGGGGGGTTGCAGCTTGGACACATGTGACACTGATGTCAGAGGCTCAGAGCGGAGAGCTCAAGCGGCACGGGGGGGCAGCGGCGCTGCTGCTTGACATGTCAGGGCGGCTGCCTGGTGGATAGTGCAAGCTCTGTGGAGGACAGTGCAGGACTCGGGAGTATAATAACCAGCGGCCAGGCGCCCTAAGCGGCAGTGCGCCCTATTCCGCCTAGTGGTAGCACCGGCCCTGGCGACACCAGTGGTCTTTCTGAAATGACATTTTAAACACCCGCCTCTCTCAACTGGTTAAGAACATGTCTAATCTTTGGTACATGCTTCTCAAACATTATGCTATTCAACAAAAATATCATCCACATTTGTTAAACTTTCTCTATCAGGTACATTAGGCAATGTAAAATAACAAACAAAAACAAAAATCAAACTCAAAACCGAAATTTATATAACCAAATTACATTCTGTTCCAGTTGTTCTATTTCTTACCACATTTAAATGCCAGCTTGCATTGGGTCTTCAAGACTTACCTGAATGGTCCACCATCATTGAGCATAATTAAGTGTAGTGAAGGGCTTAGCGCCTTGTATTTTTATATCAAGCATTGGTCAATATATGGCACAGCTAGCCGTAGATATATACTCGTTTATTTAGCTGTCTCAGATCAGCATATAAACGCATTGACCATTTGGTTTAAGAAGATCAAGTATAGGATTATCATAAGAACTATGCACCGATTCTACAACGCTCCTCTCCTCGAAAATCTTAATAATTTCCACTAGAAAAACATAGCAAGCTAGGGAAAGACAGCAATGTTTGATTTAAAACACAAGGTGCATTTTCACTTGGATCAGATTGAATCCTGGCAATGTGTATGTCTATTAGACCATCATCACAGGAATCTTTTAGCAAGCATATTTTTGAACTCCATGAAAACTTTTATTTTTCATGGGTGTCTATTTAAATCCTTTCTATATACATCCTGTCTGCAAAACATTTTAACGCAGCAGGGTTCTTAAAATTTTGGCCTATTTATACATGGCCGGGTAATAATAAAAATTTCTAAATAAAAAAAAATGTATTGGTAACTGTATGAATAATGACCTTTTGTGGTACTAATATGTTTACTGCATAGGGCAGTAACTAAGGTGATTTAAGGGCTTCATGTTCATTTATGAAACTACATGGGTTTTATGTTAATCTGGACCACAGTGTGGAGTTTACCAGATCCATGTGCATGGCAAAGCAATGTAATATATCGTTGCCAATGTACACATGATATTTTGGGTCATTGATTATCAGAAATAAATGATTGGCTGAATTATTTTTTTTCTTTTTTTCCTGAACTTTCTACTAATGTGATTATATTCCTGGCATAAATATGAACCTTATTAACATTCCCCAGGTCACTAATCTGTTAAGCCGCATACACACGACCGGTTTTCTCGGCAAGAAACGACAAGAAAACTGTTGCTAGATCTTTGTTGCCGAGAAAAACGTTTGTGTGTATGCTTTCTCGTCGAGAAAACTGGCCAAAATCTCGACGAGAAAAAAGAAGACCTGCGGTCTTTTTTCTCGTCGGGATTCTCGTCGGCCTGTTTCCCGACGAGAAACCCGAGTGTGTGTACACTTACCTGTCGCCGAGGAAACCCGCGCATGCTCGAAATGACTTTGACACATGCGCGGTAGCTTCCTAGGCATAGGTACGGTGTAGCAAGATGGCAGGGACGGCATCGAATGTGACGAGCGCGCGCTCGTCGTAGTCGATGACGTCACCGCGTTCGTGCCATTCAAAAGAACGGCGGTTCTTTTGAAAGGTACATGTGTACACTCGACCGGGATGAGATTCTTGTCAAGAATCTCGTCAGGAAAAACAACGGGCTTTTTCCTGACGAGATTCTCGGCCGTGTGTACAGGGCTTCAGGGAAAAGAAAAAACACCTCACCATACAATCCCAGAAGGACTTGAGTATATTTACTAAGCTCATTAGAGTCAGTATATACTGTATGGATGTGAATAGGGATGAGCTTCGAGTTCGAGTCAAACTCATGTTCGACTCGAACATTGCCCGTTCGCCGGACAGCGAACAATTTGGGATGTTCGCGGCAAATTCGAAAAGCCGCAGAACACCCTGAAAAAGTCTATGGGAGAAATCTAAAGTGCTAATTTTAAAGGCTTATATGTAAGTTATTGTCATAAAAAGTGTTTGGGGACCCTGTCCTGCCCCAGGGGACATGTATCAATGCAAAGAAAAGTTTTAAAAACGGCAGTTTTTTGGGGAGCGGTGATTTTAATAATGCTTAAAGTGAAACAATAAAAGTGAAATATTCCTTTAAATTTCATACATAGGGGGGATGTATAGTATGCCTGTAAAGTAGCCGCTATGATCGTTCTTATGGTGCACAGAATCGCCGGCACAACAAAGGGATATCTGAATGATGCCTGCAGCTGCAGGCATCATTCAGATATCCCCCTACAAAGCCGAGGACGTCATATGATGCCCACCCAGGATGGGAGATCCCATCTGTGGACGTCATTTGACTATGGCTGGGTAGGGAAGTGGTTAAGGAGAACCCTGCGTCAAATTTTTTAAAAAAATGACCCTTCAGGTCTGGTATGGATTTTAAGGGGAACTCCACGCCAAATAAAAAAAAAATGGCGTGGAGTTCCCCCCAAAAATCTATACCAGACCCTTTATCCAAGCACACAACCTGGCAGGCCGCAGGAAAAGAGGGGGGACGAGAGAGTGCCCCCCCTCTTGAACAATACCAGGCCACATGCCCTCAACATGGGGAGGATGCTTTGGGGGTCTGTGACCCCTCAAAGCATCATGTCCCCATGTTGATGGGGACAAGAGCCTCATCCCCACAACCCTTGCCTGGTGGTTGTGGGGGTCTGCGGGCGGGGGGCTAATCGGAATCTGGAAGGCCCCTTTAACAAAGGGGACCCCCAGATCCCACCCCCTGCTATGTGAATTGGTAAGGGGTACATTGTACCCATACCATTTCACAAAGAAAGTGTAAAAAATTATTTAAAAAAACACACAGACACCGTTGGGAAAAGTCCTTTATTAAAAATAAAAAAAATAAAAAAAAGATTCCAGCGGTGGTAATCCACTCTCGGTATCCTGCGATGGATGCTCTCCTCTCCGGGGTCCAGCGGTGGATGATCTCCTCTCCATCTAGGTCCAGGCTCCAGCGATGAGATGTCCAGCGCAGCGCATCCTGTCTCCACTGGAGACACCCCGGGAATCCCGGCAGCCTGACAGGTCTCTTCTGTTGCTGAGGGCGGGGCCACCCGTCACGCGACCCCGTTCCCCTCTGACGCAAAGGGAAATCCGGGCTTCCCCAGTGACGTGCAGGTGACCCCGCCTCCCTCTGATGTAACGCAGGTTTCCGTTGCATCAGAGGGGGCGGGGTCACCCGCACGTCACTGGGGAAGCCCGGGTTTCCCCTTTGTGTCAGAGGGGGACGGGGTCATGTGACGGGTGGCCCCCGCCCTCAGCTATAGAAGAGACTTGTCAGGCTGCCGGGATTCCCGAGGTTCGAACTAATTTATTGCCTGTTCGCAAGTTCTGGTGCGAACCGAACTGGGGGGTGTTCGGCTCATCCCTAGATGTGAACATTGAGAACATCACCTTCCAAGCAAACCTCTCAACCATTTTCCAGGGGACATACATATGGTATGATCGTCCTGTCTATCCCTTCTAGGGGAATTGGAGTTACCTGTACAAAGGTGCCATCTAGAATTAAATTATTCCATGATATGGATCTCAACTATACTCACTGATTGTGAGAGAACTGAGAAGGTTCATATTTATGGCCTTGTTACTTGAGACCATATAACATTTGAATAAAATCACAATAGGATTTAAACTTTTAAGAAGATCGATACCAATAATTAATCGATCGTGGGGCATATTAACAATAAATGTGGCAATGTAAATTACTTTATTCCCTTTAATTTGAAGTTCAACTGGGCTTTTTCTTTTATGATTTCAGGGCAGTGCCTAAAATATTTACAAAGTCAGCTTTAAAAATAATTTCAGCTGATATTTTTCAGAAAATAATTCTTGGATTTATTAGAAATGTTTCTGAAACAAAATAGTTCCTTGGATATTTATCCTATAACTTCTCATGGTATCCTGCTTTTATGAAATACCTGTAAGGAACAAAATATAAAACAAAATACATGGAATGACATAACAGTTGGTTTCACTTTTGTCTGTCTCGTGTAAGGAGAAGGTGGCCCCCACCTTTGCATCACACAGACACACATTCCTAAAGCCTGTCAGACTTTTCTTCACAGCAGTTTTGGCTGCAAGAAAAAATAATTCTCCTCCTCCCCCTTGCAAAGGAAGGGGTGGAACTCATTTTAGAAAGAGAAAAAAAAAATATTTAAACATTTGAGTGGCTTTGCTTGTGTTTTTTTTTAAACATTTTAATATTTAACACCTCAGCTAGCTTTTCACTTTTTGGTTTTAGGCAGAACTGGGTGTAATTTTCCTCTGATTGGAAGGACTGGAATTTTTAACATCCCCAGCATAATTACTTTTTTGAGCCTCAATTTGTCCCTGCTTCTTTTTAAGCTGAGCCTCAGCTATTATCTGAGTGGGCTATTTAAATTTATCCTGAGGCTTCCCACTGTTCTGTAGAATAGCAAAAAGGATGGTGCTTTCTATTAGTCAATCCAAACCATTTTTGGGATAGTAATCCCGGGCCATAACAACTTTTTATTTTATTTGGCAAAGCCTCATAAAACAGTTGGAAAAATTCATGGCTCTCAAAATCTGGGTTTTTCTCATCCAAGCTATAGGCCTTCTTGAGAACTTTTAAAAATTCTCTGGTATTTTGATTTGGCCTACATTTCAAAGTATACATTGTCCTTTTGGCAGCAATAGCTGACTTATAGGGACCAAGTTCTGTCTTTATTTCCCATACTTCACTGATGGAAGACATTACCTGATTTTTTACCACTGTGATGCAGACCAATTTCATTTTCTGCATCAGCAGGACCAGCTACACTAGAAATAATTTTAGTCTCTGTCATTTTTCAATATTGCGACTAACAATGGCAATATCAAAAACAAAAAAATCTATTATTTTTTAATAATATTTTTTTTTTTAAATAACAATAAAATATATATATATTGTAACAAATATATCACTTGTTTCAAACTTTGACAAATCTCAGCAGTGCCTTTATGTCAGAATATTTATACTAAAATAATAAAACAGTATTGTATTTATGAAATTATGGAAATCTTAATTTTAGGAGGTTTACCTTTTTCCATAAATATCAACAAGACATTCAAGTTTGTTTATCTAAAAATACAGTGCAATAGTTATCAGGAATATTTTGTGATAATACAAATAAATGGATATACTTCTACATATCAAAGATAAATGAGAATACAGATAATGTTCACATTTTCTACACAAGCTCTGCTCTTATTACAAAATACCACATTTCAATTCTTAAATGATACTTGTACATTTAAGACTTGGTAACTCTTAGTGAATAGCCCTCCGTGACTTCACGGACTTATGTAAACAATTATGTTTACCTTAATCACGGTGTTTCCTTCTCAAAACAAACAGATCTTCTAACTTAAACTTTAAACACGCACAGACAAAATGTCATATTGTGCACAGCTTGATAATCCAATCAAGACTTATGTTAAATTTAGGATGAACCAATTTCTAAACATATATTAAAAATAAAACCATTGTACAAGCTTTAGCTTTTTAAAGACAGACAAAACTGTGCATGTCTCCTAATATTTGGAATATAATTATTTCATACTGCAGTTAAAAACAATACAACTCCAATTTGCTCTGCCATATATATTTAAATGGTTTTAGTAATGTATATGCAAAAACAATTCAATTACCAAAAAGATATACATGAAAAGATTAATACTTTACCAGGACTTTAAGAATTCTGTCATTTTGAGAAGCTTCACGTGAGGTGATGAGTCCCACAGGACTCCTTTCAACATTCCTACATCTCTGCATTTAAAGATCTCCCAGTCTCCGTCCAAATTCCTTCTGACCTCTTCCTCTTTCAGCCTTCAGAGAGATCGAGAGCCATCGAGAGATCTTTTCCCGAGCTCCTTTCTCTGTGATCTGTAGCTACTTTTATCCCACCCCTAAAGTGGGTGTGTGTCTCATTGCTATGTAATTGATGATGTCATATGACAATACGTTTTTGTATGTTACCATGACAACCAAGTATGCTGCCATCTTGAATAATTACTATTTTCCCCTCTAGGGGCAGTGTTGTATAAGAAATTACTTCTAATGTTATTTACATGACCTTTGGCCCTCGGGTTAGTAAGACACCATTAATTGTGTGATGGTTGACAATCATGTGTCAGACATTCTGGCACTTCTTAAAATATATGAGTTGGGAAATTCTACCTCACATCATTAGCTGAGGTTGTAATTTCCTTGAAACTCCAATTTATGACTCTAACGAGAAACCAACAGTTTTTCATGGACAATCTCACTAATAGAATACCATGTTAGCAACTTTTTTCTTAATAATCTATATATATATTGATGGGTTTTATAATAACTAATACATTGTTAAGATATAGGAAAGAAACATTATTATTTAAAATACACAATACGATAGCCTATTTGTGAATAAGCCCTCTTGTTTCGTTCATGCAAAGATAATTCCCGTGAGCTCATACATCGTCTGTAGAATCTCCCCTTATCTTGTTTATTTTACTAAGTGTCTACCATATTTTTCGCTCCATAAGAAGCACTTTTTTCCCCCCAAAAAATGGGGGGAAATGTCTGTGTGTCTTATGGAGCAAATACTGACCAGCAGAGCCGCTGATAGGGGGATCGTTTCGGTGGCAGAACGATGCCTTATGCATCTCTCTGCCCCAGCTAAATCCTGTTTCTCCCCTGCCTTTAGCTGCTATAGGGAGAGAAACAAAAGGCATTGTTCTTCAATTAACCCCCACAGGATCGGCATTCACATGTAAATCCCGAGGGCATTATTGTGTAAATGATTGTCGACCGCCGCGATTCATATGCAAATCACGCCCCATCCTCTGCATGCTGCCCACATATGACGATGTAAAAAAGCATACAGGTGAGTATAGTGGGCATGTAGAGGTAATCAAAGAAGGGGGCTTGAGGTGCAGAGGTGAGCAGAGGAGGTGTGCAGTCAGAGGGAGCAGAGGTGGTGTGCAGAGGTGCAGAGTTGAATAGGAAGAAAGGGCTGGACTTCAGAGGTTAGCAGAGTAGGGGTTTGGGGGACAGAGGTTGGCAGATGATGAGTTAGAGGGGCAGAGTTGTACTGAGAGGGAGATAAGAATGCAGAGGATTAATAGAGAGATGGGGAGTTACTGTAAATATATGGCTAGTCAGTGTAAATGTCTCAATTATATTGGTGGTTGATGTAAATACTCCTGTTGTGTTGGGGTCAATGTAAATGTCCCAGTTACATTGGGGATCAGCGGAGGGTGCCCCCTTACATTGGTTGTCAGTGTAGAAATATTATTCTGTTATATTTTATTAAATATTTTAGTCCACCATTTGGTTCAGAATTAGTTTTTTTCATATTTTCCTCCTCTAAAACCTAGGTGCGTCTTATGGTCAGGTGCGTCTTATGGAGCGAAAAATATGGTAATTTATGGTCTGGGAAGATGATATAGACAGACCCTTTGTGAAACTTCTTCTAATATTGTCTATTTTTTTTTTCTTTTAACCCCAAATGTTCTGACATGAGGTTTAAATGTTGAAAAATGTAAAGTGATGCCCTTGGGGGCTAAAAACATAAACGCAAATGACTTACTAAAGGGAGAACCTCTGGGGGAATCCAGGATGAAGAAAGATCTGGAGGTCCTAGTAGATAACAGATTGAGTAATAGCATGCAATGTCAAGCTGCAGCAAGCAAAGGCAGCAGACTATTAGCATGCATGGAATTTACTCCAGAGATAAAACTATAATCCTACCACTTTATAAAACTCTGGTTCAGCCACATCTGGAGTATTCCGCCCAGTTCTGGTCACCAGTCCTCAGATGGATGTACTCGAACTAAAGCGAGTCCAGAGAAGGGCAACAAAACTAATGAGGGGACTAGAGGACCTCAATTACGAGGCACGATTACAAGCACTAAACTTATTCTCCCTGGAGAAGAAACACTTGAGAGGAGATATGATACCAATATACAAATATCTCAATGGTGACCCCAGCGTAGGTAGGAAACTATTCAGTCTCAAGAAGTGTAAGAGGACATGGGGCCACACAATGAGATTGGAGGAGAAGCGGTTTAACCTTAAAGTGATTGAAAAGGCTTGGTTATTTTTATTTTAAAATAACAAACATGTAATATTTACCTGCTCTGTGCAGTTAGTTTTGCACAGAGCAGCCCAGATCCTCCTCTTCTCGGGTCCCTCTTTGCTGCTCCTGGCCCCTTCCTCGTTTGAGTGCCCCTCAGCCAGCAGCTTGCTAAAGGGAGCACCCAAGCCAAGTCAGTGCTCCGTGTATCCATTCAGACACGGAGCCCCGACCTGGCCCTGCTCCCTTTCTCCCCTGATTGGCTGACTGACTTTGATTGACAGCCGCGGGAGCCAATGACACCACTGCTCTGTCTCAGCCAATCAGAAGGAATGTACTGGATGGCTGAGGGTGGTGGACATCGCTGGAGAGAGAAGGGGCTCAGGTAGGTAATTGGGGGTGCTGGGGGGGCTGCTACACACAGAAGGTTTTTATCTTAATGCATAGAATGCATTAAAATAAAAACCTTCTCCCTTTACAACTCCTTTAAGCTGTGCAGGGGGTTCTTCACTGTCAGGGCAATATGGATGTGGAACTCTCTTCCACAATTGGTGGTGTCCGCGGGGAGTATTGATAGTTTTAAAAGACTCTTAGACGTGCATCTTAGTGAACACAACATACAGGGATATGGAAAATGATTATCGACATTGACACACATACACCTTCACAGGATGAACTGGATGGACTAGTGTCTTTATTCAACCTTACCAACTATCATACTACGAGGGAAACCTATCAGCAAAAGTATGTAGGCATAGAACACACCCCCTGCCATGCCCCCTTAAAGGAAAATTATACAAAAAATCGATTGGCTAAACTCAGAAGTGCTTTTATTTTACCACTATTCCTTTATAACCGCTTTTGAAACTTACAAATGCAGCAATTTAGAAATTAGATGAAAGGTTTAGCACTGGGAAACACTTTTTGAAAGATAAATAGTGCATTTTCTATACAACTATATAGATCAGACCAAAATGAGGGACAAATGAGGAGCAAAGAGGGACAGAGGGACTTGGTTCCAAATCAGGGACAGTCCCTCGAAATCAGGGAGAGCTATGTGTTGGAGTAAACCTGTTAAGAGACATAGAGCGGCAGCCATCACTATCCATCTTAAAAGTCCTGTCTCTTTGGAGTCTTTATTGTCTTATATGACAAGCATGTGGCCAGTGAAGATAATCCTTGTGATAAATCACATCAGCATTCCCCAGTATTGCTATACTAATGAAAAGAAATATAACACATGGAGATTTTTTGGTTTTATGTTTTATTTGCATCTAGAGCTACACGTACTAATTACATACGAACAGTTTTAATTACATAAAAGTCCATATTGTATGAACTTCTGCTGCAAAGTGTTCCTTGATCTCTTCACTCTTCTGATTTCTACAAAGATAAGATAAAAAAAAATATTAGTTGGATGCTGTGCATTAAATACAGATAATCTGCAATAGAGTCTGCAGTTTTGTAGCTTCCTGTGTCATCTTGCTGCCTCCAGACTGCTCATTGGTCTATGAATGATCATTCAAAACCTCCCTGGTCACCCCCACCACCATGTAGGATGTCCAGACATCTCCCTTCTGCCACACAACACCTAAAACAGCTTTTCTTAAACTTTTTAACACCAAGGAACCCTTCAAATAACTTTCTGGTCCCTTGTCATTAATTATATATTCAGCGCTACAGTGGCCAGGGCCGCCATCAGGGGGGTACAGCGCACACTCATGTAAGGGGCCCGGGCATCCCAAGGGGCCCCGATGTCCCGAGCGGCTCGGGCCCAAGGTATTTCCACCCGCTGCCTGAAGGCTGGATAATTGACAGCCACTTTCGGCTATTCTGCCACACTTCCTGGTTGTCGGGGGCAACGCCAAGCCCACACAGGCACCGCCGATTAGACGCCTCGTGATGCACTTCTGCTGGGATTGGGGGAGGTGGGCGGAAAAGTTTCCACCAATCGCAGCAGAAGTGACGCTTTACCATCAACGTGGCCAGCGCCTCAGTGTGAAAGTGGCTTTTCTGTCTATGGCCTTCATGGTCACATCTAATCTCCCTTCACTATACTTGCTGCTATGTTTATAATCTATGTGAGCCTGATTCAGTATTGTGATCACTAGTGTGCTGCACAGATACAGTATTCCAGCAAGTATACAGAATCCCTAATATCAAGTCTGGATGACATCATTGTGATTGCCTTAAAGATTGCTGCATTTTACCAATTTTCCATGTTGGATATCAGCTTTTGCTACTATTACTTTCTGCTGATTTATCACTTTTTTTCTGCTGCCGAATGGAGGAGGAGGAGGAGACATGAGATGGAGGAGGAGGAGACGACATGGGACAGAGGAAGACGAGGACATGGGATGGAGGAGAAGGGGGACTTGGCATGGGATGTCAGTGAAAAGATTCAGTGGGTAGGCCAGTGAGTAGGCCCTAGGGATTGTTGGTGGTCAGGCCCGGGGGGGGGGGGGCTGGCCTAAAGCTGTGTAAGGGGCCCAAAAATTTCTGATGGCTGCCCTGACAGTGGCATTAATGTGATGGTGGGAAGAATGCCCCTTTATATTTGTGGTCATTCTAAAGAATCCCCCCTTACAGACAGCTAAAGAGATCATTGGCTTTAGTGGTTAATTGCTCATCTCTCAAGGAAACCCTAGCAGCCTCTGGAGGAATCTTGTTGTTCCATGGAACCCTGGTTGAGAAAGGCTGGCCTATAGTCATATCCACCTTTTACAGGGACCTTTTGGCTGCAGTTTGATCTAATGACATCACCTTTTATTTATTTGGAAAAGTATTTTTGCATTTTAACATTATATAAATTTCCCAGGACCACGTTGGCTAGATTGGTATTTTCAGTATGGCTCACTCCTGAGGATCCTTGTATACAGCTCTGTCAAGAGGCTTCCAAACGGGGAAAGGGGTGTGGATACTTTCACTCTGAATAATCAGGATGTACATATTTAGAATGGGGCAGTCTTCAGGCATATATCATTACAGTGCACATAGTAGAATCCATACCATTTGTTACTGTACATAGTTACAAAGTCAGGTTGAAAAAAGACATCTAGTTTGTAAGCAGGTGCAGTCTACTTTCTCCACTGCAGGAGGTGCTCTTCCGCAATGGCACTGCAGTTGGAGAAGAAGTCAAGAGGAACATGGTTCCTCTATGGTTTCCTGGATCACTGTTATCCCATTTGATATTGCCGCCCCATGCGACTCTAGTAGCCATCTTGGGTCAGGCAGAGCCTTTTTAAGGCCTTGGCTCCCAGGTTTTGGCATGCATTTGCGAGTTGGTAGAGTAGGGACAGGTACACTGTCTGGTAGAGACAGAACTAGTGGCAGGGAAAGGTTCCTGATAAGGAGGGCAAGCTTGGTGTTTGCAACCTCTCTGGACATCTGCCTACTGGGGCGTAAGATGGCCAGGTCACATTCTGCACCTCCCATCAGACACTGTCAGTTTGGCTGAAATCTGCCCTCTTCATGCTTTTGACCTGTGAGTATTCCCGGCTGGGGCTGCATTCCCACCAGGCTATTTGTGAACTGTCTGTCATTATTTCAATACAAGTTCTTTACAGCACTGGGACTGTGTGCATTATTGCCGCTGCACCCCACCTACAACTTCAACCAATAGAAAAAAACGTATAAATAGAAATCCTCCATATACAGAATCCAATACCCATGGTTGATCAAAAAGGAAGGCAAAAAAACCCTATAAAGCATGGTCCTATTTGCTCCAGTGGGGAAGAAAAAAAACATTCCCTATCCCCAGAAGGCCATTGGCTGGATTAAGATTTTCTGGTGTTATTGAGAAAAGAAAATAGAAAACCAAAAAATTCCTTTGTTTCCTATTTTCTTTTCTCTTTAATGTTTAGGGATGCAGATGCACGTTAGCAGCTTGTGCTTCCTATACATTTCTTCACATTTCTGGTGTTATTGCCTATAAATGCTAATATCCAATCCATTGGTATGTTCTCATAGTTACTTTCATAGCTCTGTAGGATTCCTCAGTTTGCACAAACTCAGAGACCTGACCATATGAGCCCAGAGGAAGGGACCAGGGCTGTCTTAATGCATGGGCACCTCTGGGCACTGCCCAGGGGCCCCAATTGCATGGGGGCCCCATGATCTTGCATTACATCATACTTGAAAACTGTCCTGTATTTGCCGGGACAGTCACGCTTTCTACTAAGCTGTGCCGGGATGGCCATGTTTCCCATAAACTGTACTGTGCCCTCCTGATCCCAGTATTCTGCCCTCCTGACTCCCGCTGTACTGTGCCCTTTGTGTTGATTAGTCTTTGATTTATGGCATGTTTTCTTATTGTTTAAAATCAATTTTATTATGTTTAATTCTATCAACTATTTATACTTTAATTCTTGAGAGTAGGTGCGTAAATTGGGACAGGCTGGTAGGGGCCCCAGTGCATTACTTTGCCCAGGGACCCATGATGCTATTAAGACGGCCCTAGAAGGGACCACATAATTTCAAAGGATGGTATTTTCAGGATGAAGATGCTCTATGCATTTTATACAATACACATTCACATATAACTGGAGAACACCAGAAAGCACAAGACTGAAGTCCTCACCTTGATAATTTCCCGGCTCCTGACTCTGAGCTTGTTGACCTGAGACTCTGCAACGTCAGCACGTTCCTCGGCCTCCTCCAGCTCCAGCTGAGTCTTCCTAAATCGGGCCAGATGGACGGTAGCTTGTTCCTCCTGGAATAATCATGAGCCACTTTTAGAATTTGTCTCTTCTCTGTGTTTTTTATTACGTATCTGTGAGCATCAAAACAATTTTAGACTAGTCTCAGTATACTTACAACTTCCTCTGATTGTCTCTTGTAAGACTTGACTTTCATCTGCAGCTTGTCAACCAAATCTTGGAGCCTCAACACGTTCTTCCTGTCTTCTTCAGACTGTGATATGTAAGATACAATTAGACATTTTAGGAAGTGAACTAATTTACATGCTAAATCTAACCAGGTTTTTGTAAGAAAGCCAGCCAATAAAATGTATTTGGCTTCTGGATTCTTTCAAATTTTATGTTAGGAAAAAAACAATGTGTTCCAGAAATCACTTTTTCCTCCAACTATATTTTGTACATAGTGTACTGTACGTTGTCTTTGTTATCTACTTCAGTCTGTAAGTTTCCTACTAGTTTATCAATATCTGGTGATTAATTCTACAAACCTGGTATGACAGCTCCTTGACTCTCCTCTCGTACTTGCGCACTCCTTTGATGGCATCTGAGCTTCTCCTCTGTTCAGCATCAAGTTCATTTTCCAACTCACGCACCTGTAGAGTAGCGTGAAATTGCGTTTTAGGTCTAAATTATAATAAATTTACCAGTTTTGATCTTCTGTCAATAATAAAATATTGGTTCTTACAGGAACAAGTAATTTGAGAAAACTTACTCTGGCCTCCAGTTTCTGGAGTTGCTTTTTGCCACCTTTCAAGGCCAGCTGCTCAGCCTCATCCAGACGATGTTGAAGGTCCTTCACTGACTGTTCAAGGTTCTTCTTCATCCTCTCAAGGTGAGCACTGGTGTCCTGTTCTTTCTTCAGCTCTTCAGCCATCATGGCAGCCTGTGTATTTAATACATTTTAATTACAAAGACAAAATGTTAACTATTTAAAGTGTTATGTCTGTTTTTGTCTTGTAAGACTGTAAGACTTACATCCATAGGCATGCGCAGGGGGTGTGCCTGGGCACACCCTAATCACTCTGTGCGGTGACGATTCCCCCTACTGCCTGGGCTTCCCCCCGTGTTACGCCCCCACCGCCGTGCTGCTAGCTTCCATCCTCTCCCCCCACCTGCTGTGGGGGATGTTTAAAGATGGAGAGTGGGGGAAGGGGCTAATCAATATGTCATTTACCGGCCCCTTGCTTTTCTAAATGAACGCAGTGAACACACTCACTCCCTGTGTTCAATCATAGCTGAAGTATGTATAGAAGGGAAGCAATCAGCACAAACAACCAAAAAAGAACAGATAATGCAAGCTGAACACTAATAGGTAATCACAAGCCTAAAATAGATATACAAAACAATGGATAAGTGCAGCGCAAAAGAGAGTGGGATAAATGTCCATTCAACAATAAAAAAAGGGAACAGACTGGAGTCCCAAAAGTGAACGACAAGATCCCTTGTGAGGAAAGATGAAAGGTGATCCTCTGGCAAGATATATGTGACACGATCCTCCACCACAAACACAATTGCGCTTACCAGACAAGGTGGACCTCTATATAGCTGAAGTATAGTAAACTTTGTGTGGTGGCTGGTGCTAAACTTTTTTTGAGGGGGGCGGCGGCAAACAAACAACTCCCCCCCAGAGGTGCACTCACCACTTATGGCTTCCTCAGCTTCTTCTACCGGCCAACCCAATCCGCCTCCTGTCCTGATTGGCGGGGAGCAGAAGCCGGAAGACAATAGCGAATATTGATTCGCTAGTGTCACAAGAAGGTGGGTTCGGGGCGCAGTGCTCTGCGCCCCCAGCCCAACCTTTTTCATGCCAATTAGAGCCTCAGGCTCTAGTCATGTGGCTTGAAAAAAATACCTCATAGAAACCTATGAGTCCGGCGCCCCGCATGCATCCCCGCATGCAAACTAGGAGGGCAACGCCCCTGTGCCCCTTATGGACCAGCCGCTCCTGAAGAGGAAGCCGCTCAGCACAGGGCACTTCCCATTCATTCACTGTCCCGTGCAGTTGAGGTTGCAGAGAAAGTCATGTGTGTTTGAGCTTCGGGGTGCACACCCTCATGTAATGGGCTGCGCACATCTATGCTTACATCAGTGATTGCTTTCTTTGCTTTTTCATCTGCATTCCTGGACTCTTGAATGGCTTCTTCCATTTCAGATTGCAGTTGTGAGACATCAGATTCAAGCTTCTTCTTTGTGTTTATAAGGCTGGTGTTCTGAAGGAACAAAAAACAAGCAATTATCACATCTATCACTGTGGATAAAGACTAAAACAAAAAGTCCAAGGAAACTATCTTCCTCACCTGGGTGTGAAGAAGTTGGACACGCTCTGTGACATCAAGCAGCTCTTGCTCAGCCACCTTACGTGCACGATCCGTCTGTTCCAGGGCAGACCTCATCTCTTCAATTTCTGCGGTCAAGAGATTGCCTCGTCTTTCAGAAATAGCCAACTGTTCTTTAAAATCTTCGATTCCTCTAAGAGCATCATCAAGATGCAGTTGGGCATCCTAAGTAGGTACAATGTGAAAGGTTAGCCCAATAGAAAACCTTATAGTTTCAGTTAATTCAGGTCAACTAGAATCTTCAGTAACTGTACCTTGAATTGTGCCTGAACATTCCTAAGTTGCTTTTGGGACTCAGCTGCCTGTCGGTTGGCATGGCTAAGTTGGATCTCCATCTCATTAAGATCTCCCTCCATCTTCTTCTTCAGTCTCAGAGCATCATTCCTGCTTCTGATCTCAGAATCCAAAGAGCTCTGCAAAGATTCCAGGGCTCTTTGGCTGTTCCTCTTAATCTGGTCTATCTCTTCATCTTTTTCAGCAATTTTCCTGTCAATCTCAGACTTAACCTGGGTCAGTTCAAGTTGTACGCGCAGAATTTTGGCCTCTTCATGCTCCAGAGATGCCTCTGCTTCTTCAAGAGCTGTTTGGAAGTCAGACCTCTCCTGTTCAACCTGTTTCTTGGCCTTTTCCAACTCGTGAATGGTTTTACTTGATTCTGAAATCTGTTCTGTCAGGTCTGAAATCTCCTCTGAAGAAAGTATTTTTGAAACACAAAATTTAATTCAACAAGCGTGTAACTTCAGAAATGATGTGAACTAGTTATTTAGAGAAAAAATATGATGCTTTTGTAGCACCCTCCTAGGTAAGTGCTAAGATGAGGTAGATTTGGTGACTGCAATTGCTGTTAGGTAAATTTAGTTGTGGCCACTGTAATCAGTGCAGCTGCATGTGATTAGTTAGGTCTGCTCAGCGTTTCAGCTGCTACTGGGTTGCTTGTTTCTTCTGTTTTCCAGAGAGCAGGAGAATCTTCTGGAACATAGGTGTGGAGCAATGCAAATAGCAGTATGAACATTTATACAGCCCTGGCATGTCCCTGGGAAGGGTGGCCCTGAAACTTGCTGGGAGTCTATATAAATACTGTGAGACACAGAGCTGCTGTATATTTTTCTTCAGGAGAGAAAGGGCTCTTTCACACGGGACGGATCCGTGAAGATCCGCCCCGTGAACCTCTGCTTGCTCAGCGGGGATCGCTCCAGTGATCCCCGCTGAGCCGGTGGATGACTGGGCGGTCCCCGCACACTGTCCGGGGACCGCCCTGTCAGAGCACCGCTCTCCCCTATGGGGGGATCGGATGACGACGGACCGTAGAGTCCGTTGTCATCCGCTCCGCTCCGCCGACGGATGGAAAAATAGGGTTTTCCTCCGTCACACTTTGGCGGAGCGGATCGGGTCGGATGTCAGCGGATATGTCACCGCTGACATCCGTGGCTCCATAGGGCTACATGGAGCATCCGTTCAGGTCCGCCTAAAAAACTGACAGGCGGACCTGAACGGACCGTCCGTGTAAAAGGGGCCACATCTTGGAGGGCTTGCTGCCCTCCAGGGCAGCACTGCCATGTGCTTGCTGTTTGTGAGGCCTTGGATGGGCAACCTGAGGGCCTGGATGCTAAAGCTACAGATAACTGACTGAAGGGTGTCATCTGAAGATCTAGTGTGGTATCACAGGAGAAAGGTGTTGCATGGATGTTGGAAGGAAACCAACTTTCCCTGGACATTTGTGAGTACAGACTGCTGTGAGAGATCTGCCACCACTCTGGTGCTAGAGAGTCAGTTGTGTGTTTGTTTAAAGGGGCCATTGGCTGGGGTCCTGCATAGCTCAATCTACGTAGTTCTTTGTGAAGGGACTCTGCTCTTGTTGCACTGAAGAAAGTTTTTAACTGCTTCTACTACAAAGCCAAGTCCATAGATTGCTTGTGCGAGGACTTCAGCTTCAGCATTACAGAAATTAGTTCACTGTTCTCAACCTGTACATAGTTCCCTTTTTTTTGGAGTATCCCACTCATTTCCCTCAACCCTATCCCAGTTAATCCAAAAATAAAAACACCAAAAAAGAACACCCCTAGACTGGTTATTGAGGCAAAGAGTGACTGTGATTGTGTGCCTGGGTGTGGGTTAATCTACTGGGAAAAGAACCTGGGCAATTTCCAGCGGCTCCTTCGGGGGTAGTGCTACACTTTTAAAACAAAGTATATGCTTACGTTGAAGGTTTTTGTTTTCTCTCTTGATGGTCTCCAATTGGTCTAATGCCTCTTCATATGAATTCTTCAACTTGAAAATTTCAGTGCTTAGAGACCTGCATTCTTTCTGAGAAGCTTCCAATTCAGCCTGAGTCTCCTCATACTTCTGTTTCCATTCAGCCAGCACCTGTTGAAATAAAAAAAATGGAACATGGTCCTGAGATCCATATTTTTAGTTATAAACCGAGTATTGATTGTAATAACCTCTTAAAGCGGAGTTCCACCCACTTTTTAAACTAGATCTTTCACACTGAGGTGCTTTGCAGGCACTATAGCTTTAAAAATAGCGCCTGCAAAGCGCCCTGAAAGAGCCGCTCCATTCACTCCAGTGTAGGGTGACCAGACATCCCCGGTTTCTGGGGACAGTCCTCGGATTGAGGACACTGTCCCCGGACCAAGTCTGTCCCCGGTTTTGTCCCCGGATTGGATTTGAACAGGGGCTGGGGCAATTTTAAAGACAGCCAGTGCAGAATATAAAAAAAAAATCTGAAATACAACCCCCCCCCCCGCCGCTTTTACTAGCTTAGGGGGTCTATTTTAGTATTTTATTCCATTATTTGTGCCCCTTTCTGATGATCATGTGCTGGTTGGAGCGGAGGGAAAATTTCTTCAGTTTTAGGTGCATGCCCATTCAGCTCCGCTCGCATGTTCTTCTGCCTTGGTTTAAGTCCCGGCCAGCCGCCTGTCTGCTTATCTCCTTGCCTTCCCTGGTGGAGTGATCTTCCTCCGCTCCCCACCCAATAGTAGCCGGGGCCCGGAGAGTAAGACCTGACAGGCTGTGAGGTGGGCGGCGGCGGCGACGGGCAGAGAGTCGCTTATTGCCGCCATTACTAGTAAAAAAAATAATATGTCCCCGGATTTCATTTTAAAAATCTGGTCACCTTACTCCAGAGTGAAAGCCTAAGGGCTTTTACACTGGAGTTTTGCGCTGGCAGGGCGTCAGAAAAAGTCATGCCAGCAGCTTCTTTGCAGCGCATTAGGAGCGGTGAATACACCAATCCTAAATTGCCCCTGCCCATTGAAATCAATGAGCTGCACCGCCGGCAAAGCGCTGCTTTTAACCCTTTTTCGGCCGCTAGCGGGGGTTAAAAGCGCCCCGCTAGCGGCCGAAAAGTGCTGCAAAAACGTCGGTAAAGCGACGCTAAAAATAGATGGAGGGATCGGGCTCGGGGGTCCGACATCGCGGGCTCCCTGGACAGGTAAGTGTACTTATGAAAATTCAGCAGCTACAGTGTTTGTAGCTGCTGACTTTAAAAAAAAAATTCTGAGTGGAACACCGCTTTTAACATTTAAATCATTTGAGCCATTGTCAAAATCATTCCTTGATAATCATAGGGCACAACTAAAAGGAATCTTCTATATCAACGACAAACCCTATCAAAGTTCTTCTGTTTCTTATCCAGAGCAGCACATGCTGAATTGGAACGTTCTACATCCACCATGAGATCCTCCACTTCACTTTGAAGTCTCTGTTTGGTCTTTTCCAGAGAGGAACATTTGGAATTGACTGCCTCAATTTGTTCTTCAGCATCCTGGAGACGCTGAGCCAGCTTCTTCCTGTAATGCAGATTATAGTAAGTTACATAAGTGTTTCTCAACCTTTTTTCAGTTAAGGCACCCTTTAAAATTATGGACAGTCTCAAGGCACCCCATACTAAAATGTTAAAAACTATTCTAATAGCTCTACATAATGCAACATCCACACGTAGGACACCCAACTTTAGAGGTGATGTATTCTTCCAAAGCAAATACACTTTTGCATACTGGTACTGACTAGTATTCCAATGTTTCTCTTCTCCCTCAGTTTCTCTCCATCAGTCAGCTAATGTCACCCCAGTGCTGAGGAAGAGGAGCACAGGAGGGTCAAACAAGGATGCTGCGGAGGCAACAGACATCCTCCTTATTGACTGATGATGTCATTGGTTGTTAGGATGCCAGTGTCTAGAAAGTCATAATGGTGCATTATGAAAACCTGTGGCTTTGTGCAACTAAAAGGCAGGCTGGATCCACCTGTTGGATTGTATACAATTTTTTATATAATTTTTAGGGCAGTTTGCCAAGGCAACCCTGAATGAACCTCAAGGCACCCTGGTTGAAAAAGGCTGAGTTACATGTAAACCAGTGGTCTCCAAACTGCGACCCGAGGGCCAGATGTGGCCCTTGCTAGCCTTTATTCTGGCCCTTAGGGCACTTTTACTTCCGATGATATAAGGCACTATTCCTCCAACTGACACCAACAATGGGGCACCATTTCTTCCACTAATACCAATAATAGGGAGGCCATGTTTACCCTCACTGATGATGGGCTCAGGACATTTTCCACCCACACTAACCACAATCTGGCCCCTCTAAAGTCTGAAGGACAGTAAACTGGACCTTTGTTTGAAAAGTTTGGAGACCCCCCTGATGTAAACCATCCATACCAAATTGCTGTTTTGTGAGATTTTCTTAAGATAAATAATGCTAAATGAAATACAGTAGTTTGGGATTCATTCATTGAGCCTTGTTACTTTATTTAACAATTATTATAAAATAATTCTTAACCACTTAAGCCCCGGACCATTTTGTTGCTAAAGGACAAGGCCCCTTTTTGCGATGCGTCTCTTTAAGTGACAATTGTGCGGTCATGTGACGTGGCTCTCAAACAAAATTTATGTCCTTTTTTTCCCACAAATAGAGCTTTCTTTTGGTGGTATTTGATCACCTCTGCGGTTTTTATTTTTTGCTTTAAACAAAAACCAGAGCGACAATTTTGAAAAAAATGACATATTTTTTACTTTTTGCTATAATAAATATCCCCAAAAAATATATTAAAACATTTTTTTTCCTCAGTTTAGGCCGATACGTATTCTTCTACATATTTTTGGTAAAAAAAATCACAATAAGCGTTTATTGATTGGTTTGTGCAAAAGTTATAGCATCTACAAAATAGGGGATAGTTTTATGGCATTTTTACTAATATATTTTTTTTTTACTAGTAATGGCGGCGATCAGCGATTTTTATCATGACTGCGACATTATGGCGGACACATCGGACACCTTTGACACATTTTTGGGACCATTGTCATTTTTACAGCGATCAGCGCTATAAATATGCACTGATTACTGTGAAAATGACACTGGCAGTGAAGGGGTTAACCTCTAGGTGGCGCTGTAGGGGTTAAGTGTGACCCAATGAGTGATTCTTACTGTAGGGGGCGTGACTTGGCATGTGACATCACTGATCGTCGTTCCCTATGACAGGGAACAGACGATCACTGACATGCCACTAGGAAGAACGGGGAAAGGTTTGTTTACGCTTACCTCTCCCTGTTCTTCAGCTCTGTGACCCGATCGCGGGACACTGGCGGTGATCGGGTCCGCGGGTCCCGTGGGCGCGGTCACGGAGCTTAGGACCGGGTCGCGAGCGCGCTGGCGGCGGCGCGCGCGACCCAGAGCTGGGTTCTTAAAGGGGACGTCCTTGTGCCTGTCCGTGCCATTCTGTCGACGTATATCGTCGTGCGGCGGTCCTTATGTGGTTAAAGCTGTTGGAAAGAACTAGGACACCTACTTGGCA
Source organism: Rana muscosa (assembly GCA_029206835.1). Taxonomy (NCBI): domain Eukaryota; kingdom Metazoa; phylum Chordata; class Amphibia; order Anura; family Ranidae; genus Rana; species Rana muscosa. Next base: position 28,009,850 of record CM055128.1, read on the forward strand.
TCTTCAAGTTCCTCTGTGCGCTGAATGGCATCTGTCTCATATTTTGTCCTCCACTGAGCGACTTCACTGTTGGCCTTGGACAATGAGCGTTGGAGCTCACCCTTAGCTTCCTGTTCCTCTTCATATTGCTCCCTGAGCAAGTCACAGTCATGGCGAGAAGACTGAAGAGCATGAGCTAGGGCATTCTTGGCCTATAGAAGTATAACATAGCAAGGCTTGTGAGTGCCACACTAATTTACAAGTTAGAGAACATTTCAGTAAAGATTATATCGTACCTTTGTCTCTTCCTCAAGCTGCCTCTTCAATTCTTCAACTTGTTGGGTGAAAGCCTGTTTGCCTCTGGAGAGTTGAGAGACCAAGGACTCTTTTTCTTCTACCTGGCGACAGAATTCACCTGTTTGGAGAGATAAAAAATAATAAAATTGGTATGGCGCTTCTCTGTGTAACAACTATTGCCGAAAAATGTTTTAAGGCAGATAAATACCAGACTCTGTTTGAAGACGAGCTCTTTGGGCACTTAAGTCATTAATCACTCTTAAATGTTCTTCCTCTTTTGTTTTGATCTCAGAATATTGGTCCTCTAGGGTTCGGCACATCTTCTCCAAGTTTGCCTGTTAGGAAATCCAAGTAAATTTTTAGTACAGGGCAGCAACGAATTAATAAAACGAAGCTCCGTTATCAATTTGTGATTTTGTTGTGCGTTTTAAATCGTAGATTTGCCTGTTTTCAACTCCTTCACACCCTTAGGATGTACCGGTACATCAATGGGTTGAAGTAGTTATACCAGGATCATGACTGCAGCTCTAGCCATGATCTCAATATCAAAATTTGCGGCCATCAATGGGCTTTCATGTAGTGATCCGTGTGGCTCTGCAGCCACCCAATCGCTTCTACAGGGTGCAGAAAGGGGGCCCCCTCACTCCACTGCCTTTACCGGGTTCTCCGGTGCGATCGGGGAGCCTGGGACCACTGCAATCTGTCTGTCCACCTGCTAGAAGAGGAAAGGCATCCCAGTCTTAGTCCGTAGGGTTCAATATTGAGCTGGCCCACCCTTTGCAGGTTTGGGAGTGTGTCTATAGGAATGTTTGACCATTGTTCCAGAAGTGCATTTGTGGGGTCAGGCACTGATGTTTATTGAGAAGGCCTGGCTCGCAGTCTCCGCTCTAAGTCATCCCAAAGGTGTTCTATAGAGTTGCTCAGAAGAGTTGAAGCTGTTATAGCTGCAATGGGTGGGCCAACTCAATATTGAACCCTACGGACTAAGACTGGGATGCCATTAAAGTTCATGTGCGTGTAAAGGCAGGCGTCCCAATACTTTTAAAAATAGAGTATACAGTATGTAAAATATATATATATTAGGGATGAGCTCGGTGTTCGAGTCGAACATACGTTCGACTCGAACATCGGCTGTTCGATCGTTCGGCGAAGATCGAACGATTTGGGCTGTTCGCGCCTAATTCGAGTGACGCGAACGGCCCACAATGCACTACGCCATCGCAGTGTCATCCAGGCGCTGTGATTGGCCAAGCATGCACTGTGACCCCGCATGCTTGGCCAATCACAGCGCCGGCAGCGAGGAGAGCAATGATTGGCCACAGGCAGGATGCCTGTGGCCAATTATTGCTGAGGGGGTTTAGTACACGCCCCACACTATAAAAGGCCGCCAGCACGGCGGCCTAGTGTAGTGTGTTCCGGAGCAGGGAAAGAGAAGCATAGGCAGGGACAGTGACATTTATTTTTTCTTGCTTAACCTGGATTCCTTTAGTTTAGGGAAAGAGAAGGATAGGTAGGGAGAGTGTCAGTGTGTTTTACTGTACGAATCCTTGTTTCTAGGGACAGGGAAGGACAGTGAGGGAAATTCTCCTTGTGCTATAGTGTGCTTTAAAAAAACTTTTTTTCTAGGGACAGAAAACTATAGGTAGGGAGAGTGTCAGTGTGTTTTACTGTACGAATCCTTGTTTCTAGGGACAGGGAAGGACAGTGAGGGAAATTCTCCTTGTGCTATAGTGTGCTTTAAAAAAAACTTTTTTCTAGGGACAGAAAACTATAGGTAGGGAGAGTGTCAGTGTGTTTTACTGTACGAATCCTTGTTTCTAGGGACAGGGAAGGACAGTGAGGGAAATTCTCCTTGTGCTATAGTGTGCTTTAAAAAAACCTTTTTTCTAGGGACAGAAAACTATAGGTAGGGAGAGTGTCAGTGTGTTTTACTGTACGAATCCTTGTTTCTAGGGACAGGGAAGGACAGTGAGGGAAATTCTCCTTGTGCTATAGTGTGCTTTAAAAAAACCTTTTTTCTAGGGACAGAAAACTATAGGTAGGGAGAGTGTCAGTGTGTTTTACTGTACGAATCCTTGTTTCTAGGGACAGGGAAGGACAGTGAGGGAAATTCTCCTTGTGCTATAGTGTGCTTTAAAAAAAACTTTTTTCTAGGGACAGAAAACTATAGGTAGGGAGAGTGTCAGTGTGTTTTACTGTACGAATCCTTGTTTCTAGGGACAGGGAAGGACAGTGAGGGAAATTCTCCTTGTGCTATAGTGTGCTTTAAAAAAACTTTTTTTCTAGGGACAGAAAACTATAGGTAGGGAGAGTGTCAGTGTGTTTTACTGTACGAATCCTTGTTTCTAGGGACAGGGAAGGACAGTGAGGGAAATTCTCCTTGTGCTATAGTGTGCTTTAAAAAAAACTTTTTTCTAGGGACAGAAAACTATAGGTAGGGAGAGTGTCAGTGTGTTTTACTGTACGACTCCTTGTTTCTAGGGACAGGGAAGGACAGTGAGGGAAATTCTCCTTGTGCTATAGTGTGCTTTAAAAAACCTTTTTTCTAGGGACAGAAAACTATAGGTAGGGAGAGTGTCAGTGTGTTTTACTGTACGAATCCTTGTTTCTAGGGACAGGGAAGGACAGTGAGGGAAATTCTCCTTGTGCTATAGTGTGCTTTAAAAAAAACTTTTTTCTAGGGACAGAAAACTATAGGTAGGGAGAGTGTCAGTGTGTTTTACTGTACGAATCCTTGTTTCTAGGGACAGGGAAGGACAGTGAGGGAAATTCTCCTTGTGCTATAGTGTGCTTTAAAAAAACCTTTTTTCTAGGGACAGAAAACTATAGGTAGGGAGAGTGTCAGTGTGTTTTACTGTACGAATCCTTGTTTCTAGGGACAGGGAAGGACAGTGAGGGAAATTCTCCTTGTGCTATAGTGTGCTTTAAAAAAACCTTTTTTCTAGGGACAGAAAACTATAGGTAGGGAGAGTGTCAGTGTGTTTTACTGTACGAATCCTTGTTTCTAGGGACAGGGAAGGACAGTGAGGGAAATTCTCCTTGTGCTATAGTGTGCTTTAAAAAAAACTTTTTTCTAGGGACAGAAAACTATAGGTAGGGAGAGTGTCAGTGTGTTTTACTGTACGAATCCTTGTTTCTAGGGACAGGGAAGGACAGTGAGGGAAATTCTCCTTGTGCTATAGTGTGCTTTAAAAAAACCTTTTTTCTAGGGACAGAAAACTATAGGTAGGGAGAGTGTCAGTGTGTTTTACTGTACGAATCCTTGTTTCTAGGGACAGGGAAGGACAGTGAGGGAAATTCTCCTTGTGCTATAGTGTGCTTTAAAAAAACTTTTTTTCTAGGGACAGAAAACTATAGGTAGGGAGAGTGTCAGTGTGTTTTACTGTACGAATCCTTGTTTCTAGGGACAGGGAAGGACAGTGAGGGAAATTCTCCTTGTGCTATAGTGTGCTTTAAAAAAACTTTTTTTCTAGGGACAGAAAACTATAGGTAGGGAGAGTGTCAGTGTGTTTTACTGTACGAATCCTTGTTTCTAGGGACAGGGAAGGACAGTGAGGGAAATTCTCCTTGTGCTATAGTGTGCTTTAAAAAAAACTTTTTTCTAGGGACAGAAAACTATAGGTAGGGAGAGTGTCAGTGTGTTTTACTGTACGAATCCTTGTTTCTAGGGACAGGGAAGGACAGTGAGGGAAATTCTCCTTATGCTATAGTGTGCTTTAAAAAAACCTTTTTTCTAGGGACAGAAAACTATAGGTAGGGAGAGTGTCAGTGTGTTTTACTGTACGAATCCTTGTTTCTAGGGACAGGGAAGGACAGTGAGGGAAATTCTCCTTGTGCTATAGTGTGCTTTAAAAAAACCTTTTTTCTAGGGACAGAAAACTATAGGTAGGGAGAGTGTCAGTGTGTTTTACTGTACGAATCCTTGTTTCTAGGGACAGGGAAGGACAGTGAGGGAAATTCTCCTTGTGCTATAGTGTGCTTTAAAAAAACCTTTTTTCTAGGGACAGAAAACTATAGGTAGGGAGAGTGTCAGTGTGTTTTACTGTACGAATCCTTGTTTCTAGGGACAGGGAAGGACAGTGAGGGAAATTCTCCTTGTGCTATAGTGTGCTTTAAAAAAACCTTTTTTCTAGGGACAGAAAACTATAGGTAGGGAGAGTGTCAGTGTGTTTTACTGTACGAATCCTTGTTTCTAGGGACAGGGAAGGACAGTGAGGGAAATTCTCCTTGTGCTATAGTGTGCTTTCAAAAAACCTTTTTTCTAGGGACAGAAAACTATAGGTAGGGAGAGTGTCAGTGTGTTTTACTGTACGATTCCTTGTTTCTAGGGACAGGGAAGGACAGTGAGGGAAATTCTCCTTGTGCTATAGTGTGCTTTAAAAAAACCTTTTTTCTAGGGACAGAAAACTATAGGTAGGGAGAGTGTCAGTGTGTTTTACTGTACGAATCCTTGTTTCTAGGGACAGGGAAGGACAGTGAGGGAAATTCTCCTTGTGCTATAGTGTGCTTTAAAAAAACCTTTTTTCTAGGGACAGAAAACTATAGGTAGGGAGAGTGTCAGTGTGTTTTACTGTACGAATCCTTGTTTCTAGGGACAGGGAAGGACAGTGAGGGAAATTCTCCTTGTGCTATAGTGTGCTTTAAAAAAAACTTTTTTCTAGGGACAGAAAACTATAGGTAGGGAGAGTGTCAGTGTGTTTTACTGTACGAATCCTTGTTTCTAGGGACAGGGAAGGACAGTGAGGGAAATTCTCCTTGTGCTATAGTGTGCTTTAAAAAAAACTTTTTTCTAGGGACAGAAAACTATAGGTAGGGAGAGTGTCAGTGTGTTTTACTGTACGAATCCTTGTTTCTAGGGACAGGGAAGGACAGTGAGGGAAATTCTCCTTGTGCTATAGTGTGCTTTAAAAAAAACTTTTTTCTAGGGACAGAAAACTATAGGTAGGGAGAGTGTCAGTGTGTTTTACTGTACGAATCCTTGTTTCTAGGGACAGGGAAGGACAGTGAGGGAAATTCTCCTTGTGCTATAGTGTGCTTTAAAAAAACCTTTTTTCTAGGGACAGAAAACTATAGGTAGGGAGAGTGTCAGTGTGTTTTACTGTACGAATCCTTGTTTCTAGGGACAGGGAAGGACAGTGAGGGAAATTCTCCTTGTGCTATAGTGTGCTTTAAAAAAAACTTTTTTCTAGGGACAGAAAACTATAGGTAGGGAGAGTGTCAGTGTGTTTTACTGTACGAATCCTTGTTTCTAGGGACAGGGAAGGACAGTGAGGGAAATTCTCCTTGTGCTATAGTGTGCTTTAAAAAAACCTTTTTTCTAGGGACAGAAAACTATAGGTAGGGAGAGTGTCAGTGTGTTTTACTGTACGAATCCTTGTTTCTAGGGACAGGGAAGGACAGTGAGGGAAATTCTCCTTGTGCTATAGTGTGCTTTCAAAAAACCTTTTTTCTTGGGACAGAAAACTATAGGTAGGGAGAGTGTCAGTGTGTTTTACTGTACGATTCCTTGTTTCTAGGGACAGGGAAGGACAGTGAGGGAAATTCTCCTTGTGCTATAGTGTGCTTTAAAAAAACCTTTTTTCTAGGGACAGAAAACTATAGGTAGGGAGAGTGTCAGTGTGTTTTACTGTACGAATCCTTGTTTCTAGGGACAGGGAAGGACAGTGAGGGAAATTCTCCTTGTGCTATAGTGTGCTTTAAAAAAACCTTTTTTCTAGGGACAGAAAACTATAGGTAGGGAGAGTGTCAGTGTGTTTTACTGTACGAATCCTTGTTTCTAGGGACAGGGAAGGACAGTGAGGGAAATTCTCCTTGTGCTATAGTGTGCTTTAAAAAAACCTTTTTTCTAGGGACAGAAAACTATAGGTAGGGAGAGTGTCAGTGTGTTTTACTGTACGAATCCTTGTTTCTAGGGACAGGGAAGGACAGTGAGGGAAATTCTCCTTGTGCTATAGTGTGCTTTAAAAAAACCTTTTTTCTAGGGACAGAAAACTATAGGTAGGGAGAGTGTCAGTGTGTTTTACTGTACGAATCCTTGTTTCTAGGGACAGGGAAGGACAGTGAGGGAAATTCTCCTTGTGCTATAGTGTGCTTTAAAAAAAACTTTTTTCTAGGGACAGAAAACTATAGGTAGGGAGAGTGTCAGTGTGTTTTACTGTACGAATCCTTGTTTCTAGGGACAGGGAAGGACAGTGAGGGAAATTCTCCTTGTGCTATAGTGTGCTTTAAAAAAACCTTTTTTCTAGGGACAGAAAACTATAGGTAGGGAGAGTGTCAGTGTGTTTTACTGTACGAATCCTTGTTTCTAGGGACAGGGAAGGACAGTGAGGGAAATTCTCCTTGTGCTATAGTGTGCTTTAAAAAAACCTTTTTTCTAGGGACAGAAAACTATAGGTAGGGAGAGTGTCAGTGTGTTTTACTGTACGAATCCTTGTTTCTAGGGACAGGGAAGGACAGTGAGGGAAATTCTCCTTGTGCTATAGTGTGCTTTAAAAAAACCTTTTTTCTAGGGACAGAAAACTATAGGTAGGGAGAGTGTCAGTGTGTTTTACTGTACGAATCCTTGTTTCTAGGGACAGGGAAGGACAGTGAGGGAAATTCTCCTTGTGCTATAGTGTGCTTTAAAGAAACCTTTTTTCTAGGGACAGAAAACTATAGGTAGGGAGAGTGTCAGTGTGTTTTACTGTACGAATCCTTGTTTCTAGGGACAGGGAAGGACAGTGAGGGAAATTCTCCTTGTGCTATAGTGTGCTTTAAAAAAACCTTTTTTCTAGGGACAGAAAACTATAGGTAGGGAGAGTGTCAGTGTGTTTTACTGTACGAATCCTTGTTTCTAGGGACAGGGAAGGACAGTGAGGGAAATTCTCCTTGTGCTATAGTGTGCTTTAAAAAAACCTTTTTTCTAGGGACAGAAAACTATAGGTAGGGAGAGTGTCAGTGTGTTTTACTGTACGAATCCTTGTTTCTAGGGACAGGGAAGGACAGTGAGGGAAATTCTCCTTGTGCTATAGTGTGCTTTAAAAAAACCTTTTTTCTAGGGACAGAAAACTATAGGTAGGGAGAGTGTCAGTGTGTTTTACTGTACGAATCCTTGTTTCTAGGGACAGGGAAGGACAGTGAGGGAAATTCTCCTTGTGCTATAGTGTGCTTTAAAAAAACCTTTTTTCTAGGGACAGAAAACTATAGGTAGGGAGAGTGTCAGTGTGTTTTACTGTACGAATCCTTGTTTCTAGGGACAGGGAAGGACAGTGAGGGAAATTCTCCTTGTGCTATAGTGTGCTTTAAAAAACCTTTTTTCTAGGGACAGAAAACTATAGGTAGGGAGAGTGTCAGTGTGTTTTACTGTACGAATCCTTGTTTCTAGGGACAGGGAAGGACAGTGAGGGAAATTCTCCTTGTGCTATAGTGTGCTTTAAAAAAAACTTTTTTCTAGGGACAGAAAACTATAGGTAGGGAGAGTGTCAGTGTGTTTTACTGTACGAATCCTTGTTTCTAGGGACAGGGAAGGACAGTGAGGGAAATTCTCCTTGTGCTATAGTGTGCTTTAAAAAAACCTTTTTTCTAGGGACAGAAAACTATAGGTAGGGAGAGTGTCAGTGTGTTTTACTGTACGAATCCTTGTTTCTAGGGACAGGGAAGGACAGTGAGGGAAATTCTCCTTGTGCTATAGTGTGCTTTAAAAAAAACTTTTTTCTAGGGACAGAAAACTATAGGTAGGGAGAGTGTCAGTGTGTTTTACTGTACGAATCCTTGTTTCTAGGGACAGGGAAGGACAGTGAGGGAAATTCTCCTTGTGCTATAGTGTGCTTTAAAAAAACCTTTTTTCTAGGGACAGAAAACTATAGGTAGGGAGAGTGTCAGTGTGTTTTACTGTACGAATCCTTGTTTCTAGGGACAGGGAAGGACAGTGAGGGAAATTCTCCTTGTGCTATAGTGTGCTTTAAAAAAACCTTTTTTCTAGGGACAGAAAACTATAGGTAGGGAGAGTGTCAGTGTGTTTTACTGTACGAATCCTTGTTTCTAGGGACAGGGAAGGACAGTGAGGGAAATTCTCCTTGTGCTATAGTGTGCTTTAAAAAAAACCTTTTTTCTAGGGACAGAAAACTATAGGTAGGGAGAGTGTCAGTGTGTTTTACTGTACGAATCCTTGTTTCTAGGGACAGGGAAGGACAGTGAGGGAAATTCTCCTTGTGCTATAGTGTGCTTTAAAAAAACCTTTTTTCTAGGGACAGAAAACTATAGGTAGGGAGAGTGTCAGTGTGTTTTACTGTACGAATCCTTGTTTCTAGGGACAGGGAAGGACAGTGAGGGAAATTCTCCTTGTGCTATAGTGTGCTTTAAAAAAACCTTTTTTCTAGGGACAGAAAACTATAGGTAGGGAGAGTGTCAGTGTGTTTTACTGTACGAATCCTTGTTTCTAGGGACAGGGAAGGACAGTGAGGGAAATTCTCCTTGTGCTATAGTGTGCTTTAAAAAAACCTTTTTTCTAGGGACAGAAAACTATAGGTAGGGAGAGTGTCAGTGTGTTTTACTGTACGAATCCTTGTTTCTAGGGACAGGGAAGGACAGTGAGGGAAATTCTCCTTGTGCTATAGTGTGCTTTAAAAAAACCTTTTTTCTAGGGACAGAAAACTATAGGTAGGGAGAGTGTCAGTGTGTTTTACTGTACGAATCCTTGTTTCTAGGGACAGGGAAGGACAGTGAGGGAAATTCTCCTTGTGCTATAGTGTGCTTTAAAAAAACCTTTTTTCTAGGGACAGAAAACTATAGGTAGGGAGAGTGTCAGTGTGTTTTACTGTACGAATCCTTGTTTCTAGGGACAGGGAAGGACAGTGAGGGAAATTCTCCTTGTGCTATAGTGTGCTTTAAAAAAACCTTTTTTCTAGGGACAGAAAACTATAGGTAGGGAGAGTGTCAGTGTGTTTTACTGTACGAATCCTTGTTTCTAGGGACAGGGAAGGACAGTGAGGGAAATTCTCCTTGTGCTATAGTGTGCTTTAAAAAAACCTTTTTTCTAGGGACAGAAAACTATAGGTAGGGAGAGTGTCAGTGTGTTTTACTGTACGAATCCTTGTTTCTAGGGACAGGGAAGGACAGTGAGGGAAATTCTCCTTGTGCTATAGTGTGCTTTAAAAAAACCTTTTTTCTAGGGACAGAAAACTATAGGTAGGGAGAGTGTCAGTGTGTTTTACTGTACGAATCCTTGTTTCTAGGGACAGGGAAGGACAGTAAGGGAAATTCTCCTTGTGCTATATTCTGCTTTAAAAAAACATTTTTTCTAGGGACAGAAAACTATAGGTAGGGAGAGTGTCAGTGTGTTTTACTGTACGAATCCTTGTTTCTAGGGACAGGGAAGGACAGTGAGGGAAATTCTCCTTGTGCTATAGTGTGCTTTAAAAAAACCTTTTTTCTAGGGACAGAAAACTATAGGTAGGGAGAGTGTCAGTGTGTTTTACTGTACGAATCCTTGTTTCTAGGGACAGGGAAGGACAGTGAGGGAAATTCTCCTTGTGCTATAGTGTGCTTTAAAAAAACCTTTTTTCTAGGGACAGAAAACTATAGGTAGGGAGAGTGTCAGTGTGTTTTACTGTACGAATCCTTGTTTCTAGGGACAGGGAAGGACAGTGAGGGAAATTCTCCTTGTGCTATATTGTGCTTTAAAAAAAACTTTTTTCTAGGGACAGAAAACTATAGGTAGGGAGAGTGTCAGTGTGTTTTACTGTACGAATCCTTGTTTCTAGGGACAGGGAAGGACAGTGAGGGAAATTCTCCTTGTGCTATAGTGTGCTAAAGCATTCCTCATCAACCATCTTTGAAATCCTTGTTTTTTGGACAGTCAGGGAAATTGTCGTTGTGCTATTCTGTGCAAAAGCAATCATCCTCAACCATATTTAGAAATCCTTAAGTAAAGGGACAGAGAAGGACACCTGAAGGTAGCCCTTATTGCTTTTTTCCCATCTCCCTGCAGGCCATCTATTAGAATGTCTGGAAGGCAAACAAGGAGAGGCAGACAGTCAGGAGGCAATAAAAGAGGGCAAGCAGGCTCTGTGTCTGGGGACAACAGTGCTGGTCGTGGACGCGGTGCATTGTCATCAGCACATGGCCATGGGACACGCTTGTCCTTTTCGGCAGCTGGACATGTTGAGCCACATCATGCCGAAGACTTGGTAGAGTGGATGACCAAGCCCTCCTCCTCCTCCTCATCCTCTCTCACCCAGGCTCAGGGTACTGGCAAAGCAGCTGCCAAAGCATCCTCTTCCCTGGTATCAATGTCAGACTCATCATCAGTCACTCCTTCCCTAGACCCACCATGTCCTCCTCCTGAGGAGTCCCCCGAACTGTTTGAGCACAGTGTTGGGTACATGCTCCAGGAGGATGCCCAGTGTTTCGAAGGGTCTGATGATGAAACCCAGCTACAGGAAGGCAGTAGCGTAAGAGCAGACAGAGGGGATGCTCAAGAAGGACACCAATCTGGCAGTCATGTTCCAGCAGCTGCAGCATACTGCCAGATTGGCTCCAGTGATGAGGAGGGAGGGGATGATGAGGTCACTGACTCCACGTGGGTGCCTAATAGGAGAGAGGAGGAGGAGGAGGATGAGGAGGAGGCACATCTCCAACGAGGCAGGATGCCCTTTGGTGGCCAGCGTAAGGGCAGTACACCGACGGAATCACACCGCAGAGCTCCGCCTGTGCAGGGCGCTGCCTCTGCCCGTCATTCAAAAAGTTCTTTGGTGTGGGCCTTTTTTGAGGCTAGTGCATCAGATCGCACAGCTGCTGTTTGCAACATATGTCTCAAGCGTATATCGCGTGGCCAAAACATCAGCCGCTTGGGTACCACATGCCTGACCAGACATATGTTGACCTGCCATGCAGCTCGTTGGCAAGCCTACCTCAAAGACCCACACCAAAGAACAAAGCGGACCTCTCCTTGCACCGCATCAGCTGGGATCTCCAACCCCACTATAACTTCAGTCCTCTCTGAAACATGCACTGAGAGGAATGAAGGTGTAGAATTAGGTGTGTCACAGCCAAGTACTTGCGGCCACTCTGCTAGCAGTACACCGACGTCCGATTCTAGCAGGCAAATTTCCCTGCCCCAGCTGCTGGACCGTCGAAAGAAGCTCACTCCCAGCCATCCACATGCCCAGCGGTTGAATGCTAGCTTGGCTAAATTGCTAGCGCTTCAACTGCTGCCTTTTCAGTTGGTAGACTCGGCCCCCTTCCGTGAGTTTGTGCAATGTGCGGTTCCTCAGTGGCAGGTTCCCAAACGCCACTTTTTCTCACGGAAGGCTATTCCGGCTCTCTACCGGCATGTGGAAGGCAATGTCTTGGCCTCGCTGGACAGGGCGGTCAGCGGTAAGGTGCATATTACCGCTGACTCATGGTCCAGCAGGCATGGACAGGGACGTTATCTTTCTTTCACGGCCCATTGGGTCACTCTTTTGGCAGCTGGGAAGGATGCAGGACAAGGTGCAGTAGTGTTGGAGGTTGTTCCACCGCCACGCCTCCAAAATGCTACTACTGGTTGTGACACACCTCTCTCCTCCACCCCCTCCTCTTCTTCTTCCTCCATGGCCTCTTCCTGTGGTTTGTCCTCTGAACCAGCGGTGCTCCGTAGCCGTTCAAGGGGCTATGCAAGTACGCAGGCAAAAAGATGCCATGCCGTGCTTGCGCTGGTGTGTTTGGGGGACAGAAGCCACACTGGGGCAGAGGTCCTGTCTGCTCTGCAGGGCCAGGCCGAGAGGTGGTTGACGCCACGCCAGCTTAAGCCAGGAATGGTGGTTTGCGACAATGGCACCAACCTCCTCTCCGCCCTCCGACAGGGACAACTGACCCATGTGCCCTGTGTGGCTCACGTCCTTAACCTGGTGGTGCAGCGGTTCTTGGGCAGGTACCCGGGCTTACAGGATGTCCTGAGGCAGGCCAGGAAAGTCTGTGTGCATTTCCGCAGATCTTATAATGCCAGTGCTCGCCTGGCTGAGCTGCAAAAGGAGTTGAACCTGCCCAAGAACCGCCTTATATGTGACATGCCCACCAGGTGGAACTCAACGTTGGCCATGCTGCAGCGGCTGCACACGCAGCAGAGGGCCATCAATGAGTACCTGTGCGACTACGGCACCAGGACAGGGTCAGGGGAGCTTGGTTTTTTTTCTCCACGCCAGTGGGGCATGATCAGGGATGCATGCACTGTCCTGGCACCATTTGAGGAGGCCACGAGGATGGTGAGCAGTGACAGTGCATGCATCAGTGACACTGTACCTCTTGTCCACCTGTTGGAGCACACGCTGCATGGAATAATGGACAGGGCACTTGAGGCAGAACAGAGGCAGGAAGAGGAGGACTTCCTTGCCTCTCAAGGCCCCCTTTACCCAGACAGTGTTCCTTCTGTCCCACCCATCGCACAGGAAGAGGAGGAGGAGGAGGAGGAGGAGGAGGAGGATTGTGTCAGCATGGAGGTGGAGGCTGGCACTCAGCATCATCAGCAGCAGTCTTTTAGGGATGATTTACAGTCCCAAGAAACCAGTGGACTTGTACGTGGCTGGGAGGAGGTGGCTGCGGATCATGTCGTCCTTAGTGACCCAGAGGACTCCGGAGCGAATGCCTCAGCAAACCTACGCTGCATGGCCTCCCTGATCCTGCAAAGTCTGCGGAAGGATCCTCGTATTCTTCGGATCAAGGAGAGGGACCATTACTGGCTGGCCACTCTCCTTGATCCACGGTACAAGGGTAAGGTTGCGGACCTTATGTTACCGTCGCAGAGGGAGCAGTGGATGAGACAACTCCGGGAGGCCTTGCAGAAAGGTCTGTGCAACGCGTTCCCAGAGACTGGGAGGTTACAAACTCCTGGTCCTGGACAACGAGTTGCTGAGGCTTCGGCCAGTCAAAGAAGGAGCGGTGGGGAAGGTGGCCGTCTGACCGATGCGTTCAGACAATTCTTTAGTCCGCAGCCCCAAAGTATGATCGGTTCCAGCAACCATCGCCAGCGTCTGATAAACATGGTGCAGGAATATCTAGGGGCAAGGTCAGACTTGGACACCTTCCCCACCGAAAATCCTCTGGCTTACTGGGTCTTGAGGATGGATCACTGGGCAGAGCTTGCACAGTATGCAATTGAGCTACTGGCCTGTCCTGCATCCAGCGTTCTTTCGGAACGCACATTCAGTGCTGCTGGAGGATTTGTCACGGATCACAGGGTGCGCCTGTCCACCGACTCGGTTGATCGACTGACTTTCATCAAGATGAACCAGTCTTGGATCACCACCAGCTACCACACACCTGATGCTGATATAACAGACTAATTGATTTTAACATGTCACATCCCTTCAAGACTGATGCTGATGCTGAGTGCCTGTGCTGTTATGTTGACTGGCTATCCTCCTCCTCCGAGTCCTTAATGATACGATTGATGATGATAGCTTGGAAGATCATTTTTGTTTATGGGTGCCGCCACCAGTGGCTAAGGCCCAATTTTTCAGCCCCTGTTTTACAGGGGCGTGTAATTACAATTTTTTTAGCAATAATTTGCCATAGGGCTCATTGCTGTGCTCCAAGTACAGTATCTGTGAGGGGTTGGAGTGTTGTGGCACCAGTACCTAAGGCCCAATTTTTCAGCCCCTGTTCAACAGGGGCATGTAATTACAATTCTTGATCTAATAATTCACAGCAGGGCCCATTGCTGCACCCACCAAGAGTAACTCTGAGGGCTTACAGTGTTGTGGCAACGCCACCACCACCACCACCACGAAAGGCCCAATTTTTCAGCCCCTGTTCAAAAGGGGCATGTAATTACAATTCTTGATCTAATAATTCACAGCAGGGCCCATTCCTGCACCCACCAAGAGTAACTCTGAGGGCTTACAGTGTTGTGGCAACGCCACCACCACCACCACCACGAAAGGCCCAATTTTTCAGCCCCTGTTCAAAAGGGGCATGTAATTACAATTCTTGATCTAATAATTCACAGCAGGGCCCATTCCTGCACCCACCAAGAGTAACTCTGAGGGCTTACAGTGTTGTGGCAACGCCACCACCACCACCACCACGAAAGGCCCAATTTTTCAGCCCCTGTTCAACAGGGGCATGCAATTACAATTCTTGATCTAATAATTCACAGCAGGGCCCATTGCTGCACCCACCAAGAGTAACTGTCAGGGCTTACAGTGTTGTGGCACCAGCACCACCATCAAAGGCCCAATTTTTACTACCACTGTTCAACAATTATATGTAATTACAATTCCTGATATAATAGTTGACAGCAGGGCGTTCCAGCACCAACCAAGAGTAACTGTGAGTGCTTACAGTGTTGTGCCAACACCAACAACTAAGGGGCCTATTTCTGCAGAGTATATACGGCAGGTCCCTACTTTCAAACATCCAACTTACAAACGACTCCTACTTGCAAACGCAAGAAGACAACAGGAAGTGAGAGGAAATCTACCCCTTGGAAGGAAAATTCTCTCCTGTAAGAATTAATATGGAAGAAAGGTGTCTCCTCTGTACTGATGCTTTATCAGCAATCCTTGTTTCAAGAAAAACACCACATTTCAAAAACAGTTGTCATTGGGACGGAAAGTGAGGTGAAATGTTCTGAACAGGGGCACAGACAGCAAAACAAATGTTACAGGGGTGATAACCCTTACCTATGTTTTCCAAAAAGTTTAAAAATAGATTTTTGGGCTGGAGCTACACTTAAACAATGTACCTGTTCAAAATTACAAACAGATTCTACATAAGAACAAACCTACAGTCCCTGTCTTGTATGCACCGCCTGTATACGGCTGTTCAGAGTATATAGGGCCTTTTTTATTTTATGTGCGGGGTTCCCCTTAATATCCATACAAGACCCAAAGGGGCTGGTAATGGGCTGGGGTAGGGGGAGGGGGGGTCATGGGGTAGCTATGCCATTTTTCTTAAAGATTTTCATCCATATTACCGGGACCAGACATTACATTAAAGCCGCAAGCAGTTTTAAATGGCTTTTTTTTCCTTTAGAAGTGTCATTTTGTGCAGGGACAGTTCTAAACACGGGAAACACGTGGCACTTCACAGGCATACTTTAGACACCCCCCAGGTACGATATTTAAAGGAATATTTGACTTTTTTTTTTTCACTTTATGCATCATTAAAATGACTGCTCCCGAAAAACGACCGTTTTTAAAACTTCTTTTTGCATTGATACATGTCCCCTGGTGCAGAACCCGGGTTCCCAAACCCTTTTTAGGACAATAACATGCATAATAGTTGTTATAATTAGCACTTTAGAATTCGAACGTTCGCATCCATTGTATTTAATAGGGTTCTAATGTTCGTACGAACTTTCGGTCCGTTCGCGGGTTCTGGTGCGAACCGAACCCGGGGGTGTTCGGCTCATCACTAATATATATATATATATATATATATATATATACTGTATTTACAGTATATATATATATATATTTATGGCCCTGGCACATAGATCTCCCTGCCGGCACAGTGCGTAAGCACTTCTCTTTTGGCAGAGCCAGTAGAAGAGAAAGATCTTTCCTACCTTTCCACTGGCACACAGAGTGATAATGCTAATGCGCATAGGGTGATTAGGATGTACCCAGGCACAGCACACCCTCCTGTGTGCACGCCTATGTTCCTGAGAGTGATAGTTCTGTGCTGTTAGGTGCTAGAGCGTTCCACACCAGTGGTACCCCCAGAGGCGGCTCAGAAATATCAGAGGGCTGATGCTACTTACTGGCCCCCTGCCAAAGTAGCTAATTTATTTATTCGTTCAACAGAAAACATGGATAGATGAAGCAAGAAAAAACCTTGAACCTTTCCATTATTCATTGTATTAATTTTTAATAGATTTGTTGGGGGAAATTACTTGATGTCACATTTTGCTATTGAAAGCCAGTATATATCTTTTTACTTTTCGAATTGTGGTAAATACATAAGAAAAGCAAATATCACCTGTAAAAGTTCAGCATGGTGGGGAATCAGTTTATCAAAATTTCCCTTTCTCCCAAATGCAGGTTAGTTGCACTTAAGCACCCCTCATTCTAAAGAGTGGTATTCAGGCTGCTTATATTTCAGAGAAAACAATGATGCCCATATGCCACGTATACACGATCGGATTTTCCGTCGGAAAAACCTTGAATGGTTTTTCCGACCGAATCCCGCTCAAGCTTGGCTTGCATACACACAGTCACACAAAAGTTCTCTGAACTTTCGACTGTCAAGTGAATGAATGAATGAATGAGGGACTTGTATAGCGCTCACATGCGAACTGAATCGCCTCTAGGCGCTTTTTGAAGCCAGTGTCTGCTTTGGCTGGTGCGGTCATTTTACCCCGTAGGATCTCGACGCACTTGGGACACACAGTCGTACACACATATACTGGGCCAATTTGGACAAGATCCAATTAACCTACCAGCATGTCTTTGGAGGGGAGACGTACAACACTACGACGAGCCGAGAAAATTAAGTTTAATGCTTCCGAGCATGCAGTGAATTGTTTCCGAGCATGCGTTGGAATTTTGCGCGTCGGAATTGCTACAGACGATCAGAATTTTTTTCTGTCTGAAAAATTTGAGAACCAACTCTCAAATTTTTGCTGGCGGAAATTCCGACAGAAGGTCGGAATTTCCGACCAAAGGCTTACATCGGACTTTTCTTGTCGGAATTTTCGACCGTGTGTACGGGGCATAACAGTGCCTGTATTTGAAGGGGCCCCATGCTGTGCTGAAGGGAAAAACGGGTCGGTATGCGTATGGCAGAGGACTTGCGGCCTTCCAGCCACGGGAAAACCAACCTGAATGTCAGTTTGAATCAGAAGCATTGAGAATAGATTCACTCATCTGCATCAAGGAGCCAGTGCTTTTTCACCTTACCTGCTTATCATCACTAAAAGTTACAGGAAGTGATCTCATTGCTAACATACTTTTCCTCATATCGTATACAGAATGTCATACCTGAAATAAAAAAGAAACCAAGCTTGCACTTACTTTTGATTTAGAGACAGTCTCCATGTTGCTGGCGAGGTCATCTATCTCCATCTTCATCTCACTCTTCTCCTTTTCCAATTTCTGCTTGACCCTCTGAAGGTTGTCAACCTGTTCACTGAATTCTGCCATGCTATCAGCGTGCTTCTTCCGAAGAGTGGCAGCGGTGGCTTCATGCTGCAAGGTGGCCTCCTCCAGGTCACGTCTCATCTTCTGGAAATCTGCCTCACGTTTCTTGTTCATCTCAATCTGAGCAGATGTTGCCCCTCCAGCTTCCTCCAGACGCTCGCTGATCTCTTCAAGCTCTCTGGAGAAGTCGGAGCGTTGTTTCTCAGCCTTGGCACGAGATGAACGCTCTGCCTCAATTTCTTCTTCAAGTTCTTCAATGCGGGCCTAAAGTTCACATAAGTTATTGTTTTCCTGTATATTTTTGATAAGAGAAACACAAAATTATTTGTATCATGCTCTTCAAGTTACCTGAAGTTCCTTAATCTTTTTCTGCAGCTGTGCACCCAAGGCCTGTTCATCTTCAATCTTGCTCTGGAATTGGCTGATTTCAAAATCCTTCCTGTTTAGGCAAAAGTGTAATAGAGTTAAATACCTTCATCTATGGTAGTGCAAACTGCGGCTCTTTGACTGCCTATATCCAGCCCTTGGGGCACTATTACTCCCACTGACACCAACAAGAAGGCACAATTCCTCCCACTGACACCAATGATGGGACACTATTCCTTTACCTCGCACCAACGATGGGATGATGGGACACTATTTCTTCGTCTGCTACCAATGATGAGGCACAATTCCTCCCACTGACACCAATGATGGGACACTATTCCTTTAACTCGCACCAACGATGGGATGATGGGACACAATTTCTTCCCCTGATACCAATGATGAGGCACCATTCCTCCCACTGACACCAATGATGGAACACTATTCCTCTCACTGGCACCAATGACGGAGCACTAATCCTTCCCCTGATACCAACGATGAGGCACGATTCCTCCCACTAATACCAATTATAGGGCATTATTCCTCCCACTGACAATAATGATGGAACACTGTTCCTCCCACTGACACCAATGATGGGGCACTATTCCTCCCACTGTAATGCAGGGCAGAGGCCGCCCCCTAATCCATGGATCCAATGTTTTTTTTGTTTTTTTAAGCACATGATTAGAGCTAGAGGTTCTAATAGGCTTAAAAAAATGGTGGGCTTGGGGCGCATAGCACTGCACCCTGAGCCCACCCAGCTGTGTGATAATAGTGAATTAATATTTGCTATTGTCTTCCTGATTCTCCTCCCGGCCAATCAGGAAGCGGGTCCTGAGACCCATCACCTAATTGGCTGAGAGGAGAAGCGATCCTATTGGCTGCCAAGGAGGAGGAGGGAGGAGACACAGGGGAAGCCGCTGTGAAGCACCAGGAGGAGGAGACCCCGCCTTCCGAGGAGGAGGAAGCGCTGGCTGCCGTGACCTAGATGGGGTAAGTGCGGGGCTTGGGTGAATTTTTTGCCGCCCCCCCAAAAAAATATATACCACCAGCTGCCACTGGACACTATTTCTCCCACTGATACCAATGATGGGGCACTATTCCTCCTACTGACACCAAAGATGGAGCACTATTCTTCCCACTGAGACCAATGATGGAGCACTATTTCTTCCACTGAAACCAATGAGGAGGTACTATTCCTCCCACTAATACCAATAATAGGGCACAATTCCTGCCACTGACATTAATGATGGGACCCTATTCCTCCCACTGACACCAATGATGGGACACTATTCCTCCCATTCACATTAATTATGGGACCCTATTTCTTCCCCTGATACCAATGATGAGAAACGATTTCTTCCACTGACACCAGTGACTTACTTTTTAACTTTTTCATCCAGCTGTTGCCTGTCATTTTCCAGGTCCATTAAGGACTCTTGAGACAACTTCAAATCACCCTCCAGCTTCCTCTTTGCTCTTTCCATGTCCATGCGGAGCTTCTTTTCTTGCTCAAGAGATCCCTCCAGCTACAATATACAGTTAAATTAATAACTATCTTCCACCCCTATTATTATAGCACGCATAACTGGATAACTTTTTGTCTTTTTTATTTGCTCACATCATCCACTTGCTGCTCCAGCTTGGTCTTAGCTTTAGTCAGGGTGTTGACTTTGTCCTCTTCAGATTGAAGGTCATCCAAGGTCTGTTGGTGGGCTTCCTGAAGAGCTTTTTTCTCCTTGGTCAGCTTGGCAATGTTTTCATCAAGTACGGCCATTTCTTCAGTAAGATTTTTCACCTATGCAGTACAGGAATGACAAGTTATTATGTAGCTGACTTACAAGTTACAATCAGTAAGCAAGTACCAGTGCCACCAGTGTACCACGTCACATGTACTGGACTGGTAAATACCTTGTTTTCTGTGGCATGCTTCTCTTTCTCTACTTTAGCCAGAGTCAACTCAAGATCATCAATGTCTTTTTTCAACTCAGAACATTCATCTTCAAGTTTCCTCTTCTTTGCTGTAAGCTCTGCATTTGATTCCTCTTCATCTTCCAGCCTCTCGTTAATCTCCTTGATTTTGGCTTCCAGTTGAATCTTGGCTTTGATAAGACCCTCACACCTTTCCTCTGCATCTGCTAGGCCCTCAGATTCCTGGGAAGTAGATTTAATTATAAGGTATAAATTGCTTATTCATATGTAGCACCCACTACCGTTTGGTAGGTGCTAGAAAAAGGTTTTTCTATGTTAAAGCATCAGTACAGGCAAATTTAGGCAGGCCTGTGCTCTAGGCTAGGCCTGTTTGTTTTGATCTGGGACTGGGAGTGTTCAGTGTAGCAGTGGGTGTGACCACTTGTGCTCAGGCTCTGAGACGCCTCCCCTGCTTTCAGGCAGAATTGTTCTGGAACAGAAGCTGGACTTGAAGTTTTGAGTGACAGGTTGCTCATGTGAGGAGCTCTGCCAATCCCCATTCGGTATTGGCAGGGGGCAGGCCTCCCATATAAGCTGTGGTCACATGCTGCTGGGGAGGAGTTGTTGGAGAAAGGACGATGCAGTACTAGGTGGTTGCTGCAAGGCGGTCCCCAGCCTGGGGCCTGCCACGTGCTGAGGGGGGAGTCGCGGGGAAGACTCATCCCTCACACGCACCACAGAGGAGGAATTCAGGACAGAGAGAAAGGATTAGAGGAATCGCTGGACTGTGCAGCTGAACTGTGTTTACCTCCATGGACCGGGGGCATGGAGAAGGTCAGTGTGTACACCACAGCAAGTAATGGAACCGGAGGAAGTTACAGAGGATAGTGTAGACTGTTGTGGCCGGGGAACGCAGCAGTTCAGGAAAAGACTTTAAGCATAGTGCGGATTGCTGTGACTGGGGAACGCAGCATCTGCAAGATTGGACTATCTGGGTCTAGTAGTCCACCAGTCTCCATGTGCTGCTAAAGTACTGGGCCGTCGGGGGGAGGTATTGCAGGCATCTCTGGCTCAGTGCCAGTATTTGAGTGACTTTGAGCAAGCTGAGGAGTTATTCAGAGTGACTCCTCATAGTGAGAGTGAGTAATACAGGAAACTAACGGTTTTGCAGCAAAGGATTTACACAGAAGTAATACTCTGCAGGAGTCAGTACAGAAGAGCAGGAGCAATAGTCTGCAGTGAAGGAAAGCAGAGAGAAACACTGTGAACGTTAGCTGTGCCTCATTATCAGGACTGAATCTTTCAATTAAAGTTCTACCAATGTGCTAAGTGCTTTGGGCATCTCATATCATCCTTATCCTACCCAAGTTGTATCCCGCAATAAAATACAGCAAAGCAACGCAAATGACTGTTCATTGTCTCAAGATGGAGAAATTGGGGTCAGGCAGCAGGGTGACGTGTGGATCTTTTGAAACTCGATTGTGTATCGTGCAAGTTTTTTGGAGTGCTTGCTCCGATGTGCTAATTACAAATGGTTAAACACTTACAGATGAAACTTGGAGCTGCAGGTCATTCTTCTCTTGCAGTATGGATACCATCTTCTCTTCAAGCTGCTTCCTCTTGGCCTCTGACTTGACCAGAGCTTCCTTTGTCTTCTCAAACTCTTCCTTCATGTTTGCCATTTCCTTCTCAGATTCAGCACTCTTTAGGAGAGGCTTGATTTTGAAGTAGAGCTTCATCCATGGCCAATGCTTGACATTCATGAAGGAGCGGACATTGTACTGGATGCAGAAGACGGACTCTCTGGAAGGAAGGTGCAACCATCATTTGAATGAACATTTCATAATTGTTTTAGAACAAATTTTGAAATTAAAATACCTCCTCTGCATCATTTTTTGGAACTCAACTCTCATGAGATATCCTCTGCACCTGGCCTGAGTACGAGTAATCAGTTGTGCCAACTTATCATCTCGCATCTCCTCAAGAGTACCCAGCAGACCAGCTTTGAAGAACACCTAGAAATCATAGAATCTAATATAAAACGTGTGCATAGTTTTTGTGGCGTTAAACATTGTAAATCACACTGATACGAAAGTGTACCTTAGTGTGCCCAAATTTGTATTGCGTGTGGTCAACATCAATAGAGCCAAGAAGCTTCTCGGAAGCCTTCTTGCTGTCAATAAACTGACCTTCTGGGATGGCACTTGCATTCAGGATTTTGTAACTGTATTATTGAATAGGTAAACAAATTTAAATATGTCTATTGTGTTTTCTGTCATATACCGTCACATAATGTATCTGAGCAATTGACCCATACCGTTGTTTAAAGTCAGCGTAGACGATTCTGCTGGGGAAACCTTTCCTGCAAATTCTGATGCCCTCCAGCACACCATTACACCTGAGTTGATGCATGACCAAGTGATGTTCCATAGAACCTAAACATAAAAATGTTTGCTGGTGAAACTGAATCTATAGTAGAACATTGGTATTTTTATATTTCTCAAGATGAAATTTGTAATTTTTATTTTTACAAAGTTTACTTTTAAAAAAAAGTTTAAAAGTAAAAAATAAACTCTCATATTTAAACTAGAACTATAGGCAAAATTTTTTTTTTTCATTTTGGATAGAGCAAGGGAGGGTTATAACCCCTGTCAGATTTTTTTGTCATCTGTGGCCCATTGCGGAGATTTCCTTTCATTTCCTGTCCCATAGCCTGTCCCATAGCCAAATGGGAAGTGAGAGGAAATCCCTGTAAATCAAGGGAATCCCTTGGGAACCCCCAGTTCATCCGAACTAGTGTACCCATTGGAAGATTTCCCCTCTATTACTTTTCTGGGGACAACACAAAATGTGGGATTTTCTTTTACTTTTATTTTCAGTGATAATGGTAAATAGGATAAATAGAGAGTCTGAATCGCCTTAACGGGGCACAGGTAGCAATAAAAACTGACAGGTGTGCTAATACCTTTCCACTCTATCCAAAACTAAAAAAATTTTTTTGCCTTTACACAGCGTCTCCCCACAGGGATGTAATCCCAAGGGAGAGGGCGAGCGCGCTGACTAACCCCCAGCCAAAACGGCTCGGATGATGGGGGCAAGCTTATTGAGGAGGAACAGGAAGTGAGAAATTCAGACAAAGAAAAAAAACATTTAGAAGGGAAATAGAAGGAAAAGGTAAGTGAACCAACAATGCACTAGCTTAAAGGAACCTATTTAGAAAATAAAAAATGAACCTTTACAACCCCTTTAACTCTAGAAATACTAAAAACAAAAGAATGTGTACAGTATAGACTAAGGGTCCTTTCACAAGGGCGTTCCCAACAGGTCCGCCTGTCAGTTTTTCAGACGGACCTGATCGGACCCTCCAGTCACCCCTATGGAGCGACAGATGTCAGAGCTGCACACAAAATCCAGACGAATGGTGGTCCTATTTTTTAATCCATCTGGCCGATCGGACAAAAACGTACAGGCGGTCCATTTCCCCATAGAGGACGGAGGGACTGTGTCTGTGTCCGCTCTGCACAGTGGAGCGGACAGGACCCGTCATCCACCTGCTCGGCCGATCAGTGGAGCAATCCCGTGCTGAGCAAGCGGAATCCGTTTAACGGAGGTGCCTGTGTGAAAGGGGCCTTAAACTTCATTATAGATCAGAGCGTTCTTTACACTTTTGTTTTCGGGAGAGCTAACCTGGGGTCTTGGTTTCATTGGGGATCAAGCAACGCACAAAGTGAGGGTGAGTGCTCCTCAAGTTTGACATCAGTTTGTTCAGATTCTCCTGTAGCCAGAAAAAAATATAAAATAAATACTGTATATTAGTAAATGTATTGCAGAAATGAGAAAATGTGTGTATCCAATATCCAATATAAAATGTCACAAACCCTGAAGAGAGCAGACACAGTCTGGAAAGATGAACCCTTCTTCTTAGCACCCTTCTTTGAAGCAGTCTCTGCAAAAGGAAGAATTTTTTGTTAGGAAATGTGTAGAACGATTAGTGTTGCAGGTGATAATGGTGTGGGCTCAGCTCCTAATTTTGAGAATATTTTCTTCCCACATGGGCCTTTCATCCCATAATACTAAAGAAAACTGCAAACGTTGTGTGAATGTCTGTAGGCTGTGATGGGAACATTGGAGGGTAGGTTCCTTTGAGTGCAAGAGAGATGTAATAGATGCATGTCTTTTATAAAGTATAAAAAAAAAATCTAAAATACTTACTACACTGGAAGTGTAGTAAGCAAATGTTTTAGGCACCAATGGCACAGAAGAAAGAACAAAGATTACAGAACGTATTACCTGCATCTGTAGCAGCATAGGAAGAATAGAGGAAGGACAAGAGTTTTACTGGTGACTTCTGGTAGAGTCCAATGACACTCTCATTCAGTGGGTCCTTGTTCTTTTCCAGCCAGCCAGTGATATTGTAATCCACAGTTCCAGCATAGTGGACCAATGAGAAGTGAGCCTCAGCTTTGCCTTTGGCTGGTTTAGGTTTCTGGAAGTTGTTGGACTTGCCCAGATGTTGGTCGTACAGCTTGTTCTTGAAGGAAACGTCTGTTGCCTTGGGGAACATGCACTCCTCTTCCAGGATGGAGAAGATGCCCATTGGCTAATCACAGAAAAGCAATAACATTTTGGTATATTGATAGGCTCTTATTTTCTGCTTGTAAAATGTGTTAAAACTGGGTGATAAAATGTAAGCATACCTTCTCAATAAGCTCAATGCAGGCAGCCAAGTCCATGCCAAAGTCAATGAACTCCCACTCGATGCCTTCCTTCTTGTACTCCTCTTGTTCCAGCACGAACATGTGGTGGTTAAAAAACTGTTGCAGTTTCTCATTGGTGAAATTAATACACAGCTGCTCCAAGCTGTTGTACTGTACAAAAAAAAAGACAATTTACTAAATTTTGCCAAGTAAAACAATGGCAGGACATTCATGTATCAAGTCATGCTACTCACATCAAAGATCTCAAAGCCGGCAATATCCAAGACGCCAATAAAGTGCTGCCTTGGCTGCTTGGTGTCCAGCTGCTGGTTGATACGGAGGACCATCCAAAAGAACATCTTCTCATAGACGGACTTGGCCAGGGCACCGACATTGTTGTATACCTTGAAAAGAAAAAAGTCGCAAGTTTATATGCTTTAACCACTTAAGCCCCGGACCATTTGGCTGGCCAAAGACCAGGCCACTTTTTGCGATTCGGCACTGCGCCGCTTTAACTGACAATTGCGCAGTCGTGCGACATGGCTCCCAAACAAAATTGACGTCCTTTTTTTCCCACAAATAGAGCTTTCTTTTGGTGGTATTTGATTACCTCTGAGGTTTTTATTTTTTGCGCTATAAACAAAAATAGAGCGACAATTTTGAAAAAAATTAAATATTTTTAACTTTTTGCTATAATAAATATCCCCAAAAAATATATAAAAAAACGAATTTTGTCTTCCGTTTAGGCCGATACGTATTCTTCTACATATTTTTGGTTAAAAAAATCGCAATAAGCGTTTTTTGAATGGTTTGAGCAAAAGTTATATCGTCTACAAAATAGGGGATAGTTTTATGGCATTTTTATTAATATTTTTTTTTTTTACTAGTAATGGTGGCGATCAGCGGTTTTTATCGTGACTGCGACATTATGGCGGACACATCGGACACTTTTGACACATTTTTGGGACCATTGTCATTTTTACAGCGATCGGTGCTAAAAAAAATGCACTGATTACAGTAAAAATGACACTGCTTTTGTTTATATATTAATGTGTAAGACTAAATGCACAAATCACATGTATTGATTGAGCAAATGAAAAATAAAACGATGAAAAAATAAAAATAAATGACACTGGCAGTGAAGGGGTTAACCTGTAGGGGGCGCTGAAGGTGTTAAGTGTGTCCTAGGGAGTGATTCTAACTGTTAGGGGGCATCCCAATGAGAGGGAACAGACGATCAGTGACATGTCACTAAGAAGAACGGGGAGATGTTGTGTTTACACTGTCATCTCCCCGCTCTTCAGTTCTGTGACACGATCGCGGGACACCGACGGACATCGAATTAAAGGGGACGTATATATACGCCCATTTGCCCAGCCGTGCCATTCTGTCGACGTATAAGTTCGTGCGGCGGTCAGCAAGCGGTAAACTATGTCCAATGAATAAAAAAATTGTAGAAAAGGTTATATACCTGCTGGACAGTTTGACCTTTGGTGACAAATTCGTTCCCAACTTTGACCCTGGGGTAACACAAAGCCTTCAGAAGATCAGCTGAATTCAGGCCCATCAGGTAGGAAGCCTTGTCAGCCACTGTGAAACAGTAATTACATAAATGTCTGCACTTTTTTGGCTTTTAGAGAAGAAGACTTTATGATAACAAGTCATCAGGGCCAAATCTGCCTCACCTTCTGTGCCGTCGGGCTCAGCCTGCTCCTCTCTTTGCTTCTGCTTGAACTTCATGTTACCGTAGTGCATCACAGCGCCGGTCATTTTGTAAATACCAACCTTCTCTTCTGGGTTGAAGCCCAGGATGTCAATGGCACTCTGATAAACATAAACTCATCAGATTAAATGTCTCCCTGTAACACATTGTTATATGTATTATATGCACTGCATTAGGTAAATTGATATGTTTTAATAAGGGCTTTTTTCTCAGAGAATAGGTGAAGGTACTCCCCTGACCTACCTCTGAGCACCCTTTAGAGAATACAGAGCCAAGTATCATTTGCGGTGTTAAAGGGGTTCATTTTTTATTTTCAAAATAGGTTCCTTTAAGCTAGTGCATTGTTGGTTCACTTACCTTTTCATTCGATTTCCCTTCTAAATGTTTTTTTTTCTTTGTCTGAATTTCTCACTTCCTGTTCCTCCTCAGTAAGCTTGCCCCCATCATCCGAGCCGTTCTGGCTGGGGGTTAGTCAGTGTGCTCGCCCCCTCCCTGTGAACGTTCACAGCGTCTCCCCGCAGGGATGTAGTCCCAAGGGAGGGGGCGAGCACGCTGACTAACCCCCAGCCAGAACGGCTCGGATGATGGGGGCAGGCTTACAGGAAGTGAGAAATTCAGACAAAGAAAAAAAACATTTAGAAGGGAAATAAAAGGAAAAGGTAAGTGAACCAACAATGCACTAGCTTAAAGGAACCTATTTAGAAAATAAAAAAACAAACCTTTACAACCCCTTTAAGTAATTTGTATGGAATTGGTTAATGATAATAGACTCCCGACCCCAGAATAATAAGATCACCCAGCAACAACAGATCCTTCCCAGCAACAATAGACCCTCCCCCAGGGCCAAAATGCACCCCCAGCAACAATTGATCTGCCCCAGTAACAACAGACCCCTGCTGGCAACAATTGATTCCCCAGCAGCCAGAATCAGTAGACCCTCCCCCTCAACAGTGGATCTCCTCCAACAACATCCTCCCCAGAGCAACAAAAGATCCCTCACCAGCAACAGTAGATCCACCCAGCAACAAGAGACCCCCCCCCCCCCTTAGCAACACTACACACCCCAGCTACAATAGATTCCCAGCAGTCAGCATCAATAGACTCTCCAGCACACCCCAGACCCCTTTGACAGGACATACATTCTGTGCTGGAGGTGCTGGAACTGAGTTTCCGCTGAAAAAAAGCCCTGGTTAAAAGTATAATGTTCCAGAGAGTGAGTCCACTTACATCGGTGCCCATTAATTCTTCTTGATCATCGATGCTGGCCACGGTGATCTCACCTTGGCTGACAAAGGTGAAGTCATAGGGGTTGGTGGTAATCAGAAGCATGTCTGGAAGAAGGAAGGGAAGCGTGTTTTGTGTTGCAGACATTACGGTAATTTTAACTAATAACCAGCCTTGAGAAAGCAGGTTTTCTTTCTTAGTATTATATTCATGTCTAGACTTGTGCACAACGGAAAAATTTGCTTAGTTTCGGTTCGTTTCTTTTCGGTCCTGTTGATTCGTAATCATTCGGAATTTTGCTAGACGGGATTTTTCGTGTTCGGACAAATTCGTATTTTCGCAAGCGACATTTTTCGTTGAATTTTTAGTTGATTTATATAATTCGTACTTTCGGTAGAGTACATTGTTTTTCGTTGATTCTGGACACAACTCCTACTTTCGTAACTTTTTTTGGGTTTGTTGATTCGTAATTTTCCGTGTCTCTCTCACAACGACGCTGCCTATTATGCCTAATGTGCTTCGAATGGATTTGTACTTTTCTAAATACATAGCGGTTATTTGTAACGATTAGAAATCTCGTATTTTACTTTTGTTTTTTACATGCGGCTATAGCCTCTGCCCCTGTACACCATTTTGAGAGGGAGTTCAGCATGGTGAGGGAGAAGCAGAGAGCAGAGTGAGTGTTATTGTGCTTCGAATGGATTCGTACATTCGTAACTTTTTTCATAACGAATTATGCCGAAGACATTCAGGCATTCGCTATATGCGGTATAATTTATTTCGGATTCGGTTTTATTCGTAATTGCTTTGTTCGGAAATTCGAATGCTTCCGAATGTCCGAAAGTTGCTAAATTCGGACGAATTTCGATTTGTTACGATACGAATTGCACAAGCCTATTCATGTCCATCTTAAGGTTTCAAAGTTTACATCCCAGATCACAAGTCACCAATTCAGTGCCAATTTTCTATTCCTTGCCAAATTTTTCTGCTGCTTATTTGTATACATCCTTCATATTCCTTACATCTCCATCTCTAAAAACTGTTAATTAACAATATTTTTACTACTAGAACCCCCCCCCCCCCCCGAGATCTGATCTGTCACCTTAAGCGTTTTCATAAGACCAGTCCTTCCAAAATGCATTTACCACTTTGGGCTGTATTACACATTTTCTTTAAGCTGCTGGATGGTTGTGTTATGGAAAAAGTAACAGCAGGAGTGAGACTTCATATTAGAACATAGTAGATCTAAGATTTTGGATAAGCCCCCCGCCCGCAGACCCCGACAACCAACCGCCAGGGTTGTCAGGAAGAGGCCCTTGCCCTCATCAACATGTGGACAAGGAGTTTTGGGGTGGGGGACGCAGGACACCAGGACACCCCTGCCCCAAAGCACCCACCCCCCCATGTTGAGGGCGGCCTGGTACAGTTCAGGAGGGGGGGGCACTCGCTCGTCCCCATCCCCTTTCCTTATCTGCTGGGCTGTGTGCTCGGATAAGGGTCTGGTATAGATTTTAGGGGGACCCCAGTGCCATTTTTCCAGCGTGGGGGTTACCATGAAAATTCATATTAGACCGAAGGGCCTGGTATGCTCTTGGAAGGGAACCCATGCCGTTTTTTTTTTTTTATTTGACGTGGAGTTCCTTTAAGTTCCTTTAAGTTCACAAGTCACATGCCAAAGCTGGGTCAGTTAAGACAGCGATCCAACATTGATCCGACTTTAGTGATATTCAATGGGCTGAAGTAGGATCAAAGTCGGACCAAAGTAGTGCAGGGAGCATTTTCAATGTGGGACCGACTTGTGTCGGACCAGTTAAGACGGCTCTCATGGGGAAACATTGATTTTCACACTTCATACGACATGAGCTCTCAATGTCGGAACGTTTGTTGTACCAGTGTGAACCCGGCATTAGGGACCTTAGCCTGTAAGCTCCATGAGGGCAGGGACTGATGTGAATGTACAATATATATATGTAAAGTTCTGCATAAAAATTGTCAGCGCTATATATACAGTAAGTACCTGTAATAATGTTTTCACACAAAGAGGTTAATAAACTCATCTTCTTCAGCATCACTTACCAATCAGTTCTGGCCTCTTGTTGGACATTATCTGGTAGAAGATGTGGTAGCTCCTCTCAGCAGACAACTGGAATGTTACTCTGGATTTTTCCAGAAGATCTAGGATAAGTGATAATTTATAACAAATAAGCCGACTGCATTTTTTAGTGTTTGATGCTGTCAGTCAGACATATTAAAATGGAAGTAAACCCTCTGGGGGAAGTTACACCTACAGGTAAGCCTAGATTAAGGCTTACCTGTAGGTGTTTGCAATATCTCCTAAACCTACACGGTTTAGGACAGGGCTCAAAATTTCAAGTCCCGAGCCACTAGCCAGGCCTTGAAAGTTACTCGCCACCAGTTGTCCCACCCAACCCCTCCCCTGCCCCGCCCCTAAGTCCACCCCTAAACATGCCCTCATAAATTATCTCATGAAATTACATTGTTAAATGTTTTATGCAGAATGAAGTTCCAAAAAAAAAATATTAACAACTTTAACAATATTAACATAAAGCATATCAGTAACCATCAGTGCAGCCTCATCATTGCTCATTAGTGCAGCCTCACAGTACCCATCAAATGCAGCTTTACAGTGCCCATGAATGCAGCCACACTGTGACCATCATTGCAGCCTCTCTGTGCCCATCAAATGCAGCCTCT
This sequence comes from Rana muscosa, assembly GCA_029206835.1. Taxonomy (NCBI): domain Eukaryota; kingdom Metazoa; phylum Chordata; class Amphibia; order Anura; family Ranidae; genus Rana; species Rana muscosa. The sequence continues at coordinate 28,039,858 of CM055128.1, forward strand.
CTGTGCCCATCAAATGCAGCCTTTCTGTGCCCATCAAATGCAGCCTCTCTGTGCCCATCAAATGCAGCCTCACTCTGCCCATCAAATGCAGCCTCACTCTGCCCATCAAATGCAGCTTTACAGTGCCCATGAATGTAGCCTCACTGTGCCCATAAATGTAGCCTCACTGTGCCCATACATGTAGCCTCAATGTGCCCATAAATGTAGCCTCACTGTGCCCATAAATACTGCTCACTGTGCCCATAAATGTATCCTCACTGCGCCCATCATCAATACAGACTCACGGAGATGCAGGTGAAGCAAAGTCCAGGTGACAAAACACATCAGACAGTGCATAGAGACACATTGGTACACACATGATACTGAGTGAGGCATCATGGACCAGGCATCTTGGCTATGATATTATATTAGCTAAGTGAAGCTCTGTATACACAATTACCCAATAGTGCTGGGAGCACTCACCATGGTGTGTGTCATGAAGCCGAGTCTGTGTTCGGCGGCGCTGTAGCAAGGTCCCGCCCCCTTAGACCGGCTCGTCTGATAGGCGGAACACTGATTTAATCTACTATCAAAAGAGCAGGTCTAGGGGGGTTGGAACTTGCCACAGCGCCGCCGAACATAGACCCGGCTCTTTAACACACAGCCTGCATCTCCGTCACACACAGAGGAGGAGAGAGGGAGGGAAGCGCTGCAGCCTCCGCTCAAAGTGGCCCCAGTTCAGTCCGGTCCTACCACTCTGTGTCCTCCAGCTGATCGCTTCTGGCAGAAGCGGTGGAGGATTTTGTCCAGGACATCAGAGTGGCGGGGGGGGGGTCAGGGAATCCCCCTCCGGGCCGCTCTGATGTCCTGTAAAAAAAGCCTGCACTGCTTCTGCCAGAAGCGATTAGCCAGGAAGCTGCCTGACTGGTCCACCCCTGCTCCTCACTCGCCCTGCACTAAATTCCATGCGAGTAGGCGAGTGGAATTTTTGAGGGATAGTTTAAGAGATATTTGCCAAAAAGAATGCGCCGATGTCTACGGCGCATGCATGCTGTAGACAACGGCACACTGAGAATGCCGGTTTTATGAATGGCTAATGCCGGCTTTGACGGCTCCCGCGTGCATGCCGGAGCGGCGATACCCAGAAGTAACCTTCGGGAGAGATGTCTGCGGCCGGAGGGGGAGACGAGGACGGCTTCGGGGGCTTCGATCTAAGGTAAGTAATTCATAATGAGCTAGTATGCTAGTCATACTAGCTCATTATGTCTTTGTCTTGCAGGTTTTTATTTTTATTTATTTTTTAATTTTGGGGTTTACAACCGCTTTAAAGTAACAATGTTAGAGAATTAAAAAGGTCTCTATTGACCCTTAATATTTAAAGCAGAACTAAATTCTCTAAACCAACACTAATTATTTTAATACTTTTGCTACTAGCCTTACTACTGTATATATATATATACATATATATATATATATATATATATATACATATATATATATATTTGTTTTAAGATATTTTTTTTTTTTTTTTTACATTTGCTCAGTTGCTCCCTGGTTTTTGACCTAGGCCAAAATGATTTCATACATCCCAAGAGTCTTCATGGGCATTTTTTTCTTTCATCTGGAGGAGGGGAGGAGGGACTTTCTCAGCTAAGCACACCCTCCAGCCTGAGCAGATAAATTCCAGGAAGTAAATTATATATGGATCATCCGCCCTTACTCAAGAAGGCCGCAGCTAGAAATGCTAGGGGGGGGGGGGTGTTTTTCAAATAGTTTTCTCAGCAAAATAAAGCATGGAGACATGTATTAATGGGGGCGTTTGATGTGAATATTAATAATATTAATACTGAGTTTTAACTATAGTAGGAGGTTTAGGGCATCTATGAGTTTTAACTTTAATGAGTGACATCCTGACACAAGCCAAGATTCCATATCTGCTGAGCTTACTGCAGGTTTTACTATACAGGTGCCATACAGCTGCACCTTAAAGAGGAGTTCCTCTCGGGGGGAAAAAAAAAATTAAAAGTCAGCAGCTACAAATACTGTAGCTGCTGACTTTTAATATATGGACACTAACCTGTCCAGGGAGCCCACGATGTTGGCATCCCAGCCGATTTCCGGATCGGCTGTTGGGTGCTGCCACCGCCATCTCCACTAAGGGAAACCATCAGTGAAGCCTTTCGGCTTCATGGCTGGTTCCTTACTGCGCATGCGTGAAGCGCGATACGCTTTCTAATTGACCCGGTGGCAAAGGAAGGAGGGGGGGCGAACTTTCGAGGGACGTAACCAAAAGTAAGGATAGAGACCTGTTAAAAGCAAGTTCCCATTCCCTCCTCTCCCCTGAAAGGTGCCAAATGTGGCACCGAAGGGGGGGAGGAAGCAAATAAGCGGAGGTTACACTTTTGGGTGTAACTCCGCTTTAAAACCAACCCAGCCATTGGCTGGGGCTAGCACTATGTGTATTTTCTAGAGGGAGAACCTTGTGAATGAGCATGTTGACATCACTGTAGGTTGGGCACAACCATATAGACAGGGGCATCAAAGCTGAGGTCAGTGGGTATACTAGACTTTGCACTGAGAGGTGATATACGCCAGGCATGTTCTGGCCATCGGGACTACCGGGAGTTTCCAGGTAGGCCGATGGCTCAGTGGGCCGGTCAGGCGCAGTCCTGGAGCCGCTCCTCCCTGACAGTGAGTGATCGTGATTTCACTCCTGTCACCAAGGAGCAGCTGCCGACACTTGCTGGAGTGAGGATTAGGCTTTCTGCTCCCTCCAGCCTGCAGGGGGAGATAGACAGCCGGCAGACTTTTCTTCTTCTCTCCCCTTATAACTTGTCACTTATGACATGACTGGAGAGAGGAACGAGAAGCTGCCTTCAGAACTGTGAGTACACGTGGGAGGGGGAGGAGAGGGGTGACACTCTGATGTAAGGTAGTGCTGATGGGGACACTCTGATGTAAGGTAGTGCTGATGGGGGACACTCTGATGTGAAGGGGGATGCTGTTGGGGACACTCTCATGTAAGGGAGATGCTGTTGGGGACACTCTGATATAAGGGGGGTGCTGATGGGGACACTCTGATGTGAAGGGGGATACTGTTGGGGACACTCTGATGTAAGGCGGGTGCTGATGGGGACACTCACAATTAAAGTGTACCGGTCTGGATGAAGTCCAGGGCCAAATTTTTGTCCCAGTCCAGCCCTTAATACGACTTTGCACAGAGAGGTGAAATACGACTTTATCTAGCATAGAAATACCCTTCACCAGCCATAATTAGGATGTTTATGAGGGCGCTATGCTTTGATAGAAACAAGCCTGTGCGGCACCATAAGGGCAGAAGGGAAGTTGGGCCTTAGTTCTCCTATAAGACATTTTACTTACATGTTTCAATATCGGCAGAAGACAGCTTTCCTGTAGTGCCGAAGTGGATTCTGATAAATTTACCCTGTACAGCAAACAAAAAGTGTTAGCGATAAAGTTTGTGTACATGCATTTTAAAATAGTACAGACAGGGACGCAGACATCAGGATACCGCAGCCCAAACCCCATTTATTTAGTCCAACTTACAAAACGGGAGGAGTTGTCATTCCTGACCGTCTTGGCATTGCCGAAGGCCTCCAGCAGAGGGTTGGCCTGGATGATTTGATCCTCCAGATTTCCCTAGAATTGGTGGAGTGAAACATACAGGTGTAAGTAAGGATTTCTTCCTGCTGTTGGGTTCACCATGACCTTCCACTGGTGACTTACATGTATCTTTCCCTGCGCCTCCTCTTTGGCCTTCTTGTCTCCGATAGCTGCAATTGTGGCAAAGTACTGGATGACACGTTTCGTGTTGACAGTCTTCCCGGCACCAGATTCTCCACTGGGGGATACAAGATGTAACAATCACTGAATCTTAATCTTTAAGAGGACCTGTCAGATCTGAGATTTCTTTAAGAATGGACCCGCCATTGAATTTAGAGCCTCCAAGCTGGGCAGAGGAGGAACGATCATTTAGTGTCAGACAATACAACCCACTATATGATATGCGTTCCACAGGCCTGGTTCCCTTCACAGTCTAACTGTACCAACAATTTTAGAATGCACCGTTAGATTTTTTTTTACTTACAGTCTGCCATTTTCTGTCATTTCCTAAGTCATAATTAGCTTTCTCTTCACTGCACAATAAGCATTGACTACAACATTTTGGGGTTAATTTACTAAAGGCAAAAAGACTGTGCACTTTGCAAGTGCAGTTGCTCCAGAGCTTAGTAAATAAGGTGAAGCATCACATACAAGGAAAATCATTTTTTTATTTTATTTATGCTTGCACAGGATTGGATGATGGAAGTCAGCAAAGCTTCCCCTCATTTACAAAGCTCTGGCGCAGCTGCATTTGCAAAGCGCACAGTCTATTTGCCTTTAGTAAATCAACCCCAGCGTATGGATACCCATAATCCTCTTCTCCTTGTTTCTGTAATTGCCTTACTTCCTTGTACCCAGGACTGACCACTAAGATGCAGGAAACCTAATCTGAATGGTGGCACCCTAAGCTGTAATGAAGGACATCTGAACTATGGTATGGAATTAATAATACGCCAACTCCTCTACGAAAAATTAGACCAAAACCTATTTTTCCATTGTTTATTTATTCCCCTTCTCTGTGGTTTAATTCCCAGGGCAAGAGTAGATCTGAATAAAATATTATAATATTATATTTTTACATCTTTTTTCGTATTGCAATATGGAACCTGTCCCCCCCCCCCATGAGGTAGCTTCTGACGCCCTAGATGGAAACACGTAAAAACTTTACTGTAGCATCACTGAGATCTTGGACACACACTATAAAGGTAACACATGTCAGAGGTGCTATGTATGGGATCTAAATGATACTGCAGTAGAGTAAGGAAAGATAGGTTCTGTGATATACCATCTCCACCATAGGCTTGAGGATGTCTTACTGTATATGGGCTGAGGATGCACTACAGTATATGGGCAGAGGATGTCCTACAGTCTATGGGATGAGGACGCACCACTGTATATGGGCTGAGGATGCACTACAGTATATTGACTGAGGATGTCCTACGGTATATAAGCCAAGGATGTCCTACGGTATATGGGCTGAGGACATGCTACAGTATATGGGCTGAGGACGTGCTACAGTATATGGGCTGAGGATGCACTACAGTATATGGGCCGAGGATGTCCTACGGTATATGGGCTGTGGACATTCTACAGTATATGGGTTGAGGATGCACTACGGTATATGGGCCAAGGATGTCCTACGGTATATGGGCTGTGGACATTATACAGTATATGGGCTGAGGATGCACTACGGTATATGGGCTAAAGATGTCCTACAGTATATGGGCTAGGGACGTGCTACAGTATATGGGCTGAGGATGTCTTACGGTATATGGGCTAGGGACGTGCTACAGTATATGGGCTGAGGATGCACCATGGTCAATGGGACGAGGATGTCCTATGGTATATGGGCTGAGGACATGCTACAGTATATGGGCTGGGGATGTCCTACAGTATATGGGCTGAGAATGCACTATGGTATATGGGCTGGGGATGCACTATGGTATATGGGCTGGGGATGTCCTACGGTATATGGGCTGGGAATGCACTACGATATATGGGCTGGGGATGTCCTATGGTATATGGGCTGGGGATGTCCTATGGTATATGGGCTGGGGATGCACTACGGTATATAGGCTGAGGATGCACTACGGTATATGGGCTGAGGATGCACTGCGGTATATGGGCTGAGGATGTCCTATGGTATATGGGCTGAGGACGTGCTACAGTATATGGGCTAAGAATGCCCTACGATATATGGGCTAAGGATGCACTACAGTATCTGGGCTGAGGATGTCCTATGGTATATGGGATGAGGATTTCCTATGGTATATGGGCTGAGGATGCACTACAGTATTTGGGCTGAGGATTTCTTACGGTATATGGGATGAGGACGCCCCCCCCCCCTTTACTCCCATTTGTAATAATGACGCAATGACCAAGTGATGCAGATGTCAATAGAGGTGCAGACATAAGAAAGTGAACTCACGTGATCAGGATGGACTGGTTATCACGATCTGTGGGGGGAAGAATATACTTAGTATTAGTATCCAGTAAAAAATAAATAATAATAATCCTCTACAGCTTTGTTCATCTTTCTATCTCTAAGAGGCACCGTATGGCACTGGAGAGGAATGCAGCTCAGCCAAGGCCTAAAAACGAATGGGGCTCTCACATTTGTTTATGCTTGCTACCTTCTATGTGATTTTTAGCCATATTTTTAGGGCGTAGCAATGTTCTAATGAAACCATCAAATGTCTGATGGTATAAAGACTTTGCTGAAAAGCCCACAAGAATGCAACTCATTGACAAAACTGGATGTACTAAGCAGCAGACAGAAGAAAACATTTTGTGTCGATCAGTCAATATTTGATGTGACTCACCAGTCAACATGAATTGATAGGCGTTATCAGAGATGGAGAAGATGTGTGGTGGAGCCTCTTGACGCTTCTTCCCTCTGTAACCAGCAACAACCTCGGGGTTGTACACAGGCAGCCACTTGTAGGGGTTGACGGTGACACAGAAGAGACCGGAGTAGGTCTGTATGACAAGCGACAAGTGGAGGCAATGTGTTAGATGTGGTTAGCAAAGGATATTAGATTCTTTACAGTGGTATGTGTGACATAAAAAGTTGCAACAACCGCCATTTTATTCCCTAGAGTCTCTGCTGAAAAAAAAAACGTATAATATTTGGAGGTTCTGAGTAATTTTCTAGCAAACAAATGATGGTTTTTACTTGTAGGAGCGAAGTGTCAGAATCGGCTAGGGCTGGAAGTGGTTAAAATCAGAGGAGATATATTTTTTTCAACACTGCTTACTACATACTGTAACACATGTCTACTGGCCACCAGAGCCTCCATATCTCTTTTTGGCCCAGTATATAGTCTTTTTGTGTAGTTTGAGATGTTGTTCTTTCATGTAATGTGATCCCACTTACGTAGATCATCCAGGCTGAATAACGCTCTTTGAGGTTATACAGCACACCGGCCTCGTTGAGGTGAGTCATCATGGCCATGTCTTCAATCTTGTCGTACTTTGGAGGGTTCATGGGGAAAACGTCATCTTCCTTTACTGTTACGGTCTACAGAAAAGCATTTCGATATTAAACACCGCTGAGTGTAGTTATTATAAACACACATTACAATGGAGATGAGATTTTGCTTTCTCCAACTTACGGAATTGTCTTCTTTCTTTACAGTGACTTTTGCCCCGTCTCTGGACTGGATAACACCTTTCACGTACATCTCCTTTGGGTCGATTACAAAGTAGGAGGTTTTGGCATCAAAAGGACGATTTTGGGCCTCAATCCTCTCCTTTTCAGATTTGCGGAGGAAAGGGGCTGCGACCCCAAACACGGCCATCTCACCATCACCCATGGCTGTTGGTTTTCTATGGAAAAAAATTATCAATATCAGCATTTTCTGAAATGTTGCTATTATTTAAAATTTTCAATGTCACTATGCTTAGAGGAGAATTCCAGCTGGTATCAAATTGCATTTAAACAGCCTACAATGTGCCAAAACTACCATGTCTGTAAGGTGTGGATGTGGAACCATTATACAGCAGTGGCCTCTTTGTTATTATCTGCAGCCTTGATGCTACCTTCCTCTGGTTGGCAGCCTAAGATCTGCAAAAGCAACAAAAATAAGACACGTCCCTGCAATACTGATTTCTTGCTATATGAGAGAAATATTGTGATCATATTGGTTCTGCTCATAATTTGTCTGCTCCTAACCTCTCTCTGTGTTCCTGCTAGAAAGAATAACCCTCTCTATTTGTCCTGGGGGTCACCATTGTCACTGGGACAAAAGACGATAGAGAACTCACAATTTTACAGTTGTCACCGCAATAATGGGGAATCTTTTAATGGGAACAACTAATCTGGGCCTGGGCCCATCTGTCTAAAAGACAGTTTACCTTTACTTTGGAGAGATTGCCTTTCACTTCCTCTTATGTCTGTAGGACAGGAAATGAAAGGAATTCCCCATAATGGGCTACAGAGGGCTAAAAAAAAAAAAAAAATTAAAAGGGGCTCTAATCCTTCATCCCAGCACTCCTAAAATGATTGATATATAAAAATAAATTATCTTTAATTTGGTATGTTTAATGCAGACGTGGAAATCTACACTTAACAAGTGATATAGTCCATGTCTTCCCACAACGGGGTTCCAGGATTTAACATGGGAAGAATCATATATTATAGTCTACATCCTACATCAACAGGGTACCAGGGCTTAACAAGGGATGGGTCAAGTAATATAGTCCACATCCTCCCACGATGGGATGCCAGGGTTTAACATGGGATGGTTAATGTAATATAGTCCATGTCTTCCCATGGTGGGGTGCCAGGTTTTAACGTGGGATGGATCATATAATATAGTACATGTCCTCCCAGAGCGGGGTACCATGGCTTAACGTGGGATGGATCATGTATTATAGTCCACATCCTCCCATAGAACAGCGCCAGGCTTTAACAAGGAAGGGATTGTGTAATATAGTCCACGTACTCCTATGGAGAGTTGCAAGGGTTTAACTTGGGATGGAAAATGCAATGTAGGCCACATGCTCCCAAGGTGGGACGCCAGGTTTATATAATATAGTTCAAGTTCTCCAACAGTGGGGTGCCAGGGTTTAACAAGGCTTGGAACGTGTAAAATAGCCCATGTCCTCCCATGGCGGGGTGCCAGGGTTTAACATGGGATGGTTAATGTAATATAGTCCATGTCCTCCCACAGTGGGATTCCAGGATTTAACATGGAATGGATCATGTAATATAGTCCACATCCTCCAACGATGGGATGCTGGGGCTTAACATTAGATGGGTCAAGCAATATAGTCCACATCCTCCAACGATGGGATGCTGGGGCTTAACATTAGATGGGTCAAGCAATATAGTCCATGTCATCCCATGGCAGGGTGGCAGGTTTTAACATGGGATGGATCATATAATATAGTCCATGTCCTCCGAGAGTGGGGTGCCATGGTTTAACGTGGGATGGACCATGTAATATAGTCCACATCCTCCCAGGAAACAGTGCCAGTGTTTAACAAGGAAGGGAATGTGTAATATAGTCCACGGTTCCCTACGGTGAGTTGCAAGATTTTGACTTGGGATGGAACATGCAATGTAGGCCACATCCTCCCAAGGTGGGTCACCCGGGTTTAACAAGGCATGGAACATATAAAATAGTTCATGTTTTCCAACAGTGGGGTGCCAGGATTTAACAAGGCATTCTAGAGCTGGGTGCCAGGGTTTAACTCAGGATGGAAGATGCAATGTAGGCCACACCCTTCCAAGGTTGGTTGCCTTAATCTAACAAGGCATGGAGCGTATAATATAGTTCATGTCCTCCAACGGTGGGGTGCCAATGTTTAACAAGGCATTGAACATGTAATATAGTCCATGTCCTCCCAGAGCTGGATGCCAGGGTTTAACTTGGGATGGAACATGCAATGTAGGCCACATTCTTCCAAGGTGGTTCGCCTTGATATAACAAGGCACAGAACGTATAAAAATATAGTTCATGTCCTCCAACGGTGGGGTGCAAATGTTTAACAAGGCATTGAACATGTAATATAGTCCATGTCCTCCCATGGTGGGGTTCCAGGTTTTAACATGGGAAGGATCATGTAATATAGTCCATGTCCTCCCAGAATGGGGTGCCATGGTTTAACGTGGGATGGATCATGTAATATAGTCCACATCCTCCCAGGAAACAGTGCCAGTGTTTAACAAGGAAGGGAATGTGTAATATAGTCCATGGTTCCCTACAGTGAGTTGCAAGATTTTAACTTGGGATGGAACATGCAATGTAGGCCACATCCTCCCAAGGTGGGTCACCCGGGTTTAACAAGGCATGGAACATATAAAATAGTTCATGCTCTCCAACAGTGGGGTGCCAGGATTTAACAAGGCATCCCAGAGCTGGGTGCCAGGGTTTAACTTGGGATGGAAGATGCAATGTAGGCCACATCCTTCCAAGTTGGGTTGCCTTAATCTAACAAGGCATGGAACATATAAAAATATAGTTCATGTCCTCCAACGGTGGGGTGTCAATGTTTAACAAAGCATGGAACATGTAATATAGTCCATGTCCTCCCACAGTGGGGTGCAGGGTTTAACGTGGGATGGAAGTGTAATATAGTCCACGTCCTCCCATGGTGGGATGCCAGGCTTAGCTGGGAGTTTACAGATAGGATAGATAGGTTATTTTACAACAAAGTTCCAACAAGAAGTAAAATGGAATGGTAGAAAAAAAACATCTCTTTATAAAAAAAAGTACAATGATAGAAAACTACTTGGCTTGGTCACCCCCTCTAGACCTAAATGTTACATAGATAAGGACTGTGATGACTTCTCACCTCTAATTTGCCTTTAAGATGTAAAAAATGATGACTCTGGAAGGAAAATTAAGCTGTGAAGAAGAAAGACATTGTATTAAATACAGGGTGTAAATGGTAGAACATGATACAAAGGAATAACATATGGACAGATATCATTAGTATAGGTAAAAGTTGGGTATAGCCAGTGCAATTATAATCTTCTCATACGCCAACCGAAAAAAAAAAAAAAAAAAACAATTGTGATTAAAAGCCAAATTGAGCAGATAATGGTAAATTGCAAATAAATGGTCTTAATCCAACCAATAATAATACATAAATGGATCAAGTGGATTTTCTTGATAAATCCTGCTCCAAACTGGGTTATATCGAGACAGTAATAGAGGTCCTTACAGGAGGACTCCTCCCCCTTTGTCTGTGCCAGACAGATGAGTCATTATTGAGCGAAACAGACATCTAGTGATTTGCTACACTGTCAAGGTCTGCACCAATCTTATCCTTCCTGCAGAATCCTTATTGGCTCTCATTGTAGAAAAAAATAAATGAAAAAAATAAATAAAAAGCAGGCCATAGGAAAAGGTTGTTTGTGGTTGGGAATCTAAAAGTTTCCAATTTAAGTAGCAAGTTAAATCTTCAAATAAAAACGTGTTTTATTACTTTCTAAGCTGAATTCCTATAGTCCAATATGAAACCATCAAATCTCAATTATTTGGCTTATTGTAATTTCTTAAAATTAGAAATTTCTTAAAAAATAAAATAAAAAAAGTGCAGCCTGGCAGGAAGGGGCCCCAGGCTCTATCATAATCCAGGATGGAGGTTGGTGGACTGGGTAGCATTGGCAAAAAAAAAGTATTTTTTTAACTTTTATGGTCAAATATGAAACCATTAAATCCCAATTATGTGGCCAATTGTAATTTCTTAAAAAAAGAAAGAAAAAGTGAAAAAAAAATGTGCAGCCTGGCAGCAAGGGGCCCCAGGCCCTGACATAATCCAGGATGGAGGTCGGTGGTCTGGGTAGCATGGCGGCCCCCCTGGCACGTTCTTACCTCTAGATGCAGAGCAGTGAAGGATGAGCCCCCTGGTATCTCAACTACTTTTATATACACGCAATTGCTGCCCCAGCACATTCACTCTCTATATTTGGTGAATCAGACTCTGGCCGCAGCTGTAAAAATGTGTCAAGGATGTGATCTGCCATCCATGGGGGCACGGCGGTGATATTATTGGCTGCTTGTGTACACACCGCCATATGGACAAATCATTAACGCTATGAGATCTGATGGCTGGTTATTACTGTGGGAGACGGAGATGTAACTGGAGCTTCTACAGACTGGAGAGCAGAGAGATGAGGACTTCGCAATTTACACGCCAATGGTAACTGAAATCATTACCCGACAGATACAGAGACACAGACTTAAGTGAGTGATAATTACCACAGGGATAGATAAACAGACAGATTGATGGCAAGATAGATAGATAGATAGATAGATAGATAGATAGATAGATAGATAGATAGATAGATAATAGATAGATAATAAATAGATAGATAATAAATAGATAGATAGAATAGATAGATAGATAGATAGATAGATAGATAGATAGATAGATAATAAATGGATAGATAGATAATCAATAGATAGATAGA